>OY992539.1:28617545-29217545 GCA_963921195.1 Pegoplata infirma
TAATAATATATGATTGAGTATGATTTTATATAATTGTATCTGATCAGATATAATAAAATGTAAAATTTGTACGAATGCTGACTAAATCTGAGATATAATTAGATATAATTATATGCAGTCAAATATGATCATATATGAATAGATATAAACAGATCAGATAAGATCTAAATAATTTTTATACGGGTGGCCTCAAATTTGTACCACATAAAAAAAATCGGAAGAAAAGCTTGTTTGCCATACAAAGAAGGCCCTATGTAAAAATTTCACCCGATGTTCCGTAAAATCAATATATTGATATCAAATAAAAGTCTAATTCCCTCAAATTTGGTTTGTGTGTGTTTTCTACACTTTCTAAAGGTCTAACTAAAGATAGATCCAATCGGTCCATGTTTGGTCCCATTTTCCGGAAATACTGGTGTAGGATATTATATGGTCGGTCTTGACTGACTTACAGCAAGTAAGGAACTGTTTTTTTTTGCTTAAATTATGTTTGATTTTTAAGTTTTATTATTTTATTAACCATAAACAGTTTCCTTTGTGTGCCAGCAACACGTTTCATTGAAATCATATAAAAACGCTAAATTGTAGAGATTCCTCATTTTTTGTACATTCGTTTGTATATTTTTTTTGAAGAAAATAATATTTACCATACATTTACCTTTTATTAGTTAAAAAAAAAAATAACAATAAAACTTTGTTTTATAATATGTTTTTTAAGGGGAGATCTTGGATTTAAAACAGCCTTAGTATTAACAATTTTTAAACAGCTATAAAAAATAAATACGCAATATTTTTAATTCTGTTTGTTTTATATCAAAGATAAGCTACCAGATAACCCCAATGAAATAACCCCCAAACAGAAAAATGAAAAAATCCCCAAAAAAAATTCTAACATATTTTTTGGAGATTTTTTAATTTATTTTGGGGGTTATTTCATTATTGATTTTGGAGTTTTGTTCATTATGAAATAAGACCTAAATGTAAAAAGAAATAAAAAAAATTATTTGGGGATATTTTCATTTGCTTAGATTTTGGTGGGTTTTCATTTTATTGCGAGTTTTGCATTACCGGAAAAAATTATCTTTGTTTTGGGATTAAACCGAGTTAAAACTACAAATTCTGCTTTTCAGATTAAGTTTATTTTTAAGTTTTACTCACCCATCTTTGTCAATTAAACTAATGTACAGAAACGTAAACTGCTGATTTTTAAATATACTCGTTAGTGTTGGCAGTTTTTTGAAAATCGTCGGGTTTTTGGATACTCTAAGTGGCAGCTTTTCTAATTGGAAATGCGATATTTAGTGTGGCAATACCACTTTTATTGACATTTCCTAAACTTTAACTAAAACAGAATTTTTAGTTAAAGTTTAATTTAATAAAATTTAACTAAACGAAGTTTAAACATGTGATATGTAAAGTGATGTGTAAGTGATATGTAAAAAAACTCAGCGCGAAAAATTTTTAGAAGAAATTTTAATAAAAAATAAAAAAAAAATCGCGCGATTTTTATACCCTCCACTTAGTGATAGATTGTATATATAAGTTTGTCATTCCGTTTTTAACTCATCGAAATATCGGTCGGCGACCCCATAAAGTATAAATATTCATGATCCCCGATCGATTTTAAGACATTCTAGCTATGACCGTCTGCCCGTCTGTCTGTCTGTGGAAATGGTGATCACGGCCAAAATATTACACGGATATGACTCAAACTTAACATATATATTGGAAGTTCTCCCGAGAAATTTGGTATTGCATTTGAGCGATATCGGTTTAGCGGTTCAAAATGTAAGGACACCTCAAAAATGTTAGTACATTCAATATAACCTAAAAATACAAAATGCTTTAATTCGGCTGCTGGTTGACATATGTGAACATAATTGACACCCAAATGGTATTTGAACAAGTACGAACATATTTTTTGACAAAAAACGAAAAAAATTGCGGTTTTTTCTTTTATCAAAAATTTTTTCGCGGAATTTTTTTTTTTTAATTAATTTCCTATTAAAAAAGTTTTTTGCAATAATCTTTTTAAAATTGTAGAGGGTATCACTACATTTGGCAATTCAGAATTTAACTTTTTTACGTATTTTTTTTACTTTTTGTTAAAATTTCTTCTAAATATTTTTCGCCTGCGCCGCTTTACACATATCCATATGTAGTAAAATCTTTTAAAGGTAAGCATTATATTTTTATAAATGCTAGAATGTATTAATGTGTACATTCCTCGCTTTTACAAACATAAATTATATGCGGGCCTCTTAAGTTTTAAGACGTCTCAATAGACTCTAGAAAATGTTACTGAAGCTTTGGGCAAACCTTAAGTTTACCTAAAAAATGTGACCAAATTTCGGATAAAAGGACATCCAATAATGAGCAATCTCTATATAATTTTATCAAATAATACATAAAAAAGTCTTATTTTATTCGAAAATTGGTTGCTTTTTATAACGGTTAATTAAAAAAATTCTGTCTTTTAAAGTTTGCCTCAACGAAAAGGATTTTCCGTATTGCGTTTCCATTTTGATCGAAATTAAAAATAGTAAAATATATTACTGATGAAACATTTTCAATTGCATAAAGTGATTTAAATTATTTTTTGGGGGTTTTTTTATATTTTTTTTGGGAAATATTGCATTATGAAATAGACCCCAAAATTTGGTGTTTATTTCATTTTGATTTGGGGGTAATTTAATTATTTTTCTTTGGGGCTTATTTCATTTTATTTAGGGGTAACTACATTGGGGGTTTTTTTCATTTTCCTGTTTGGTGGTAATTCCGTTGGGGGTTTCTTCATAGCGCCGATAAGCTATCATAATATTTTTAAAAATTTTTTACTTAACTTAAAGGGGCAACAAATTTATTATTTCGATGAATTAAGTAAAATGAAAATTAAAAATTTTTAATAAATAATGCTTTTCAATGGAACAAAAAAAGTATTTACATGATTTCGCATAAATCCCTAACAAAAAATATTGATAAAAAAAAATGAGAACGAAAAATTTGAGAAAAAAGTATTATGACACATCGTTTCTGATCCATTCCCCTTCGTTCCACGTTCTACTCCATTTCGTTCCCCGTTCCATCTCATTTCGTTTCATATAAGTTTCATTTCATATAAAGTACCACTTTACACCACTTTTACCTAAGTATTTAGTTACTCCTTTTTACTCCAAAATTTTAAATTTCAAAATATGTCTATTTCTTAGAGATTATTTCTGCTAGACGATCCTACATATACAATTTTTTATATTCTGTGGTTTTTAGTTTAGTAGTTATAAAAAGAACAATTTTCACCCTTTTCTATTTTTTATTCCCTTAGAGTAAAATTTTCCAAAAACTTTTTTTTTTCTGTATTACCCTAGATTCAAAACACCGTCCGACAGCCAATATTGAACATGAACAGGATGATATACGTCTGAAAGTAGAGATTAAGAGGAGTAAAATTGTATTTACAGTTTTTCATTTCGTGATCCTGTTTCCTTTTAAAATGACTTCCAAGATTTAAAGGATACATTTTGTAAAATATTTTTGAAATACTTGTACTTGCCCTAAGATGACACTGGCGATGGAAAATGAAAGAGGAGGATCTCCCCTAATTTTCATTTTTTTATTTTGCCATATCAGGATAAAAGAATGTAAATAAAGTCATTTGAAAACTTTATCAAAATATGTTGTTGAAAATTTTGAATGATTTTGAAGGATACATTTTTGAAAGAACGTAACTTACCTCCTTTTTCGTGATATGTAAAAATAATAAAATAGTAAAATTAGGGGAGATCCTTTCTTTCATTTGCTATCACCAGTGGCATCCAAGGACAAGTACAAACAAGTAGAAAAGTTAAATTCGACTTGGCCGAATCTATGAATACCCTCCACAATGCCCGTTTTAAGTGATAGTAAATTTTCGAACGTGGAAAAAATAACATTTTTGGTTAGAAATACTTTATTTTGTGTAAAAAATTTTTTTTTATATTAATTCTTGAAAAAAAAAAAAAAAATAATTTACTAATTTTTTTTTTGAGTGTAAAATTTTTTTTGAATGTAAAATTTTTTTTTGAGTGTATTTTTTTTTGTTTTAGTGTAAAAATATTTTTGATTGACAAAAATACCTTGTAAAATATTTTTTTGACTTACAAATGTTTTTAAAACGTGTTTAACGGGTTTTCAACACGTGAATTTAAGGTGAAACTAATCTGAAATTTTCGGTTTTGCTAATAACTTTTTAACCACTGGACCAATTTGGCTGAAATTTAAATAGAACTGGACGAGAGGAACGGCAAATATATAGGCCATACTTCAGTACTCTCAGAATTGCCGTTCGGAAGTTATCGTGTGTTTTATCTCGTAAATTCCAGAAAAACCCTTGCCGGAATTCACTCATTTGCTTATAACTTTTCAACCACTGGACCGATTTCGCTGGATTGCAATACCAACCTGACCAGGTAAATGCCCAACATATATGCCAAACTTCAGGAGCCTCCGTAAAGTCTTTCAAAAGTTAGCGTGTTTTCAACAGACAGACAGACGGACTGACGGACGGACGGACGGACGGACGGACGGACGGACATCGCTAGATCGTCTTAAAATCGATCGAGGATCATGAATATATATACTTTATAGGGTCCTAGACCAATATTTTGAGGTGTTACAAACGGAATGACAAACTTATATATACCCTCTATCACTTGAGTGGAGGGTATAATAAAGTACAATTAACCCCGTTAGAAACGAAATTTCTTTTTCTAGAATGTTTTTTTCACCGAAGAATCATAAATTCAAAGTTTCATGTTTCTAGAATAATAATTTCAGTAAAAATATAAAAAGTAACAAAAGTCCACTTTTTTATGTTTTGTATATTGTAAAGGGTATTTATTAGGGTGGTTTTTAAAAATCAAAAGTTGGATTTCTGCACGGGACGCCCCCTCAGTTTATTAAGATTCATAAAAAAGTAATACCAAAATTTTTTCAAAATTTTCGAAAAGGTTCTTAAGGTCGCACCGGGCTCTTGAAGTTCGGGCCCTGGAGCAAAATAGACATTTTTGAAAAAAAAAAAAAAATTAAATAAATCATTATGAAACCGGTTTTGTTTAACAATTGACCCTTAGTACTTAATTAAAAATTTATAAATTTTTCGGACATAGTTAACCCTTTACTATGCAAGGTCAAAAAAAAATGTCGTTTTTTTGAGATCACGCCCAAAGACACAATTTCATGGATTTTAAAATTTTATTCCCATAAATTTAAAAATCTTCAAGTTTTATTGCACAATTTTATTAAATACATCTTGGAGAATCCATGATTAATTTTGGGTATTTTTCGCTCTTTCCATTTAGCAGATGTAGCGATTTAATTTTGAGCGATTTTCAAGAAAATGCGTTTTTTCAACCATTATTGTGTATTGCTTTGACCAACATTTTGAGAAAAATTAACTAAAGTTCAATTGAATATTGTTCCCATTGACCTTTATTGCACAGTTTTGCAATTTTACTAGTCCAGGACATTTTTAACCCATGTTTACCGACGGCCAAGACGCTAAAAAACGAAATTTGACTTTATTACAAAAAATTATTGAAAGTAATTAATACAACGCTTTATTTACCCGACTAAAAAAGTTTAGATAAAGAAACATATTATTTAATATATTTATATATGGCCATACACAGTACTTTACATAATTATGTGTAAATGTATCTTGTATTAAGTTTTACACCCAAAATTTAATATGGTGCCATATAAAAGGATATCGAATCATGTGTTGCTCCACATACAATATATAAAGTAGGGTGGGGCGATTTGAACATCTTAATGGGCGCTTCGCGTTTCTGATTCTTGGGATTGTACTGAGCAAAAAAGTCAACAAGACCATACGTCTACGGTGAAAATCGAGCCTCCCGATTTTGACTTGAAGTTTTTTCTCAGACTTTATTTTTTTGGAAAATTTGCAAATATTCTTGGGCTCATATTTCGTAAACTATTTGTAATTTTGACTTTTTTGCAAAAGTAAAGTTGTAGCTGTTGTTTCGGGCTACAATTTCTCTAAACATATTACTCAGAAAAAACTTCGTTTTCATGGTCAAAAAGTCGAAAATGTAGAAAATTCACCACTTTTTGTAATATTTTTTTTGATATTTTGGCCTATAACAGCCAAACTATTAAGATTTTCGATCCAATACTAAGACAAAAATTGTAGCCGAGACAATAGTGAAGAACTCTTTAGTACATCGCAAAAGCATTAGAATGCTCCTTAAGGTTTTGGCCTTGTGAAAGTGCAAATTTTTTGTGAAAATATTGATAAATTACCATTTTCAGTTGTTCATAGCGCAAAATCATAAAAATGTTCTATTTCTTATTTTTTCCACTTTTTTTATCCAAAAATATAATGTTTTTTCTTTGTTTTGTTCAATATTTATTTTGAAAATTCATTTAAAGTACAAAGTAATTGTATTGGTAGAGACAAGGTATGAATCAAGAAGAATTCCAATTTAGTGTATTTTTCATTCAAAGATTGCCTTCCAAATCTTTTCGAGATTCCATACGAGGCGCTTTCATTCGGCCTTCAGATACAGATGCCATTATACCTTCACGGTTTTTGTCGATTGAGCGCTTAGCGAAGCTCAGTTAAATCGCATACGTTGTCGCGAATATACAATATTTTTTTGAGTGCCAATGTACGAATTTCTTTACAATCATTGTATAACATGCTCAACAAAACATTTTCACTGTGTGCGAAATAGGAATTATTCTGTATTACGGGATTTATGATGTTACGTAAGTTGTCTGGTAAATATTGCGTCCAGTGGATGAATTTTCCAAGCAGAGCACTACCGTATTCAGCCGAATTGTAGTATTTGACATTGAAATACATGGGAACATACACTTTCATGATGTACCTTGCCAAAATTTGTAAATTTTGTGATGGATTTTCTGTCGCAATATACACACGGAGCAATCTACTAGCTTTTGTTATCCGTCTCGAATGTCCTACTGTTCCAGGTTTGATGTTTGCAAGATTAATTGAGCAACTACCATTTGAAACGGCTTGGGCAATTTGGTATAGATATTTAACGTCCGTAGAAAGTTGATTTTCAGCATCTGTACTCATTGGAGGAATGTGTTCAAGTGGAACAAGTTGAAAATTTTCGATAACCTGAAAAATGTTTAGATTATTTAAATAAAAAAATTACAAAACTATATCGTATGCGAAGGCATATGTTCTAGATTTGATGATGACGCTGATGATTCTGGCTGCATCTCCATCTCCACATTCTCTGTATTATCAGAATCCACTGGATTATCCATATTTTTTATATCTTAAATTTTTTAGTAGCACTGCACAGTTTATACTCGAAACAATTATTTCTAAAACTTACATTCAAAAACTATAATAAGTAAAGACTAATTATGGGACCGTTCCTTTTGACGTTTAAAGGTGGGGTTAGTTGTTTATATGGTATCTGGGAAAGCTGGATGTTTTGTTTACCTTTTATTTTTCGCTATGAACAACTGATAATGGTAATTTATCAATATTTTCACAAAAAATTTGCACTTTCACAAGGCCAAAACTGCCTGAAGGAGCCTTCCAATGCTTTTGAGATGTACTAGAGAGTTCTTAACTATTGTCTTGGCTACAATTTTTGTCTTAGTATTGGATCGAAAATCTCAATGATTTGGCTGTTATAGGCCAAAATATCAAAAAAAAAATTACAAAAAGTGGTGAATTTTCTGCATTTTCGACTTTTTGACCATGAAACTGAAGTTTTTTCTAAGTAATATGTTCAGAGAAATTGTAGTCCGAGACAATAGCTACAACTTTACTTTTGCAAATAAGTCAAAATTTCAAATAGTTTACGAAATATGAGCCCAAGAAAATTTGCAAATTTCCAAAAAAAAATAAAGTCTGAGAAAAAACTTCAAGTCAAAATCGGGAGGCTCGGTTTTCACCGTAGACGTATGGTCTAGTTGACTTTTTTGCTCAGTACAATCCCAAGAATCAGAAACGCGATGCGCCCATTAAGATTTTTTTCCTTCCTTACTAATCGCCCCACCCTAATATAAAGCTTTATTAAATTAGATATTGCATATAATATTTTATATGACTCCATGAATGACCTCATACAAGATTAGATGAATAAATATATGATATACAACTCCATGTCTGACCTCATACAAGATGAGATATACATATCTGTGGCCGTATGAAAAAACTAGTTAACTCCATTTTTTGAAAACAGGAGAAAAACACACTTGAAGTTTTTAACATATTTCACTAATTATTTATTATGAATTTATGTTATTATGCATGCGCATTAGACAAAACATAATTTTTAATAATATTAAAGATTTCTGATTCCATTGAACTCATTTTTGGACACTAAATCCGAAAATCGATGTCAGTTAACTTGTTTTTTCGAAAAATGGAGTTAACTAGTTTTTCAAAAAAAAACTTTTTTTTTCAATTAATTCTTATATATTATGAAATTAAGGCAACTTTAGTAATCATATGTGGAAAAATATTAACTTTTTGACTCAGCACGTTAATATAACCCATTTTTTATAAAAAAAATGGAGTTAACTAGTTTTTTCAAAAAAAAAATTTTTTTTCTTTTATTCTTATGTGTCTCGAAAATAAGCCGAGTTTTTGTATGTTTTTATACATAAACTTCCCAGCAAATCTTTTGTAATGAGTGTTAATTATGTAACACATTACCAGGTAATGTATATCCCTTATTTGTGGCATTATTTTTGTATGTCTTACCAAACATTTGTTCAACAACATATTATTTCAAGGTGAAAAATAATATTTTACTAATAACTAGTAACGTAACGCATGATTATTGCAAAAATTGTATTTCATATTTATTATTTCTAAACATTAAATCATGGTTGAATTATATTTGGTTACATTATGTATTATTTCAAAATTTTAAATAATGCATTATAATAACATAATAACATAAAAAATAAATATTTTATACAAAAATGCATTAGTTTAAACTAGAGATGGGCTCACGACAGGAATTTTCGAATCACGCACACTCACGAGCATATTTGTTCTACTCACACACACTTGCAATCACGTGAGCAAAATTTATTTAACGTTACTTGTTCACTGCTTGTAACACCTTACATATCATGTTCTCGTATGCTATATTATTTTTTTTCTCGTAGCCTTAAAAATATGATGTATTTGACACCTTTTGCTTCTAGTATCCTTTGTTATAAACTTGATAATTTACTTTATACCTTACTCATAATTTGCATGCATTACTGGGATGGTGTAAAGTAAGTTATCCTATATAAGTTATTAATAACTTAAAAACTATTACTTTAAGATATTTTGGGTGTTTGGCAGTCGTATTCTATGAATTAAGATCTGCAAAAAGAAATTGTATGCATTTTATATATGCAATCTATGAATTCTCGGGAGTTAAAATTTTTAGGTTCAAAATTTGGACTCAAAGGAGTCGTGACTCAAACTTGTTCTTTCAGCTTTTTCTCCCATAGTTTTCGAAAGAACATCTTTTTAAACTTTTAATTTTTATGTTTTTTAAGAAACTATGGAGTTATCTTGTTTTTTCGAAAAATGCATGGAGTTATCTAGTTTTTACATAAAAATTGGTATTTTTCATTATTTTGTTTTCCAAATAACTTGTTAATGAGAACATATATCAAAATTTCGATCTGACAGAGTGATAGTAAATGGAATGCACTTTCTATTTTTGGTGTTATCTCAATTTTCGCAAAAAGTGGAGTTAACTAGTTTTTTCGTACGGCCACAGATATGGTGTCGAATCGGGGGAAAAAAGTTTTCTAAGTCCCAAAAAAATTTTTTAAAATTTCCAGACACAAATAATTTTTGCGTTTTGAAGTTAAGAATTTCATTAAAAACGATTTAAACAAAAAAAAAAAAAAATATAGCCAAATTTTTGAAAAATTTTACAAGTCCTGAAAAAGTTTTGTAGAATTTTCTAAGTCCTGGATAAAAAACATTTTTGGTACATTTTTTGCGTTTTGAAGTAAAAATTTATTAACAAAGTTTTAAGAACATTTTTTTTTTAAATTTCGATTTTTTTTTTTTAAATTTCTAAGTTCCGGACACAATTCTTTTTTTTGCAATTTTTATTTTGCATTTCCCGAAAAAAATTTGGGATAAATTTGAAAATTATGAGATAAAAAAAATATTTTATGCAAAATTCTACATATTTTATCTTATGATATAAAATTATATACAATTATATCAAATTAGATAAACCCAATATTCGGATCAAAAACGATCATATTTAATCTAATATAACAAATTTTGAGCTATTTTGATCCACCAATTTCATCATCTTATTTTATCCAAATCCGTGTTGGGACATATTAAATTATATATGGCTCAATTTCAAATTATATATGGACCTGTATATTTATTTTTAGTCGGGTAGTCATAAAAGCTAAGTATTGAATTATTTTTACACAGAAAATCATATATCCGTGTCTACCAAAGACCAAAAAGGCTTATTTGGTCGCCAGGCCAAATGCCGTCTATTGTCGCTCAGACAAAAAAATGGGTATTTTATAATTTTGTAAATAAAGGTTAATGATTTCATTAGTAAAAATAATTAATTACTCAGCTATTATGATTAAATAAAACTTTGCATTAATTACATTCAGTAATTTTTTTTAATATAGTCAAATTTCGGTTTTTAGCCACTTGGCCGTCGCACATTGGGTTGAACACTATCAAAACTGAGGATTAATTCAAAATTTTAAGTTGGTATATTGTAATATATTTTTTTATGGCTTTAAAGAGGATAAAATTCTCCACCAATAACTGTCAAAATTACACTCAAAAAAAAAAGTTTGTAAAATGACATAAAATCCCCGTGATTTTACGGGGCAGGTTTTGTAAAATATGTACTAGCAAGAATCCCCGTAAAGTTACGGGGATAATTTGTAAATTGATTTAACAAAAGAAAATGTAAATTTACAATTTTTTTTGTAAAATATCATCTTCGAGGTGAACATTTTTTTTGTAAACTTGCAAAAAATTTGGTAAATTTACAAAACAAAATTGTAAACTTACAGAAAAAGGTTGTTATTTTACAAGGAAAAATAGAAAATGAAAAAAATAAATTGTAGATTAACAAATTATTTGGTTAAACTACTGTTTTTTATGCAAAAAACTTGTATATTTACAATAAAAAATGGTAAATTTACAATTTTTATTGTATATGTACCATTTTTCCTTATTTTTTTTTTGCCGTAAAAGCAGTAGTTTAACCATAAAATTTGTAAATTTACAATATTGTTTTTGTATTTTCTATTCCATTTTTGTAAAATTACAACTTTTTTCGTAAGTATACAATTTTGTTTTTTAAATTTTCATATTTGTTTTGTAAATTTACAAAAAAATTGCTTTATTTACATATTGGTTTTGTAAATGGAAACATCTTATTTTTCCTTCTTCGGCAGCTGGAGTAGCACTTCAACAACCTGAAAAGATTTTTTTTCACTTGAGCACTTTAACAAACTTTTTAATATATAACACTGCACTTTTTTATTTTTTTTTTCGACATTTCGTTTTTCTTAAGTAGAACATATGAGAATTGCGAAGGAGGCTACACAAGAAATTTCTTATATTTTCAGGAAAAATTAGTCAAAAAATAAAAAATTTTTTTTGAATTTTTAATTATTTTCACAAGTATTTTTAAAAAATCGGAATTTGGATATTGTAGATTGGATGTTTAAGTACCAGTTAAAATAAGAAAAATTTGATTTTTCATAATTGGCAGCTTTCTATTGACATTTTAGGTACCAAATTAAAAAAAAAAAATTCCAAAAAAATATGTTAAAATCACCAAAAAAAATGGTAAAAATACAAAAAAAAAAACTAGAACAATTATATAGTAGAAACACATAAAAATTGTTGTATTTTACTTAACGCAAATTACAAAAAAAATGGTGTAAAAATTATTTATAAAAAATTATTTTTAACTAAATTTTTTACTCCAAAACGCAAAAAAAAAATCTGAACTTTGAAAATTTTTGCGTGTTATATTGTTGAATAATTAATTTTTTTTTTTGTAAAACAACATTAATTCTAGTAATAAAATACGTTTTGTAAAATTATATTGGAATTTTGGACTTTTCAATACATACATTTCAAACTGAAAACCTTGTAAACGATCTTAAAAAAAAAAAAATGTTTGTAATAAAACATTTTTTTTGTAATAAGACTAAATAACATCAAGTTAAATTATGTTGTACAATTACAGTTTTCTTGTGTAAAAAAACTAAACACCTTGTAATATTTTTTTAATTTGTAAAATAATTCACTTTTTTGTAAATTTACCTAAAAAATTTGTAAAATAAATTTACCAACATATAATAGTAAAATTACAAAGCAAAGTGTAGTTTTCGTTTTATTAAATATACAACAATTTTTGTAAAAAGACAAAAATATTAGTAAAATAGAATTACAAGACCTTTTACTTGTAAATTTACAAACTTTTTTTTTTGAGTGTAGTGTTCTAAGTTGTTTACTTTTTTTGCTATGCTCTCTCAAAGTTTAATAATTTAAATTAATTTTGTGTACAGTGGTAAAAAGTCAAAAACGAGATATTTCAAGTGATTTTTTTTTTGTTTTCATCTAAAAATAAAAATTTTTGTAAAATGGATTCACAAACTAAAGGTATTTAACTATATTATTGACAAGCGGTTGTTAAGATAAATGTTCAAAAAATTGGTTTAATAATTTTTTAAAAAATATCCTTAAAATAGGGTAATTTTTACATACACTCAAAAAAAAAAGTTTGTAAAATGACATAAATTCCCCGTGATTTTACGGGGCAGGTTTTGTAAAATATGTACTAGCAAGAATCCCCGTAATGTTACGGGGATAATTTGTAAATTGATTTAACAAAAGAAAATGTAAATTTACAATTTTTTTTTTGTAAAATATTAACTTCGAGGTGAACATTTTTTTTGGAAATTTACAAAAAATTTGGTAAATTTACAAAACAAAATTGTAAACTTACAGAAAAAGGTTGTTATTTTACAAAGAAAAAATAGAAAATGAAAAAAATAAATTGTAGATTAACAAATTATTTGGTTAAACTACACTTTTTATCACAAAAAAATATTGAAAAACACGTATATTTACAATAAAAATTGTAAATTTGCAAAAAAAAAAATTAAAATTTATAAAACAAATTGTAAACTTACAAAAAAAAAGTTGTAAATTTACAAAATAATGTAGAAAATCAAAATTGTAAATTTACAAATTGTTTGGTTAAACTACTGTTTTTTATGGCAAAAAACTTGTATATTTACAATAAAAAGTGGTAAATTTACAATTTTTGTTGTATATATACCATTTTTTCTTCTTAAACAGTAGTTAAACCAAAAAATTTGTAAATTTACAATATTGTTTTTGTATTTTCTACTTCATTTTTGTAAAATTACAACTTTTTTCGTAGGTATACAATTTTGTTTTTTAAATTTTCATATTTTTTTTGTAAATTTACAAAAAATTTGGTTTATTTACATATTTGTTTTGTAAATTTAAAGGTTTTTTTCCATTGGTGCATCTTGGTTTTTCTTCTTCGGTAGCTGGAGTAGCACTTCAACAACCTGATGTATTTTTTTTTCACTTGAACACTTTTAACAAACTTTTTAATGTATAACACTGCACTTTTTATTTTTTTCGACATTTCGTTTTTCTTAAGCAGAACATATGAGAATTGCGAAGGAGGCTACACAAGAAATTTCTTTTATTTTCAGGAAAAATTAGTCAAAAAATAACAATTTGTTTTTGAATTTTTATTATTTTCACAAGTATTTTTAAAAAATCGAAAAAAAAAAAAAATTGGATATTGTAGATTGGATGTTTAAGTACCTGTTAAAATTAGAAAAACTTAATTTTTCATAAATGACAGCTTTTACTTGACATTTTAGGTGCCAAATTTAAAAAAAATATTACCCAAAAAATATGGTAAAATTACCAAAAAAATGGTAAAAATACAAAAAAAAAAACTAGAACAATTATATAGTAGAAACACATAAAAATTGTGGTATTTTACTTAAAGAAAATTACCAAAAAATGGTGTAAAAATTAAATCTTTTTGATAAAGCTTACAAATAGTTGAAAAATGTTTGTGTCCGAAACTTAAAAAATTTCTAAAATTTTTTTTCAAGAAATTTTTTATTTATAAAAAAATATTTTTAACTATATTTTTTACTCCAAAACGCAAAAAAAAATCTGAACTTATAAAATTTTTGCCTATTGTTGAATAATAATTTTTTTTTTTTGTAAAACAACATTAATTCTAGTAATAAAATAAGTTTTGTAAAATTACATTGGAATTTTGTACTTTTCCATACATACATTTCAAACTGAAAACCTTGAAAACGATCTTAAAAAGAAAATGTTTGTAATAACACATTTTTTTGGTAGAAAGACTAAATAACATCAAGTAAAATTTTGTTGTACAATAACAGTTTTCTTGTGTAAAAAAACTAAACACCTTGTAATATTTTTTTAATTTGTAAAATAATTCACTTTTTTGTAAATTTACCTAAAAAATTTGTAAAATAAATTTACCAACATATAACAGTAAAATTACAAAGCAAACTGTAGTTTTCGTTTTATTAAATATACAACAATTTTTGGAAAAAGACAAAAATATTAGTAAAAGAGAATTACAAGACCTTTTACTTGTAATTTTACAAACTTTTTTTTTTGAGTGTATATGTTGAGTTTTGGTTGCTACTCTGATGAGCTCGGGCGTATCTGAGAACATAGTGATAAAATATAGGATTTTTGCTTTAAAATCCATGAAAGAACCAATGCCAAGACTTGCCAATACGAAAAATACAAGAGATTCTTTTAAAACATCTCCAGTGTAAAAAATTATATGCTCGAAATCTTAATAGCTAATACATGTTTTTTGTTTTAGTTTTTCTATTGTCTTTATGTTGTTTACCGTTTTTATTTATTGCTATTTATTGTAAATGTGTAATTTAATTATAATAACAAATAATTTTAATGATCATATATATTAGAGTGGGGTGTAAAGTTACTTTTTATCGAAATTGGTAATGTTTTTTCTTTAAATACTAAAAAGTACATATCTCATGCAGTTTTTGAAAAAAAAAATTCGCGAAATTGTTTAAATGTTTAAATTACATTCGGTATCAAATTTTGTTCATATTTCTCAGCCAGCAACCAAATTAAAGCATTTAGTATTTTTAGGTTATGTGGAATGTACCAAAATTTTCGGGGTGTCCTTACATTTTCGTTCATAACTTTTAAACCGCAACACCGATATCGCTCAAATGCATTACCAAACTGCTTAGGATAGCTAGAAGTAAATATGTTAAGTTTCAGTGATATCTGGTTAATATTTTTACCATGATCGCGGTATAAAAAACACCATTATTTATTTATATTACAAATTGAGCATTAAAAGTTTTTAAAGTGCAAAACACTTAAAATATCTAAACAGCTGCAAATTTTAAAATTTGTCATAATGGATTTTCAGTCCACTTTATTGTATATAGTGGAATGCCTCATATATCAAACAAACCTTAATTAGGTTAACTTGTAGCGAAAAACCCAATTTAGTATTTTTACTGTGTTGTTATTCTTAAAGAATATAATATAAAGCTTTTCTAAATTATTTACTAGGTATAATTAGCGCATACAAAAAAATATGTTAGAAAACAATTCGAGTAATGAATTGTTAAAACTTAAAACAAAAATTTTAATTTTTTTATTGAGTAATTATAAATTTACGCAAAAATTAAAAAAAAATGAGTAAATAATTTAATAAAAATTTAGTAGTTTTTTTATTGATTTGCTCAAATTTTTCGATAAATTTTATTAAATATTTACTCAACACTTTTAAATTGTTTACTGGTGAAAAATTGAGTTATTATCAATTAATACTCTTAAAAATTTACTCAACATTTTTTTCTGTGGTTATAGCATAATTAAATTTGAATTTTAATTTATTAAGTTATCGATTTTAATTTTAAATTTACAACAAAATTTATGAACCAATATTTTTTATCGAACAATTTGATTTTTTTGCATTAGTTTTGATTTAATTAAAAAAAATATTGTATTTAAAATATATGAATCAAGTTTTGTTTTGAAAATGTAAAATTTTTTGTATTTATATGATTTTTAAATAAAAACAAATTGTGATTCCTTTTTTTTAAAGAAAATTTAAATTTTTTTTTTTAATTTTATGAACCACAAAAATAAAATTTTATAAAAAATTTATTCTAATAAAAATACGTATTTATTTTTTTTTTAAATTTAATAAAACGCATTAAATATTCTTTAATTTGAAATTTGATTCATTAATTTATCGCTTTTGCTTTCAAAGTTACAGCAAAAACTGTGACTCAAGATAAGTTTTTCCAAAAATCGAAAAAGTGCCTTGCAGGTTAAAAAAAAAAAATTTCCTATATTTTTATTTTTCAAAATAGTAGTTTTTTGTTGATTAATAAGTATTCATCAATAAAAAATTATAATATTTCAAAATTACGGCATCCCTGAATTAATCCCCATTTTGCCTATCGTTCAACCCACTGTGCGTCGGTCAACATGGGTTAATAATGTCCTGGACTAGTAGAATTTGTAATAAAGGTAAAATGGAACAATATTCACTTGAACTTTACTTACTTTTCCCCAAATTGTTGGTCAAAGCAAAAAAATAAACCGTAATGGTTGAAAAAAACGCATTATCTTGAAAATCGCTAAAATTAAATCGCTACATGTGCTAAATGGAAAAAGCGAAAAATACCCAAAATTAAACATTGATTCTCCAAGATGTATTTAATAAAATTGAATAATAAAACTTGAAGTTTTTAAATTTATGGATAAAAAATTTGTAAAACCATGAAATTGTGTCTTTGGGCATGATTTTAAAAAGGACATTTTTTTTGGCCTTTCGTAGTAAAGGTTTAACTATGTTCGAAAAATTTATAAATTTTTAATTAAATACTAAGGGTCAATTGTTAAACAAACCCGGTTCCATAGTGATTTATTTAATTTTTTTTTTTTTTTACAAAAAAAATTTTTTTTAAAAAAGTATATTTTGCTCCAGGGCCCGAACTTCAAGAGCCCGGTGCGACCTTAAGAACATTTTCGAAAATTTTGAAAAAATTTTGGTATAATTTTTTCATGAATCTTAATAAACCGAGGGGCCGCCCCAGGCAGAAATCCAACTTTTTTGTTTTTAAGAACCACTCTAGTATTCATGGATTCGGTTAAGTCTAATTTTTCTTTTTTACCCTTTTACATTTTAAAGAATTATTTAAATTATTCCTTTTAGGACAAATTAAGCACCTTTTCTTGTTAAATTGCTGTTCAAAAATGTTGAAACCATATAACACTTCAACGAAAAAAATTAATATTCATTAATCTTTTAATATGCCGGAAATTAAAAATACATACTACATACATACAAATGTGAATACTTTAAGAAATCCTTTATCAAGAATTTGTTTTCTTTTTGATTTGTCAATATAACGAATTAAGTTCATGCACTAAAAGAAATTATAAAGAAAAGATTTAAGTAATAATTAATTAAACAAAAGAAGTAAGAATGATAAATTAGAATTGACTGAATACACGAATACCCTACACAATGCCCTGAATATTTTTAATACAAAATTAATTTTGAGTTAAAAATTGTTGTAGTAATTTTTGTTAAAAAAAATTGTTGGGTGTTAATTTAAATTTAAGGATTGAAATGTTTTTTTTGTTTGAAAAAATTTTTTTTGAATGACAAATACACTCTGTAAAATATTTTTGTGGCTTATCAAGGTTTTTAAAGAGTGTTCAGAGTATGAAAGAATGTTAAAAAAAATAAAATAATTATTCGTGCTATTCTCACGTTCACGTGAGAATATATTATTGATCCTTCAGCCTTGCCGACAATGTAAACAGGATCGCGAAAAAAATATTGATGAAAAAAAGGTTTATAAAAAAAATATTGATGAAAAAAATATTGATAAAAAAAATATTGATTAAAAAAATATTGATCAAAAAAAGATATTGATGAAAAATAATTATGTTACGTTTTATTCACCAGCTGGTGAGTATTTTTTTATTCACCACGAGGTGAATTATTATCCAAGTTATCCAAGTTACTAAAATTTTTGGTTTTAAGAAAATGAAAACAGTAATTTTTATTTTCTTTTTTGTTAATCGTCAGCTTATATAGTCAAACTGAGGTGGCTCCTGCAACTTTTTTAAAATTAGCATAGTTTTATAAGAAAATTGTATAACATTCATACAAATTCATTTCTTTAATAAAATATATGTTAAATGTTGGTATTGTTAAACTTTATTATAAAAACATTACCTTTGCTCGGTGCCGTTTACCTTTTGGGACTTCTGTGTTGTTTTTTTGTTCGATTATTTCAAGGTTATCCCATTTCAACGCTTATCTGTCATGTGATTGTTTTAGCAGTTCGCTTAACAAAATTAAAATTAATCGATAAACCATAAATCTTTGAGTTGGGAATAACATTAATGCATGTTTTATATACATTTCTATACGTGAACGTGTTTATTTAGAAGATTAATATAATTTAATTAATTTTTGTGTATTTTGGGGGTTTGTTTGTTAGACGAAACGAACAGGAGTGACGAAGAAAAAGTAAAATTTAAACAGAAAATAATTTAATAAAAATTAATTCAAAATTTGGTTACAGGTTGATACATACAATTTAAAGGAGCATAACATGGCAATTTTAATCCATATAAAATCCACCGTTGCGTATGAGTGTTAATAAATTTGCTATTAAATATTAATCATACGTAGGTTAGGTTAGGGCCATAAGGCCCATTGTGATTCCCCTAATCATATTTCCCCTCTCCCTCTCTGATACAAAGTTCTACTCTTTAAACCACCCCGTTTCCCTGAGGTATTCCGCTAGAGACGTCAATGAGACACCGCTTAGGCAGTCCAGGTCGTCGAAAAATCTTTGCCCCAATTGCTTAAGGCAGCTCCTCATTAGACCCGGACATTCGCAAAGCAAGTGCTTCACTGACTCCTCTTCCTCCACCTCCCCACAGCTTCTACAATAGTCCCTATCAGAAATTCCCATACGCACGGCCATTTGGCCAATCATACAGTGTCCTGTAAGTACTCCAACTAATAGGCTAACCGTCCGTTTGCCAAAACTAAGAAGACTTTTTGTCCTCTTAGGATTCGGCAGTGGCCACAGGGTTCTAGATATCCTGCACGTAGTCAGTGATATCCACCTATCCTTCATCCTATTTTCAGATATCCTATCAATTTCGTTCATCAATTCCACTATAGGAACCGAGATGTCAGGTTCTACACGTTCCCCC
This sequence comes from Pegoplata infirma, assembly GCA_963921195.1. Classification (NCBI taxonomy): domain Eukaryota; kingdom Metazoa; phylum Arthropoda; class Insecta; order Diptera; family Anthomyiidae; genus Pegoplata; species Pegoplata infirma. Next base: position 28,636,909 of record OY992539.1, read on the forward strand.
ACCGATTCAGAGCCATTCCTCGCATACTCATCTTCCAATTCGTTCCCAGCGACCCCACTGTGGCCTGGGACCCAGCTTAGCTTGATTGTGTGCTGACTGATTCGACGAAGCGACTGTATATAATTCAAAACTATTCCCGATTTTACAGTATTCGACTCTAAGGCCTTCAGAGCTGCGAGACTATCCACGAAAATGTTTATGGCGCAAGGACGATGATCCCTTGTCATAATTAACTGCGCGGCTTTGTCAATTGCAAGCACCTCAGCCTGGAAAACACTACACTTATCCGGAAGCCTCAATGAGACCCCGATTTCGAGGCATTCAGAGTAGACTCCCGAACCCGAACCCATCTCCATTTTCGATCCGTCCGTAAAGATTGAGATCGCATTCTCTGTAATAACAGAGTTTTCCGCCCAGTCTTTCCTAGTCGGTATTTGGACTTCGAAGGTTCTGTCAAAGTTCGTCTTTGTTTTCAGCTTTTTTTTTTTTTGTAGGAAACTAGTACTGGTGAATTTTTTCTACGTTCAAAAAATTTTTAAAAAAAGTCTTAAAACTTTTTTTCATTGTCCATTTCATAAAGCTAGAGAAATAAGCTTTTTTTTAGCCCTTGGTTAAAAATTTTTAATTTTTAGCGGAAATTTTCTAAAAATCAAAAACATTGATCGAAGGGTTTTCAAAATGCTAAAATGATCAGATATGACTCAAATTAATTTTAAATAAAAATTCGTCTCAAGCTCTATGAAATGGTTTAGAAAAAAAAATTAAGATTTTTTGTAAAAAATTTCTTGAACTAAGGAAAAACCGCCATTTTTCAAATTTCAAATGGCGATATCTCGTAACCGTTGGACCGGTTTTTTGATATTCGTATTTAGCGCATCAAAATTAAATTAATAAATAAAATAAAAATGTATGTAATATAATTAAAATAGGTTTATTTAACAGATATTGCATGAGCATTTGTCAAAAAAACCTACATTAAGTGTGCTATAAGCCTTATGAAAAGGGATGAGATTTTCATGCACTAAAAAAATCGAAAATATGCGCTTAAAATATGCGCTAAAAAATTAAAAATATACACTAAAAACCCTTAAAATATGCATTTAAAAATAAAATGTGTGCAATAAAAATCTTGTTTTCATGCGAAAAACAACTTCAAAAGCAAAAAATAACGCCGGGTTTAAATAGTTGCATTTAAAACTTTATGCAAGCAAAATTTTAATAGAAATTAAGACAATATATAAAAAACTTAAAAAAAAAATATTTTTCTTTAAAAAATAAATTTTAAAAATAGTTTTTTTAAACAAATATATTTCAATTTGTGTTTTTCGGTAATTTATGCCAAAATATGCAAAAATATGCACTTAAAAGTTTAAAATATGCACAAAATATCTTAAATTTAAAACAAAAATAAGCAAAATATGCATTTTCACCAAAATAAGCAAAGATATGCAGAAACAAAACGATGCCATTTTAGCACAAATTTCTTGATTCGGAAAGATAATAAGTCTATATCGCTTTTAGAACATCGACAAAAAACATGCATTTGCATGGTAATCACATTCCTACTTATGAATAAAGGCCTTAATATATAAGAGACTGCCCAATTGGCCCTACATGTTGGTAATACAGGCTTTTTCAAGGCTTTTTTTAGTTCAGAGCTAGATTTTTTTGCACGCATTTGAAGTTAATGATCTTTATTATAATTATTATACTAATTGCTTGAAAACTGTATAGGCGTATACTTAATTTTAAAATTGCCTTTAAATAACAATCATACGCAACGGTGCACAGCGGATTATTATTAATAATTTGGCTATTCCGTAAGGAATAGCAGGACCGATTGCAGAGAAATTCTTACGGTTATAGCTAACGTAATTTTGACGCTGCATCCCACATGTCCAATAAACCACGAGGGGCCCCTTAAGTAGGTCATGTTTGGTACGCAAAAACTTTAAATGCTTTAAAATCATCAACTTTAAATGTGTGTAAAAAGTAATCTAGCGCTGAACTAAAAAACAAAACTTAAGGGTTTTGTTATGTAAAATGTCAAATTTCATTTGCTTTTGGTTTCATCCCATTCCGATTCCGAAAGTTTGACTTTGTATCACTGTGTAACACATACATATTTTGGAAATTAATAATATTAAACATTCTTAGAAGTGTAAAACCACAAAACGCATTTTAATTTAATTCAGTTTAATTTTAATTTATTTGTTCATTAAATAGATATTATTATTGATTACACAGGGTTACAAAAGTTTAACTTTTTAAATTTACCGACTGTTTCCTAATGGAGTTTAGTAGGCGCAGATAAAGCGATTGATTGTGGGGGGGGGGGATTTGTTTTACTCCAAATATTTTTCTTACAAGTAACCTTAGATTTTATAATTTATTAAGATTTTGTTTGTCTTTATTACGATTTTTATATATACAAACATTTCCAAATGTAAAAAAATTTTCCTATGAAAAAAGTTTTAGAGTACTTAAGAAATTTTTTTTTTTAATTTTTATAAATTTCTTCTAAAAAAAATCTCATTTTTAAAGCATTTTCCTGATAGTAAAATTCCCAGATTCTGAAACAGTTTTTTAAAAGAAAAATATCGAACTCAAGACATGGTTCGTTCATCCATTAAAGTTTTCCAAATGGAAAATTTTTCTGAGACATTTCGTTAAAGAAAAATTTTAAGAGTCTGAGACCTTTACCCAATAAAAAAATTTAGAGGTTCTAAGGCATTTCGTCCAATGAAAAGCATTTAAAAAATCAGATACGAGTATATATGGACTAGATCTAATTACATCCATTTTGATATGATCCATATATGTTTTTATCAAAGGAGATATGTTTTGATATAATTATTTTCTTACACGGGAGGTTATTTTTACAATTTTTCTATTGAATTATATTTAAAAAAAAAATGAAAAAATTAATTGACAACACAGGCTAAGTGGAGATGTCGACAGCTTTCGGAAGAAGCCACACTCAAAAAATTATGTTATTAACTGTTTATTTTAAAAGTTTTCAGTTTAGTCGTTTTTAAAAGAAAAAACATTTGTTTGATGTTCAATTTTTATTAATGACTACTTCAGTCCTTTGTTTCAAAAATAACACACTAAAAAATAAAGACTATCATTAACATTTAATTTTTAAAGTAATTTATTTTTGTTCTGTAAGTAAAAACTACTGATTATTCTTTTGATTTTTAATGATTTGTGTCAGTAATTTTTTTTTTAAATTGTTGGAATTTTTTAAGGAAATATTATTAGTTTTTACCTACATATGTCAGTTATTTTTTTGTAGAAAAAAAAAAATCAAAAAATTATTTATAGAAATATAAAAACATGTTTGTATCAAGTGACTTTGGCACGATGGGTAGAGTGCCTGGCCAGAATGTAGTTGGTTGCGGGATCGGTTCCCCAAAAATTTTATTAAAAATTTAAAAAAAAATATTTCAATAAAAAATTGTAAAAAATTACCTACGAAATCATTAATTTTTATTGTTTTCGTAGGTTATTTTTTTGAAATTTGTTGGTAAAAATAACAGAACTATCATTAATTTTTAATGTTTTCGTTGGTTATTTTTTTCGAATTTGTTGGTAAAAAAGAGTGAAAAAAAACGTAATTTTTTAATGTTTAATGTTATTTATTTTAGAAAATTTTGTCAACAGTAAAAAATAAATGTTGATGTTTGTTAAAACAAATGAATAATTACTGGGGTGGTTTTCAATTGTTTATTCACTGGTTTTAAGTGTGTTTTTCATTTGTTTTTGCCTACAAAATATTTTGAGTGTAGCCTTTGACGACTGTTTTATATGGAGTTTGAAAAGCTCTATGCCTTATTAAGTCAACATCGTGTCCTAAAACCCTCTTAAGGTGATGCTCAGTGGAAAATTTTAAAAGGGACCTAAATACCAAATTTGCCGGATTTAAAATCATCCTGTTGCCTTGTGTTATTAAAAATAAATTAATATAAATTACAAAAATTGACACACAATATATTAAAGTTGTTTTTTTGGAAATTTTGCAAATATTTAATAAATCAATTGAAATATAATTGTTATAAATAAGATAAAATGATATTCGTAAATAAATCTGGCATGTAAATCAATGTACATATATTTACTTATACTAATACAAATGTGGAAATTAAATCAATCGCTATGCCACGTTTACACCAATCAAATGAAAAAAAAAAAAAAAATAGAAGCTTTTGGGAATTCTCTGAACATCATCTATATTTTAATGGCTGACAGAATAATCACTTATTATCCTCCCGCCCAAGCCACTGAATCTTACCAACACAACCATCCGTTACGGCTGTGTTTTTGGGGGGAAAAATCATAGGAAACAAGTAAAATAAGTGAAAAAGTTAAATATTTTTTTTTTTAACAATCCTTTTAAAAGACAATTTTAGAAATTTCCACTTTAATAACTCCTTACAGTAATAATTTTCAAAATTGAAGAAGTAAAAACCATACTTTGGCACTTTTTTTATCTTCTGAACTAATGACCCTTGAAACTTAAGATTTAACGTAATTGAATTACATGTATATACATATTTATTGGTATTTAATATTTTCAGTACCGACCGGTCATGCTAGTCTATATAAATAAAAATCAATTGTCGTTCGTTGGTAACCGCATCAGTTGAGAACGGCTTGACCGATTTGGAAAATTTTTTTTTTGAAATGTTCGTCATAGTCCAACTTAGGTTTTTACGTAAAGAAAAATTGACCACGCCCACTTTTACGCCCACTTTTCTCTATTTACCAAAAATCGAAAACGGCTGCACCGATTTAGATAATTTTGTATTTAAATGTTCGTAGTGATCCAGTTTAAGTTTTTACTGAAAGAAAAATCGACCACGCCCACTTTTACGCCCACTTTTTCAATTCATCTAAAATCTGAGAATGGCTGGACCGATTTGACTTAATTTTTTTTAGATGAATTTTCATCATATTCCAACTTTGGTTTGTACGAAAAAAGAAATTGATCACACCCACTTTGGTTAATTTTTGTGGAAAATGTTCGTCATAATTCAACAAAAGTTTTTACGGATAGTTAAATTTCCCACGCCCACTTTTTTCTATGTATCGAAAGAACTATAACGGCTAGACCGATTTGGTTATAGTCCACAATAGATTTTTAATAAAAGAAAAATTGTCCACGCCTACTTTTACGATCACTTTTCCCCATATATATTTTAAATCATGGAATGGCTGGTTCAATTTATCTAATTTTGTTTTTAATGTTCGTCATAATCCAACTATGGTTTTTTCGAAAAGAACAATTTTCCATTTCTACACTCACTTTTGAATTGAATTGGTCCATCCAGAGTTGGTTAAATTCAAAAAGGGCTTACGGTAAGAAAAGTTGTGCACCCACTCTTTTTTTTTGATATAAATAAAATTTGCTCTTTAGAAAAATAAAATATAGAATAATAAAATATAAATAAAAATCAAATGTAGTTCGTTGATAATTGCATCACTTGATAACTGACCGATTTGGATAATCTTTTTTTTAAATGTTCGTCTTATTTTTTTTCTTAATGTTCGTCTTAGGTTTTTTCGGAAAACAAATTAATCACGCCCGCTTTGATTTGACTAAACTTTTTTTTTTTTAAATGTTCGTCATAGTCCAACTTAGGTTTAACAGGAAATAACAATATTTCACGACCACTTTTATTTCGATGTATCTAAAATAGAAGAACGGCAGGGCCGATTTGGCTATTAGTAGTATTTGTTGATGTTCGTTATAGTACAACTAAGGTTTTTACGGAAAGAAAAATTGCCCACTCCCACTTTTTTCAATACATCTAAATTCGGAGAACGACTGGCATGATTTTGTAAATTTTTTCTTTAATGATCATTATAATCCAACTAAGGATTTTACGGAAATAATTATTGTCCTACCCCACTTCAAAAGCCCAAATTTTTCAATATCCCTAAAATTTGCAACACTTTAGAACTTCTGGACCGATTTGGCTAATATTTTTGTTTTAAATGTTCGTAAAAGTCCATTTAATTGTTCGAAAAATCAAATTGTCCTCCCCTACTTTTTTCGATATTTCTAAAATTTATTTTTACTCTAATTCGATCTATTAAAAAACAATATTTCTTAATAGATTATATGTTGTTCGTAGATTGTGTTGTTCGTAATGATACTCAAGAAGTTTTAAATTTGTACAGTTCACATGTCGAAAACATGGTAATTTTTTTTTAGTTCCTAAAATATAATTAGAAGATGATTATCTGCCTAATCGGGTCTTTAAAACCACACCCACGAATTTTTCTAAGCCAAGAAATTAATTTCTTTTTTTTCAGGGCTATATATTTGATGCGAGACGAAATATAACACTGATCTTTTATTTGGGCCAGCAACGCGGACCGGGGCCAGCTAGTTTTCAATATTATTCAAAAGAACTGCTTTGTCAAATTTAACTTCTTTTCGTATTGTGTAAACGCCACAAACAATTTTTTTTCTTCCCCTAATCTTTCAAAACATACGATTTAGATGACCTGTGTATTAAAGTGTCAAGTTTTTCTGTTTCTATGTTGTCGTTTTTTTTGTTTCTTTGGAAGATTTTTTTGGTATGGAATAGACTTAAATATATGTGTGGAAATATACACACATAGATTTTCATTGTTCATTTGTAATTTATTTTTATAGACATTTAAATACAATATTGGTTTTATATATATTTACATTATTTATTTTTTTAATATATAAGGAATGCCACAACAGCTTAAATTAAAAAAAAAAAACTTAATTTTGATTTTCCTTGTTATCTATCAAAAGGGTAATGCGTTGCGACGGACGGAGTTTGTCTACGATACGACTTTTTTTATTCCTCGAAACAGTTTGCTTGGGAATGACTCATATACTCATACATTTCCAAAGTCATTTTAGGAAGATTTATCTCTTATTGAAAATAAATCTATATAAAAACGAATTTGATCCAGCCACCAAAAGAAGCTCAACAATAGCAAATCGTAACAAAAAATGTGACATAATCTTATATAATTTCACCGAAGCAGAAAACCAGAAAAATAGATAATGTTAAAAATATTTCTTGTGTAGACTTTTTATATATTTTTTAGAATTTAAGAATCTCTAAGCATCAGAGAATTCTTCTATAAGAGAAATGTATATTTGTTGAATGTTTCAGAATTTAAGAAATTTTCTAAACGAAAAATGTCTCAGAATTTGAGAATTTTTCTATTAGAAAAATGTCTCAAAATCTGAGAATCTTTCTATAGTAAAAATGCCTCAGAATCTGAGACTTTTTCTATAGGAAAAATGTCTCAGAACTTGAGACTTTTTCTCCAAAAAAAAAAAAATTCTCAGAATCTGAAATTTTTCTATACGAAAAATTTTTCTGTAATAAAAATGTTTTAGAATCAAATTTTTTCTATACGAAAAACGTCACAGAATCTGAGAATTTTTTTATAGGAAAATAATTTTTCTATATAAAAAAATGTCTCAGAATCGGAGAATTTTTCTATGTAAAAAATATCTAAAAATCTGAGAATTTTTCTTTATGATAAATGTCTTAGAATCTAAGAATTTTTCTTAACAAAAAATGTCTCAGAATCTGAGAATTTGTTATACGAATCTGAGAATATTTCTATACGAAAAATATATTAGAATCTTTAAAATTTTCTCTACGAAAAATATCTCAGAATAGGAGAAAATTGCAATGCGAAAAATTCTCAGAATCTGAGAATTTTCTATCCAAAAATGTGACAGAATCTCAAAATTTTTCAATACGAAAAATTTTTCAGAATCTGAGACTTTTTTGTAGGAAAAAATCTCAGAAGATTCTGATTTTGTCTATATGAAAAATGGCCTCTGTTCTGTCTTTCACAACTTTTCAATTCACATGAAAATTTCCGAATCACATGAAATCAAGTTTAGTGTTTTGTTGATCACGTTTTCATTCGAAGTTGAAATCGAATAATTTAAATTTAAAAAATTATAAGGAAAAAGGTGCATTCGTTTTACTTTCACCAAATTTTATTTATGTGAAACAAAACGAAAGAGAAATTCGGATGTGAAATGTAGAACACCAAAAAAATTCGGAAATTTTCATTTTCACATTTTTTATGTGAATTACTTTTTTTGGAACAGCGGCCAGTGTCTCAGAACTAAGATTTTTTCTCTATGAAAACTGTGTCTGAATCTGAGAATTTTTCTATATTAAAAATGTCCCAGAATCTAAGAATTTTTCTATAGGAAAAATGTCTCAGGATCTGAGACATTTTCTATAAGAAAACGTCTCAGAATCTGAGCCTTTTTCTATAGGAAAAATTTCTCAGAATCTGAGACTTTTTCTATAGCAAAAATGTCTCAGAATCCGAGACTTTTTCTATAGAAAAAATATCTTAGAATCTGAGACTTTTTCTATGGGAAAAATATTTCAGATTCTGAGGCTTTTTGTATAGAAATTTTTTTCTCAGAATCTGAGAAATTTCTCTATAAATGTCTCAGGATCTGAGAATTTTTTCAAAAGAAAAATGCTTTGGAATCTAAGAACTTTTCTATATGAAAACTGTCTCACATTCTGAGGATTTTTCTACATAAAATTTTTTAAGATTCTGAGAATTTTTCTCGGATGTGTCTCAGATTCTCTGAGTTTTTCTATATGAAAAATGTCTTAGAATTAAAAATTTTTCTATATGACAAAAAACTCAGAACCCGGATAGTTTTCTATATAAAAGTTGTTTCCGAATCTGAAAATATTTTTTTACGAAAAATGTCTCAGGATCTGAAAATTTTTCTATTCGAAGAATGTCAAAGTATCTGAGAATTTTTCTACATGAAAAATGTCTCAGAATTGGAGAATTTTTCTATATGGAAATTGTCTCAGAATCGGAGAATTTTTCTACATGGAAAATGTCTCAGAATCGGAGAATATTTCTATATGAAAAATGTCTCAGAATTTAAGAATTTTTCTATTTAAAAAATATTTCAGAATTTGAAAATTTTTCTATAAGAAAAATGTCTCAGAATCTGATACTATTTCTAAAAGAATAATGTCTCAGAATAAGAGAATTTTTTAATAAGAAACATGTCTCAGAATCTGAGGATTTTTCTATAAGAGAAATGCCATTGAATAAGACATTTTTTGTATAGAAAAATTTTCAGATTCTGATACATTTCGCTATTCGAAAAATTTCTCAGAATCTGAACTTTTTTCTATACGAAAAATATTGCAAAATCTGAGAATTTTTCTATACGAAAAATGCATCAGAATCTGAAAATTTTTCTATACGAAAAATTAGAATTTTTCTATAAGAAAAATATCTTAGAATCTTTGAATTTTTCTATGAGAAAAATGCCTCAGAATCTGTAGGAAAAGTCCTATTCGAAAAATTTCTTAGAATCTGAGAAATTTTCTGTACGAAAAATATCTTAAAATCTCAGATCTTTTTCTATACGAAAAGTGTGTCTGAATCTGAGAATTTTTCTCCTACAATTAGACAAAAATCTTTTTTTTTATTAAATGTCTCAGAATCTGATAATTTTTCTATACGAAAAATGTCTGAAAAGTTTTCCTAAACGACAAATGTCTCAGAATCCGAGAATTTTTCTATAGGAAGAGTGCCTCAGAATATGAAAATTTTTATATACGAAAAGTGTTTCGCAATCTGAGAACTTTTCTAAAAAATTATGCTGAATCTGGGCATTTTTCTCTTAGATAAAATCTTATAGCTAAATATCTCAGAATCTGAGAAGTTTTCTAAACGAAAAATGTCTTAAAATCTGAAAGGTTTTCCTAAATGAAAAATGTCTCAGAATTTAAGAATTTTTCTGTATCAAAAATGTCTCAGAATCTGTGAATGTTTCAAAATCTGAGAATTTTTAAACATGAAAAATGTCTGAGACATTTCTCATATTGAAAAATGTACAGATTCCAAAACATTTTTCGAAAAAAAAAAAAACTTTTAGATTCTTAAACATTATTCGTATTGAAAAATTCTATACAAAAAATACGAAAAATGTATCAGATTCTGAGAATTTTTCTATACGAAAAATTTCTCAGAATCTAAGAATTTTTCTATACGGTAAATATTTCAAAATCTGAAAGCTTTGCTATACGAAAAATGTGAATTTTTCTATACGAAACATTTCTCAGAATCTGAAAAATGTTTTAGAATCTGATAGTTTCCTATACAACGATAAATTCCGAGTCTTAAAAAAAAAAACAGTTTTAGTCAAGTGACATAAAATTTTCATTTCCCGCATCTAAGGATTCGGTTGAACACTTATGGTCAGCCATGGTTACAGTGTTGCCAGAAGTAGGGAAAAATCCCTACATGTTAGTATTTTTGTTCTCAAAATGGTAGCGTGGGGAAAAACAGACAGATTTTTAAAATTTCATCAAATGTAGGTACTTTTTCAGAATATAGCTAAAAATTGTCCAAAACCTTAAATTTTAGTTAAAAACAGTATTTTTTTAGAGGGTTTCAGTTCAAGAACAAATGAAATATGCTTTCTTAAAATCTTTTGTACACTCTAATTAAAATGGTATAACTTGGGTAAATTTCATTTAATAAACTCTGTAATCTACTCAAAATTAATTGAAATTTTCCCTGTTTACAGTAGGAATTTTACTCGAGCAAATCTCATGTTATCGGGTAATATCAAACAACTCAAGTATTTTCTTACAAATTCTGATGCTTTTGTAGTGATTTGAAATTTTGATGATTTGTGAGACACCCAGGAAAATTTTTTATAACCGGTTCTGACAACATCTGTTCTAGAATAGGATTCCGAATAATAAAAACATATTCTATTTTTTCATACAAACACCTGTTGCCTACGGGACAATCTCTATACAAAAACATTGGTGTAGCACCAGAATTAGAACAGGTTCTGTGGAAGATCAAGTTGTTCCACATCGGTTCTTTGCAACCAAATATTTAGCTGGGCAATTATCTGTTAATATATTACATGTAAAAATAAAATCACAAATTGCTGAAACTTAAAAAAATCTTTTTTAATGAAATTTGTCCAATTTTAGTGTAGGGATAAATTGTAGGGGAAATTTTTTTCGAATGTAGGAAAAAAGGGTTTTTTTTTTATAAGTGTAGGTACTTTCAAAAAAATCTACTGGCAACACTGCATGGTTAGTAAGTTAGTCAGCCAGTCGGTAAATCTGTGTGTGTATGTGTCAATCAATTTTATGTAGTCGTTCCACAATACCGTTTTGGTAATTTAAGTCACTGTATAAATGATCAATAATGTCTGATACTATTGTTGCTGTATGTTTGTGTGTGTGTGTGAGAAAGAGAGTGAATTCATTGTTTGGTATTGTATAACTTCAAGGTTATGTAAACGAAGTGATCAAAAACATGTGTGTATTTCAACACTTACATGCATTCATGTCCACATATGAAAGTAGTAGGGTATCACTTATTAAATACCAGCAGGACCTTCTGGTCGAGCTATAATGCACGCAGAAAAGAAACATGGTTGCGACAACCATAAAGGGAGGGCAATATAGTATGATTGATAGCTTTATCATAACATGATTGCAACGAACATATTATTATCTTCGCTGATCATAGTATGATAACAAAATTGTCATTTTATAATTGGTGATGATCATAGTATGACTGTCACAATCATATATTTATATGTTCAAATGGATCAACTATACTATATTGCCAATCCATTATGGGTGAATTGGTGTGCTGTAATCATGTTCCAAACATGCTTTGTCACTGTGGGTGACTAACGAAAAAAGATCCAGCGATGGTGAGGAATCATGGTTCCAAATCAGAGGATATAACGTAAAGTTATCTAACTTTTTAAGAACTATTTTCAATTCTATTAACTGTGCTCCTCTAAAGGAAACATTTGTAGTACTGCTATGGACCAAGTGCTGGCTATCAGACACTGTCATCCCAACCTATGACAATAATATTTCTTAGAAGAAATGACTCAATTAACAAAAAGATATTTAAAAATTGCTGCCGCCTTAATAATTATTTATTAGACATGTATGTTCTGCATGTTTTAAGAATACCAAACATTTTAGTAGCAGCAACAATATTAAATCAAACTCTAAGATTTATATGAAAAACAAATATTGTATGCTTGCGATATTAAGGATTTTTATTTCTTCCTTAAAACAATTTTACTTCCTTTTCCACTCCCACAGCCATTTCATTTCCTCTCCTCCTTTTTTTTTGGTTTGTAATTTTGATGATAAATCAAATTGTATTTAAGCAATAAAAAGTGTGAATTATTTATTTGTCACCATAAAAAAAATAAAAAAAATAAAAATCTAGCATCAGGGATGGTGAGATATCGAGCGCGAATATTAAAAACTTGCTATCTAGAATATTTTCAAAAGAGAGTTTTCAAGAAAAATGGGGTTACTGAATTAGATGTCATCTAACAAATTAATTTTTAACAAAATTAAGTTTTCAAAAATAATTATTTTTAAGTATATTATGGAATACAAATTAAAAAAGCTCTTAGAACTACCTAAAAATAACATTTTTTCTTTGATCTCATAAAAAATTATCATTATGCAGTTAACATGTTTTGAATATTCGCTCTCGATATGTGTGGTAATATTGTCATAAACATTTAAACTGTTGTTGATGTTTAAATAATACACTCCTCATTTAGTACTCAATGTTTTATTTATACTTCTTAAATTTGTGTCTAACAAATTTCCTGGGAAATGGGGATTAATTTTTTGTTTCTTGTTTTTGGAAATAACGTTTAAGGTTGTTTTGTAACTTAAAAAACATATTTTTTTAAGATGGTGAGGATTTTAAAATCAGAAATATTTGATCTTATTTGTTTGTAGCTAAATTGGGTGAAAAGAATTTTGCCTTTTGTGGGCGAAGATATAAAATATTAATTTAAATAATGGTAAAATAAAGAGAGTTTAATCTAGTTCGAGGCCATTTTAAAGTACTCCATGATGTGCCCAGATCCACGGGAGGAATAAAATAAAAAAAGAAAAAAAAGAAGAAAAGAAAAAACAAGTAAAAAAGTTAAATTCGGCCTTGCCGAATGTAGTGATACCCTCCACAATTTCAAAAAGATTATTGCAAAAAACTTTAGTTAAAAGGAAATAACTTTAAAAAAAAAAATAAAAAAAAAAAATCCGGGAAAAAACATTTTGGTAAAAAAAAAATCGGCGATTTTTTTCTTTTTTTGTCAAAAAATATGTTCGTACTTGTTTAAATACCATTTGGTGCTCAATTATGTTCACAAATGTCAACCAGAAGCCGAATTAAAGCATTTTGTATTTTTAGGTTATGTTAAATGTACTGAAATTTTTGAGGTGTGCTTACATTTTCGTTCATAACTTTTGAACCGCTGAACCGATATCGCTCAAATGCAATACCAAACTTCTCGGGAGATAAATAAATATGTTAAGTTTCAGTCATCTCTGTGCAATATTTTGTCCGATAGAGCATTTTCCACAGACAGACGGACAGACGGACATCGCTAGAATGTCTTAAAATCGATCGGGCATCATGAATATATATACTTTATGGGGTCCCAGACTGATATTTCGATGAGTTACAAACAGAATGACAAACTTATATATACCCTCTATCACTAAGTGGAGGGTATAAAAAGAGAAAATAAAAAAAGGGGAAAAAGGCAGAAGAATCGGAAACAAATTGACAAGGGAAGTATCTTAACCCTTATGACCCGATTTGCTTAAAACTTAAAGTATATATAAAAGGGACTTATCGGTCATATCGGGGATTAACGAATTCAAAATAAGTGTAAAAAATGGCGAAAAATTTGTTTTTTTGATTTTTTAGCCATTTCTTTCTAAGAAACTATACGATATTTGCATATAAGAAGAAAGGGTTTTAATGCCTTTCCAACGGTGGCATACCCTTGCAAAAATTAAATTTTGTTAAATATTTTTTAATGAAAATGTGTAAATTTTGGGGGGTATTTATGTGAAGACATAGACCTGCGATATCCATATGAAATTGAATTAATTCCCAAGAGAATTAATTCCTTGCAAGCTAATCATTCAATTAAATGATCACAATTGTTAATCATTCAAATCTATTACAAACTGAATGACGATTTTTTGTATTTTATTCCCTTTGTATTTTCAAAAATGTGTTGCTTGTATGCATTTTAAGCATCTTCGTGTGTAAACGATCGGCTGTTGTTTTGTGGACGTCTCGTCTGGTGCTTCCCACACAAGCATAAATGTGTGTGTATGTGTGCTGCGCTTCGCTGTTTTAAATTGAATGATGAGAAAATTTCATAATTCAATTTGTAGTAGATTGATTTGGATAAAAAAATAATGATTCAAGTTGAATGATCATTCTCAAAGAATGAATTCTTAAAAGAAGTAATTCAGTGGTTTTGAAAGTTGAATGATTTTAGGGAATGCCAAATTCTATTTTTTTTAATTCGAATTAAAATATTGAATTAAAGAATTAATTCTTTGGAACCTTTGTAAAATAGGAGGTAGGTAAAATTCTCGTAAAATTACGAGGATTTCCCCGTAATTTTAAATGAGCCAAAAATTGGTAAAATAACCAATTTTATTGGTAAAAATATTGTTTTAAAAACGCAAAAATAAAAAAAGGGTAAACTTACAAGAAAAAATGGTAAATTTACAAACCAAAATGGTAAATTTACAAAAAAAAAAAAAAAAATTTAAACAACATAAATCTTCGTAATATTTTTCAATGAAATTATATTTTTCATTAAAAAAAAATTTTGGCCGGTACTTGGAAAATTAAAAAAAAAAAAAACAAGTAAAAAAGTTAAATTCGGCCTTGCCGAATGTAGTGATACCCTCCACAATTTCAAAAGGATTATTGCAAAAAACTTTATTTAAAAGGAACTTACTTTTGAAAAAAAAAAATTTTTGTTAAAAAAAAATTTCCGCGAAAAAAAATTTTGTTAAAAAAAAAATGCGATTTTTTTCTTTTTTTGTCAAAAAATATGTTCGTACCTGTTTAAATACCATTTGGTGTTTAATTATGTTCACATATGTCAACCAGAAGCCGAATTGAAGCATTTTGTATTTTTAGGTTATGTTGAATGTACTGAAATTTTTGAGGTGTGCTTACATTTTCGTTCATAACTTTTGAACCGCTGAACCGATATCGCTCAAATGCAATACCAAACTTCTCGGGAGAACTTCCAATAAATATATTAAGTTTAAATCATCTCTGTGCAATATTTTGTCCGCGACAGCATTTTCCACAGACAGACAGACGGACAGACGGACATCGCTAGATTGTCTTAAAATCGATCGGGCATCATGAATATATATACTTTATGGGGTCCCAGATCGATATTTCGATGAATTACAAACGGAATGACAAACTTATATATACCCTCTATCACTAAGTGGAGGGTATAAAAATAGAAAATTTACAAAAATATTTTTTTTATGTTAAACAACATAAATCCTCGTATAACATAATTTTTGTAAAATAATTTTTTTTTTGTAAATCAACTAGAATCCTCGTAATAAAAACTTTGTTGTAAAATTACAGTTTTTTTTGTAAAATAACCTTTTAAAATTGTAGAATACAATTACGAAAATAAATTTGTAAAATTACCAATAAAACTGTAGTTCTCGTTTGAGCATAGTACAAGATTTTTTGTTAAAAAACAATAAATATTGGTAGAACAGGATTACAAGGCATTTTACCAGACGTTTTACCAGTTTTTTTTTGAGTGTAGTTAGGGAGTTGTCGAAATTTTCCCGAAGGTCCACATAGTTTCGAAAGGGGACAAAGAAATTGTTTAACACTGATATGGCCGATAAGCCGAGACACCCCAACCTTAAAATCGTCTCTTTTATATATATTTAAAGTTTCAGGCAAATTGGTTTATAAGGGTTGAGATACTTCCCTTTTGAGAATTTTTTCTATGAAAAATGTTCTAGAATCCCAAAATTGTTCTACAGAAAAAATTGTTGAAATTTTCGAGTTTTTCTTTAGGAAAAAAATCTCGGAACATTATTTTTTTTTTTAAGAAAAATGTAAGAATATTTCTACAGCAAAAAAAAAAATTAATTATTTAATAGAAAACATTTGAAAATTTCTATAGAAGAAAATTGGAAATTTTCTATGGAAAAAATGCTTTAGAATCTAAGACTTTCCTGTAAAGAAAATTACTTCGAATCAGAATCTGAAACTATTTCTATTGAAAAAATTTTCAGAATCTGACAAAGTGTCTCAAAATCTGATTTATTTTTTCTATTTGACAAATGTCTCAAAGTCTAAAAAAACTTACAAGGGAATAATCTCAACCCTTATGAACCGATTTGCCTGAAACTTAAAATATACAGGGTGATTCAGTCACGACCCGCCGAATCTTACCAGCGTATTCCTTGGCTCATTTCATGAAAATATGTCTATTACGACCATCCCCCGAAAATGCATGTGTGCGAAATGGCAGCGGTTTGAAAATTTTCGGATTAGTGGTTAGAGGGTAGTAGGGTAAAATTGATTACTTCTGAACCTGTGGTCCGATTTTTTGTTTTTGGGCTTGTTGGAAAGTTCATTAGGAGACCTTTCAGATTCAATAACAAAAAAATTAAAATAAGGTGAAATCGTCGAGATACAGAGCTTTGAAAAATAAAATTTGAAAAAAAAGACATACAAATTTGCACATAACCTCAATTTATTCAGGCAGATGGCAGGTTACTTATATTTTTTTCTCTCTTAAAAGATAGCCCTACGTCTTACCTTTCTAAAATGCCCTAAAAGAAGCCCAGAGGTCTTTCTGTTCTAAAGTTATGACCATTTGACTGAAATGCAAACAATTTTTTTTTGGGTTTTGAGGCGAAATAACAACACAAATTTATTTGTTTTTGTAAATTTACAAGTTTAAGATTTTATTTTATTAAAATTTTTGGAAGGCAAATGGTCATAACTTTGGAACGGTAAGACCTCTGGGCTTCTTTTAGGGCATTTTGGAAAGGTAAAACGTAGGGCTATCTTTTAAGAGAGAAAAAAATATAAGTTACCTGCCATCTGGCTGAATAAATTGAGGTTATGTGCAAATTTGTATGTCTTTTTTTTTTCAAATTTTATTTTTAGCTCTGTATCTAGACGATTTCACTTTATTTTAATTTTTTTGTTATTGATTCTGAAAGGTCTTCTAATGAGCTTTCCAACAAGCCCAAAAATAAAAAAATCGGACCACAGGTTCAGAAGTTATCAATTCTACCCTACTACCCTCTAACCACTAATCCGAAAATTTTCAAACCGCTGCCATTTCGCACACGTGCATTTTCGGGGGATGGTCGTAATAGACATATTTTCATGAAATGAGCCAAGGAATATGCTGGTAAAATTCGGCGGGTCGTGACTGAATCACCCTGTATAATAAAGAGACGATTTTAAGGTTGGGGTGTCTCGGCTTATCGGCCATATCGGTGTTTAAAAATTTCGTTGTCCCCTTATGAAACCATGTGGACCTTCGGGAAAATTTTGATAACTTCCTAACTAACAGGAATATCATCTAGGGCAAAAATACGGGTCGACTTAAATTTAATAAAGATTATTTCTTATCCATATGGATATCGTAAGTCTATGTCTTCACATAAGTACCCCCCAAAATTTACACATTTTCCTGAAAAAAATATTTAAAGAAGCCGAATTTTTACAAGGTTATGCCACCATTGGATAGGCATTAAAAAAACCTTTCTTCTCATATGAAAACATCATATAGTTTCTTAAAAAGAAATGGCTGAAAAATCCAAAAAACGATTTTTCGCCATTTTTTGACCCATGTTTTGAACCCCTAAATCCCCGATATGGCCGATAAGCCGAGACACCCCAACCTTAGAATTGTCTCTTTGATATATATTTTAAGTTTCAGGCAAATCGGTTCATATGGGTTGAGATACTTCCCTTGTTAGACTCACTGGATCTGAGACCTTTTCTATAGGAAAAACGTTTCAGAAAGGTTATTTTTTATCTCAGAATTTGAGAAGTACTTTTTATAGACAAAAGTCTCAGAATCTAATACTTTTCTAAGATTTTTTCTAATGCTTTAGTATCTGAGATTTTTTTTTTTTTTAATTTAAAAATGGCTCATAATCTAAAACTTTTTCTCTAGGAAAAAAGTTTCAGAAATTGAGACGTCTTATAGGAAAAACATATCAGAATCTGAAAATTTTTATAAAGGAAAAATGTTTTAGAATTTCAATAGGAGATATTGTTCAGAATTGCAGAATTTTTCTATGTAAAAATGTATTATCTGTAAAAAAATTACTCAGAATTTGTGACTTTTTTTATAGAAAATATTTTTTACAACCTAATTCCATTTCTATATGAAAAAAGTCTCAGAGAATGTTTCAGAATCTGAGACTTTTTCCAAGAAACAATATTTTTTCTATAGATTATGTGTTAATATAACAGAATTCGAAAACTGTATGGGTGGCGTATGATTGATTTTGTTATTGCCTTTAAATAACAATCATACGCAACGGTGCACATTGGTTTATTTTTAATAACACAGTAATACAAAATCGAACTTTCAATCGGAATGTGATGAAACCAAAAGCAAATAAAAGAGTGACATTTCGATTTTGTAACACTGTGTAACCGAAACAGTTTGTGGCATTTAAACTTTATAGACCTGCACTTGGACCGAAGGGATCAGAAGAGTAAATATTTTTCGTTCCGCCCTTTTTTGGGGGCGTGGATATAAAAAAATAATGTATTAAATAATGCAAGAGCAATTTAATTTAGCTATTATTAGGACTCCCTTCCCCGAGGAAGGGGGTCCAATAACGTATTTTATTAAAAAAATTTTCTGTTGAGGGCTTTCTGTGTTTTACTAACATACGATTATTAACAGATTTATTATTTAAGTGTATAAGCGATCAAGTATTTTGAAATGTTTCATTTTACAATATAAAAACGTTGAAATTAAAGTGGAAATTAAATTTAACTTACATATCGCTCATTTACTTGTATAACGTCATAACTCAAAAAAACATGATTTTTGAGTTAATGATGCAGAAATTATTTGTTATATCATGCTTTAAGGTAGAAACAGACGGCACAGGGGACGGTTGCCGTTACCGGAGAATATAGGCCCAAAACAATAACGGGGGACGGCGACGGCAAAAAATGTCATTTGTTTGTTCAGTGGTGCTAACTTTTAATAAAATTAGTGTAATTTTAGGGGAAAAAATCGCTTATCACATAGTCAATGTGATTAAGTTGGCACTACTGTACGTTTGTTACACCATTGTGAATGAAAAAATAAAAAATTGTTGTGAAAATGCGGTAACCCTGGAGTGTGAGAGGGAGGGTGATTGAGAGAGCCCGGAGATAAAATAAAATAAGTTTTAATTTTTTGTCGTGCCGGTCACGGGTTTTAACTGTCAAATCGTATGGAAAAAGTCGTGCCGGGCTTGTTCTGTTCAGAGCTTTATATTGTGCCAAAAATTCGTATTGATATCTTTTAAACTCACCGTTTGAGAACAGAACACGCCATTATTACATTTTTTATGTACCGGCCTTTTTTTTTATCGAAAACCAGTTTCAATTGTAAACTTTAAATGCGTTTTCTTCAAAATCAAATATTTTGAGTTACGAAACTATACAAGTAAAGGTCTGAACAGAACAAGCCCGGCACGACTTTTTCCATACGATTTGACAGTTAAAAACCGTGACCGGCACGACAAAAAATTAAAACTTATTTTATTTTATCTCCGGGTTCTCTCAATCTCCCTCCCTCTCACACTCCAGGGTTGCCGCATTTTCACAACAATTTTTTATCTTTTCATTCACAATGGTGTAACAAACGTACAGTAGTGCCAACTTAATCACATTGACTATGTGATAAGCGATTTTTCCCCGTAAAATTACTCTAATTTTATTAAAAGTTAGCACCACTGAACAAACAAATGACATTTTTTGCCGTCGCCGTCCCCCGTCATTGTTTTGGGCCTATATTCTCCGGCAACGGCAACCGTCCCCCGTGCCGTGCTTGTTCTGTTTCTACCTTAAATGAGCGATATGTTCTCTAAGATTCTATATAAAAAAAATATTTGCTCTCTTTTGTGTATTCTGTTTAAAAAATGCCAATTACATCCACTTTCATTGAATATTCTCTTCTAACATATTTTTCAAGTTCACAAATCCGCAAAAAAAATTAAATGAAAATACGCACACACACACACACACACTTATATTAATATTTCAACAAGCACGTGTTGGTTGTGGGTTTATGTTTTCATTTAACAAAATTTCCCAAACAATTCAAAAATGTAAACAAACTGAAACTGTTATACAAGGGAAATTTTTTTGTATATGTTTTATGTTTTTCACACTACCAACTGTTTCATTCAAGAAAAAAATATGTTTATTTTGAAAAAGGAAATTTTTTACCGCTAACCAACAGAAAATCATATATTACTACACAGATAGATGTGTATGTATGTGTGTTTCTCGAAGAAAAGAATGTGTTAAGTGCCAATTTATGTGGCCCATAACAGACAGTACGATTTTAAATGTCGGCTTGTAAAGATGGATTTTTTTTTAAACTACTTATACTAAACGGGAAACAAAATTTACATTTTTGAAATTTAACTAAAAAAAAAGTACAAAAAATTGGAAATACAAAAAAAAAAAAAAAAATAATTAAAAAATATAAATATTAAAAAAAAAAAATATAAATATTAAAAAAAAAAAAATAATTAAGAAAAATTTTAGAAAATGTAAAATTTTACTATTAAAAAAGCTTGGAATACCAAAAATTTGTTAAAAAAAAATTTTGCTTCAAATTACAGTATTTTAAACTGTCAAATTGACATTATATCAAAAGTTTTTAAAAAATTAATATTTCAAAAAAAAAAAAATTATAAAATAAGTGATTGTCTTTTAAGTGATTTCATTTAACAATAAATATATGATAAAATAGTTTAAAAAAAATATTGTAATTTAATATAAATTATGTAAATTAAAATGTCAATGTCAATATCAATTTACGCTGACATAATATTTACTCATTAATGTGTTTAACTTCTATCAAAAAGGTGTCAGAAGTGTAAATTTGCACTTATCATATTGAAACATAGTAAGTGCACTTCTTTTTAATGAAATTAAAACTAATGAAATGGAAACTGAAAAGAGTTCTTGTTGAAAAAAAAAATAATCAAAAAAAAGTTGAATAAATACCATGGAATACCTCCGAAATCCCCGGAGCATTTTAAATACAAATAAATTTGAGTGAAAAAATAAAAAAAAAATTTTGGGTGTAAATTTTTTTTCATGTAAAATTTTTTTGAGTGCAAAATTTTTCTGAGTTTAAATTTTTTTGAATGCAAAATTTTTTTCAAGCGTAAAAAATTTTTCTTCAAAAAAAAAAAAAAAAAAAAAATTATGTAAAATTTTTTTTTAGTGTAAAAATTTTCTTTCTTAGCTTTTTGAGTGTGTTTTTTAATACCACACTAAAAAAAACTGTAAAATTACAAGAAAAGTTTGTTACTTTTTTTGCTACCTCCTATTTGACGAGAATTCCTAGTAATTTTACAAGCTTTTTATATCCTACACCACACTGTGGTACAGGGTATAATGAGTTTGTGCTGATGTTTGTAACTACCCGAAATATTGGTCTTAGACCCACTTTTAAGTATACCGATCGACTTAGAATCACTTTTTGAGTCGATTTAGCGATGTCCGTCCGTCCGTCTGTCCATGTAAACGGTGTAAACACGATACAGGTCGCAATTTTTAATCAATTGACCTGAAATTTGAAACTTAAGCCTCTTTTGGCCCAAGGACGAAGCCTATTGAAATTGGAAAAAATCGGTCCATATTCAGACCTAGCCCCCATACAAAGGTCCTCTTTAGTTTTGGCTCAAATGACTCTAGTAGCCGCATTTAAATAGGTATCTTTTCGAAATTTGGCAGGTAATCATGTTTCATCCACACAAATCACCATTCCGTATTTTAAAGAAATCGGACTAAATCTCTCAAATTTTATGAAAATAGGAAATATTTAATTATAGTTCTGTTTGTGTATGTTAAACGCGTACTTTAAAAACCTTTTCAAATCTGATTATCATCGGACCATTTTTGGACTTAGGTCCCATATGAAAATTTCGCCCGATATTCAGTTGAAGCGGTTTATTGTCAACAAAAAGAAGTCTATTCCACTCAAATTTGATTTGTGTGTGCTTTTTACACTTATTAAAGATTTGACAAAATATATATCTAATCAGTCCATGTTTGAACTTGGGACCCATTTTCCGGGAAACTCTGGTGTAGGGTATTATATGGTAGGTCTTGACCGACTATAATTTTCGTACTTGTTACTAATAATTTTGTGATTTTACAAGCTTTTTACAAAAAAAAAAAAAATATGAATTTACAATTTTTTTTGGGAAAAAGCTTATAAAAGTACATAATTATTGGTTAAAATCTTTACATAATTTTACAAGATTTTTACCAATAATTTTGTAATTTTACAAGCTTTTTCCCAAAAAAATTGTAAATTTACAATTTTTTTACACGATAAAATTTACAATCCATTCTTGTAACTTGACTATATTTTTTTTGCTACCTCCTATTTTACGAAAATTCATAGTAAAAATTACAATTTTTTGTAATCTAGCAAGCTTTTTATTAAAAAAATTGTTAATTTACAAATCTTTTGGCACAATAAAACTTATGAGAATTTATTAGATTTTTTTTTGTAAAATTATCTTGGAAAATTGTAAAATTACAAAAAAAAAGAAATTGTGTTTTTATATTTTTTTTCAGGGAAGAGAATGGCACATGTGAAATGTGCACTAGGATTCATACGTGTGCCGGTTATGGGCTCAAGGCACATTTCAGATGATTTTTTTCCAATAATTGTTTTAAGAAATAAAATACTTTTTTAAGAGAAAATAGTACTTTTTTTAGAAAATATAGTAATTATTTAGAAAAAATAGTAATTTTTTAGAAATATAGTAATTTTTTTAGGAAAAATAGTACTTTTTTTTAGAAAAATGTAACTTTTTTTTAGAAAAAATATAATTTTTTTTGAAAAAATATAAAATTTTTCGAAAAAAAAGTACTTTTTAGGAAAATTAGTACTTTCTTAGAAAAAATTTAATTTTTTTTAAAAAATAGTTATTTTCTTAGATTTTTTTTTTTTTTTTTTCGGAAAAAAATAGAAAAAAGTACTTTTTTTTAGGAAAAAAGCAGCTGTTTTTTTTAGAAAGTACTATAGCGCCTTTAAGAAAAAAAAACCTACTTATTAAAAAAAAAAAATGGTACTTATTTCCTAAAAAGTATTATTTAAGAAAGTATAGTACTTTTTCAAAGTTCTTTTTGAAAAAAAGTATTTTTTTAATAAAAAGTACTTTTTGAAAAAAGAAAAAAAAATGCTTTTTAGACAAAAAAGTACTGTTTAGGAAAAAGGGATTTTCTTAGAAAAAAGTACTTTTATAAAAAAGTACATTTTACTACTACTTACAAAAAAAAAAAAATACCTTTGTCTAAAAAAGTACTTAAAAAAAAAGATTTTTCTAAAAAAGTTCTTTTGTACTACTTTTGTACTAATACAAAAGTAATTTTTTTTAGAAAAAAATACGTTTTTTTCGAAAAAAGTGGTACAAAATTACTTTTTTTTTTTTTAAAAAAAGTAGTACAAGAAAAAGTACCGGCACATGGCACATTTAAAATTTGCAATGTGTCCAAGTATGACACATGTCACATCTGAAATGCACTTTTTTAAAAAGTACTATAGCGCCTTTATGAAAAAAAAACGTACTTTTTCAGGAAATAAATACTTATTTAAAAAAAAAATGGTACTTATTTCCTAAAAAGTATTATTTAAGAAAATATAGTACTTTTTTTGAGAAAGATTATTCTAGCTCAAGGTCATATTTCTTTTACTAATC
The DNA here is from genome assembly GCA_963921195.1 of Pegoplata infirma. Classification (NCBI taxonomy): domain Eukaryota; kingdom Metazoa; phylum Arthropoda; class Insecta; order Diptera; family Anthomyiidae; genus Pegoplata; species Pegoplata infirma. The sequence goes on from OY992539.1 coordinate 28,660,791, forward strand.
ATTACAATGATATTGTCAAAGTAACAAAACCAAACCAATCAATTTAAAACAAACAACTTTATAAAAATTTTCTTGAAAATTGTTACTTTGACAATATCATTGTAATGATTAGAAAAAGAAATATGACCTTGAGCTAGAATAATCTTTCTCAAAAATAGAATTTTAAAGGTCGAATAATAAATAATTTTTATTAATTTAAAAATTAAAACAGAATTTAAACAAAAGGATAGCACGAATACAAAAGGATAGCACGAATACAACAAAAGCAGTGAACATCTTACTCGCGTAAGAAATCTACTGTCTGTATGTATATACTAGCCTGTAATACAAGCTGTATATATGAAGGTATGTTTGAATTAAATAGTGATGGTTTGGTTATGACTTTTCGTTTGAAATTTAGAGCTGTATTATGTTGTGTATTTAGTACATTTCTCGTTATGCCTATTTACATACGAATATAAGACTTTATGTTTTGCCACAAACGATTGTCAATTTGCTAAATACTCTTGACAATGGAATTTGACGAATTCCGAAACACGTGTCGAGTAAGTCTTGCAAAATGACCAAACCAATCAATTTAAAACAAACAACTTTATAAAAATTTTCTTGAAAATTGTTACTTTGACAATATCATTGTAATGATTAGTAAAAGAAATATGACCTTGAGCCAATGGCGTATGCAGGACTGTTTTTTCAGGGCCCAACAACAACAACAAAAAAATTTTTGTTGTTTTTTTCGTGAGATTTGTGTTTTCCAATACATATAAAAAAAATATTTTTTTGTTGTTGTTGTTGGGCCCCCCCTCTGTATACGCCAATGCCTTGAGCTAGAATAATCTTTCTCAAAAATAGAATTTTAAAGGTCGAATAATAAATAATTTTTATTAAATTAAAAATTAAAACAGAATTCAAAATATAGTACTTTTTGTAAAAAAATACTTTTTGAAAAAAAAAAATAATTTTTAGACAAAAAATTACTTCTTAGAAAAAAAAAATTTCTTAGAAAAAAGTACTTTTTTAAAAAAGTACATTTTTTACTACTTTTTTAGATTTTTTTATAAAAAAGTACTTTAAAAAAAATACGTTCAAAAAAATTTCGCTTTTTTAAAAAATATTACTATTTTTTTCTAAAAAAGTTATTTTTTTTAAAAAAGTTATTTCTTACTCAGTACAAAAGTACTTTTCAAATCAATTCAATTTATTTATTTACATAACATGGATATACAGTGGGCGACAATACATTGGAAACTTTTTTATAGTAGATGAAATTTGTTAAAGACAAAGTTAACAAAACTAAACGTTATAATCATAAAACAAGTATTATAAAAAAACGTTATATAGGTAATTTATCAAGCTTTAGTTTAAGCTTAATAGCGTCCAGATTGGGAAAATAATGAATGTGTTACGAGGGTCGATGTGGAAAATGAAAAAATTTATAGACATTTTTCAGAACATTTTTAAAAAATATTTGCGAGTCGAGTTTTTCCAAGTTAAAACATTAGAAATTTAAAAAAAAGTCCAATAGTTTTTATTCAGTGATCAAATAATTTTTCCAACAACCCAAACAGACAGTGGAATTTTTTAAGTACAGTAGCAACTACACTCGAATTGAATAAATCAGATTTAGTTGATACTTGCTTAACAGCCTACTTGGCGTATCGGTCTAGAGTGATTGTACGTTACAAGCAGTTAATAGCAAAGTATTACAGATGATGATGAGTTCAATCCTTGTCGGCTGCGATCTGTAAATAATTTTCACATATAGAGTTTTATTGACTATTAACTAAATAAATTGACATTAAAAGTTTTTCTGAAGATTATTATAACTGGATAATATGAAACTAGTAAGAAACAAACCAGGATGTCTAAATTTTTAGAAAAATTAAAATTTTTCTTTCACACTTTTCTCAATTCAAAACCATATATAACAAATCAAAAAATTATAATACATAACACTGTGCTACACCAAAAATATGCAGGGGTTCTCATATAAAAATTCGGGTTGGTTGGAGTCCATAGAGTACTGATATACTCATAGTTTTTCTGGATCACTTCGTTAAGTACGTTTTTTATTGGCAAATGTGTTGAAAAACGGAAATTCTTAAATTACAATTTTAAAAAATTATTACTTTGTTAGTTTGCTACCGATTTTCGATTTTATGGATTTGTTTTAAAGGTATAGGTCTTACCTTTCAAACAAAACAAAAATATTAAAAATCGATCAAGAATTGGCTGAGCTACGATCGCTTAAGTAAAAAAAAAACGTATTTTTTGAAAAATTTGTCATATTCTTTACACTCTAAGTTGAAAGTGCATCATTAAACAATTTTTTTGAATTTTTTGTAAAAAAGTATAGTAAAGTAGCTTTCCAAAACACCAAAAAACATAACAATCGGTTTAAAAATGAATGAGTTATGCTAAGTTTTGTGATAGGGCATTTTTAAATTTTTTCAGAAACGCTTGTAATTCAAGCATTATTCATAAATCTTGTTACTAGTAGTAATTTTATGCACATATGCATATAAACTAGAGGTGAGAACGTAATTAGATTTGTGCGTGATTCACACATGATCAGAAGTGAGCGTGATTGAAAATTAATTTTACTCACGTGGTTGTTAGTGAGTGTCAGTGTGAGTGGAATAAAAAATGGGCGTGTCAGTTACTTCCAAATCCTATTTATAATTTTTTGGGTTTATTTAAAAAATATCAGTGTTACTTCTTAAACAAAAAAATATTGTGAATAGGTTAAAAACAGGCTAAGGTGCGCTTGTTTAAGCAAAAAACCTTTTTTGAAGAGTTATACCTGCTACATTTTTATGACAGAAAAAGCTGTGCACTTGCAAACATGTTTTTTTAAAACGAAATTGCTAAAATTGTGGGATCATTTGATGGAAATTTTACCTGTTTATAAATATACATGTGAGGCATTCCACACCAAATGTTCAGTGAGAAAAAAATTGTGTACCAAAATTTTTCAATGGGTCCTGGGTAAAAAAGTTTTTTATATAACTAGGGTGAGATTTCCATGCAAATGCATGTTTTTTGTCGAAAGCCTAAAAACGATATCGACCAATTATCTTTCCGAATCAAGAGATTTGCATTAAATGGCATCGATTTGTTTTCGCATATTTTGCATATTTTGGTGAAAATACATATTTTTGCATATTTTGATTTTAAATGCATTTATTGTGCATATTTCGAACTTTTAAGTGCATATTATTGCATATTTTGGCATAAATTAGCAAAAACACAAATTGAAATTATTTTTTTTCAAAAACTATTTTAAATTTTTAAAATTTATTTTGAAAATCAGAAAAATTACTTTTTTTTCTTCTTAATTTTATTTTTATAGATTTTCTTAATTTTTAAAAAAATCTTGCTAGACAAACATCTAATCTTTAAAAAAAAAATTACAAAAAAAAAACAAAAGTGGCCGGATTTTTTATAAATTGACTTTTTTAAAAAATGGAAAATTTCAGAACGGGTTCTGAAAATTTTCCAAAAAAATTTTAATCGATAGCCGATACAAAACTATACAAGAATGTAAATTTTTGAGATTTTGGTGCATTTCGTTTTTATTTGATTTATATTTAAACAAGGCAACTTGACACAAACTTGACCATTTTTCCAATATTTGACCACGCCTCCTTAGCCCAGTTTTTGAAAAATTGAACAACCAAAAACGTAATTTTCTTAGCTCCATATATGAGGCATTCCACACCAAATGTTCAGCAAAAAAAAAAAGTTGTGTCGTGTCAATATGAAATCATTTTGAAAGTATTCGCTCTTAGGGTACTATTTAATAACAAAAATAAAATTTAAGTTTTTTCAAAAAGTGGGCCTTGTAGGCGTGGTCAAAAATTTAAAATATCTAACTTTTTTGCCTGAGCATCTTTACTTCAATATTTATGCAAATTAAATGAAACACAGTAAAGTCTTAAAGACAAAAGCTGTTTATAGATTTTTGAATGGGCTATCAATTAAATGGGCTATCAATAAAAGCTGAATGGGCTATCAATAAAAGCTAAGAAAATGAAAATTGGAACATTTTCAGAAGAAATTCTGAATTTTTTAAATTTAAACTTAAACTTTATTTATCAAAAAACATGCCGCAATTTTATTTGTTTTTTATTTTTTTAAAAAAAGTTAAAGGAATTTTCTATCTGATCTGAAATTTTTAGAGATGTGTTTTGCCTTGTTTTCGAAAAATCAAAATTCAAAAATTGCAACACGCTTATTTTATACAATAATGGTATTTAAAACGTGTGCGTATGAGTAATATCAATACTTAAAAAATATTTTAAGAGGCGATGGTAGCGTGAGTGAGTTTTTAATAACGATTACGCACGCTTATGAAAGAAAAAATTTAGTCACGCACGACATTTTATTTTGCTCACGCTCATTCACGCACACGTGAGTAGAAAAAAATAAGTTACGGTCACGATGTTCACGTGAGCGTGAGTAAAATAAAATATCGTGCTTGAATATTTTTTTCCTTCATTAGCGTGCGTGATCGTGAATAAATACTCAGGCGAAAAAGGCCCACTTTTTGAAAAAAACTTAAATTTTATTTTTGTTATTTATTAGTACCCTAAGAGCGAATACTTTGCAAATGATATCCCATTGAAACCACTATGGTTTTTCTGTAGTGGAACAGTTGGTGTGGAATGCCTCACATGGCTATCCATACAACCCATTTAAAAATTTACGGTTCACATGTTTTTTTTTTTCGCTGCACATTTGGTGTGGAATGCCTCATACGTATATTTATAAACAGGTAAAATTTCCATCAAATGATCCCACAATTTTACCAATTTCGTTTCAAAAATGTCAAATGTTTTTTGTCATAAAAATGTTGCAGGTATAACTCTTCAAAAAAGGTTTTTTACTTAAACAAGCGCACCTCAGCCAGTTTTCAACCGATTCACAATATTTTTTTGTTTAAGAAGTAACACTGATATTTTTTAAATAAAACCAAAAAATTATAAATAGGATTTGGAAGTAACTGACACGCCCATTTTTTATTCCACTCACACTGACACTCACTAACAACCACGTGAGTAAAATTAATTTTCAATCACGCTCACTTCTGATCATGTGTGAATCACGCACAAATCTAATTACGTTCTCACCTCTAGTTTATATGCATATGCGCATAAAATTACTACTAGTAACAAGATTTATGAATAATGCTTGAATTACAAGCGTTTCTGAAAAAATTTAAAAATGCCCTATCACAAAACTTAGCATAACTCATTCATTTTTAAACCGATTGTTATGTTTTTTGGTGTTTTGGAAAGCTACTTTACTATACTTTTTTACAAAAAAATCAAAAAAATTGTTTAATGATGCACTTTCAACTTAGAGTGTAAAGAATATGACAAATTTTTCAAAAAATTCGTTTTTTTTTTACTTAAGCGATCGTAGCTCAGCCAATTCTTGATCGATTTTTAATATTTTTGTTTTGTTTGAAAGGTAAGACCTATACCTTTAAAAGAAATCCATAAAATCGAAAATCGGTTGCAAACTAACAAAGTAATAATTTTTTAAAATTGTAATTTAAGAATTTCCGTTTTTCAACACATTTGCCAATAAAAAGCGTACTTAACGAAGTGATCCAGAAAAACTATGAGTATATCAGTACTCTATGGACTCCAACCAACCCGAATTATCATATGAGAACCCCTGCATAAATTATTTTTGGTCTTTTGTAGCACAGTGTAATTATAATTAGAGCCTGAGCTCGACTGTCTTTACAGAAAAACAATAATATTTTTTTATGTTCTATGTTTTTCTAAAAAAAAATAGTACAAAAGTACTTTTTTTCTTAAAAAGTTGTACAAAAGTACTTTTTTTTAGAAAAAGTACTTTTTCTAAAAAAAGTTATTTTGTTCTTTCTTAAAAATCCTTTTTTTCTAAAATTTTTTTTTTGTCTAAAAAGTAAATTATTTTCTAAAAAGTACTTTATTTCCATTTTTTAAAGTACTGTATGACTATACAGTACTATGCCAGGTATTACTACACGAAAAGTTTACATTTGACGGGACGCTCTATTGAACACTTAAAAGAAAAACTCAGTCAAAAAATCTGTAAAACGACTTTCAGTTTGATTTAGCAAACTTTCAGCTGATTTTTCTGCTAAAATTGTTATTTTTACTAAATCTATGTCATTCAGTTTCACAAAATAACAGAGATTTTACTGAGTTTTTACTGATTCTGTTTGCTGAATTTTAAAATATTTTTAAATATATGTTAGCAGATTATTTTTTAATTATATAGAAATTTTTTATAATATTTTTAACAGATTGTTTTGCAATTTTACTGAAATAGTTTGCTGTGATTTTTTTTTTTTAAGAAAACTAATAATGGACAAAACTAAAAAAAATCAGTGGGTTATATTGCTAATTTTACAGAATTTTTTTTATATTTTTTTTCAAGTTTAAATTAAAAACAACAAATTTTCTAAAAACAACAATTTTCTAGAAAATATCTTAGCAGATTTCTCTGCTCTTTTGGCAGATTTCTCTCTGACTGATTTCTCGGCAAACCGTGTATTTTCCGCAAACCGTGTCTGCTAAAATAAGCAGATTGGCTCGAAATGGATGTATTTTCAGCAGATTTTCTGCTGATTTGACAGAGAATTAAGGCATAACCTCCACAATATAAACAAGTAGAAAAGTTATATTCGACTTGGCCGAATCCATGAATAACCTCCACAATGCCCTTTTGAAGTGGTAGTAATATTTTGAAACCGAAAAAAAATGTTTATTAGTAATATTTTATTTTGAGTAAAAAACTTTTTTAAGTAATTTTTGAGAGTAAAAAAAATTTTTTTTTAGTATAAAATTTATCTCGAGTGTACTTTTTTTTAGTGTAAAAATATTTTTGAATGACAAAAATACTTTGTAAAAATTTTTCTCACTTACCATTATTTTTAAAGCTTGTTTAACGTTTTGTTTTTATCATAAGAATTTAAGGTGAAACCAATCTAAAATTCACGGGTTTCTTAATACTTGTTGAACCAATAGACCTCAGTAAAGTCTTTCAAAAGTTAGCGTGTTTTCAACAGATAGACGGACTGACGGACGGACGGACGGATATCGCTAGTTCGTTTTAAATTGAATCGAGGATCATGATAGACCCCATAATAGACCAATATTTCGAGGTGAATGACAAACTTATATATACCCTTTATCACTAGAGTGGAGGGTGTAAAAAAAATTGAACGACCGAACTGAATGATCAAAATTAAGTAATGACCAATTCAGCTGAATGATCGAAAATACCATAAACAACTGAAATGAACGAACTAAATTAACCTCTCAGTTAAGTGAATATTTTAATTGAACTAGTTCTTTCGTGAACGACACAATTCTATTAGATATGAACAAAACGTAAAACACTTAAAAACTTGCCCGTTAACCCCATACAAATCGACTTCGCTTAAAAATATAATTTGGAATGCTAAGAAAAAGCATATATATATTTTGTTTCCTGAATAATATATTCAAATTTCATTTAAATTGCTTGAGAGCGCATTGAAAACCCTTACTAATAAAATGCTTCCTAAATGAAATACTGTACGTATGAGTAATATTTGTTTCCTTACTTGTTTAAAATCATTCATACGCCATGTTGTTCAACATAACATTTCTTTAGAATCGTCAAAATATGGGGTAATATATTAAATTGTTTTCTTCTTAAAAATATTTAACAACAAATTTTGCAGTATTTTTATTTATAAAAATAAATGTAATTTGTTTTAATTTTTTTAACAAAATAAAATATTAATTTTCCAGTATTTGGTTTTATTTTATGTAAATTAATTATAACAAATTTTTGTTTTATTTTGTTCAATTAGTATAAAATATAAATTTTTAACCTAAATTTTTACAAATCCATCAATAACACTGTACAACAAATTTGAGTCAAATAAAAACATACCAGTATTAGACCCTAAGGGGGCATTGGATTTCATAAAATTTCACTGGAGACCTCTATTAACATTATTTAGCTCCGAAGTAGATTTTAAATATTTTTTTTCACTTATTCCAAAACGTCTAAAAAATCCCTGACTTAATACAATTTGTTTTACTTATTCGAAACGCATTTTTTCGAATAAGTAAAATACAGTTGGCGTCACCAAATTTGTTGCACAGTGTTGAAATTCATTATAAACTAGTCGAATAGCCTGTCCCTGCCAGGCGGAACACCAAATCACTTTTCTCAATAGTTCTAATATTTTACCAAACTTTATAAAAAATTATGTTTGTAGTTCAAAAATTTAATATTGCTAGATTGAGTTACATCAATATATGTATTTCCCAAACTGGAAAAAAATTTAATGAGTATAAAAGGTTTTATTGATAAAATTTTAGAACTAAATTTAGCACGCCCATTTCGTCTCTCCGTCCATAAACCGGATATCAAAAATCCATCATGCGGATCTGTCCCATGGTCACTCCTATATACATGGCAATTTTTATCTTTCTTTTTATCATGAAGGGTTTTAAAATTAGATAAAATTTAAAAAAACACAATTTTTTCACTTAAATTTTTCCTTATAATTTTCTGTACACAGTTTAAATATTAAATTTGACTTCATATGGATATGATCCATTGTCAATACTTTATTCTTTACAATTTTCAGCTTCCATAGTCATTAGAGGTTTCAGAAATAGTTTAAATGTTTAAAAAACTAAATTTCGCCGTCTTCCGCCACTCCGCCTGTCTTAAAGGACGAAAATTCGGCTACGTTAGAGATTATATACAGTGACGAGCAAAAGTGTAACAGGGTTCACATTGCTTAGATAATCTGCTCTATATTTTAAACTACACAAGATAAAGTATTGAAGTTTTTTGATAATTTTATTAGTTAATTGATCAGAATTTATAAACATTATCGAAATATGCTGTAAAATTTTTTATAAAAAAAATATAGTAAAAATTCCATAAAAAGGCAAGTGTTACATTATTGCACTCATGATTTTTCTACATAAATCTTTAGGACAGCTTTTATATTTCGCGCATATAGACCCGGATTTTGCAATTTTTTTATAAAACTTAATAAATAACATAAAAATAATTCATTTGTTGAAAAGAAATTTTGGGTAAACATTAATTTTAACTCAAAAGTCCGTCCTTTTTACGTTTTTTGGGGAACCACGCATATTTATCAAGCTAAGAATTTGCAGAAATTATTTTTTTTGAATGGTGTTTATATCAGGCGATAATAGAGACCATTTATAAAAAATTTCGTAAATGGATTGTTGCTTTTGCAATTAGTAAAAAAAAAGTTATTGTGTACTGGGGTTGGGTTTCTGGAGGAATTTCAAATATTTTTGCCGAAATTCGACATTTTTTGGCTGAATAAAGGCCAATTTTGCCTCAAGAAGTGTTTTCTTAATTCAGCCGTAAATAAATCAACAAGTTATATCACCAGTTGATCATAAATTTTGTTAGGAATGGGTTTATGCCATTTAAAACCACTATCACATTTCGTGGTTTTGGACATTATCCTCGGGGTAGTGCCATAGTGTCAAATTATCGAATCAGAACGCAATCTTTGGAGTTAATTTTTTCAGAAAGAACAAAAATAAATAATGTTTAATAAATAAAAGTCTTTTGCTGCTCTTATCATTGGACGAAATTCACTAATTCAATTTAGGTACCCCAAACAATAATTTTAAATAGGGATTTAATAATAACTACATTCATTATAACAATATTGTCAATCTACTGATGATTTTAATTGACGATATATTTAAGACCGAATATAGAAAAAACATCATCGGCCAGAATTGGCTCGTATTCATCCGAAAAATGTTGAATATCTGCAAAAATATTTGAAATTCCGCCAAAAACCCAAATTGAGTACCCAATAAAAAAATTGTATTAATTGCAAAATAAACAAACCACTTATGAATTTGATTATAAATGGGCTATACTATCGCCGGATATAAACGCCATTCCAAAAAAATAATGTCTGTATATTCTAAGCTTGAGTAATACGTGTGGCTCTCCTAAAATCGTTAAAAGGACGGACTTTTGAGTTAAAAAAAATGTTTAGCCAAAATTTCTTTCCAACAAATGAATTATTTTAATGTTATTTATTAAGTTTTATAAAAAAATTGCAAAATCCGGGTCTATATGCGCGAAATATAAAAGTTGTCCTAAAGATTTATGTAGAAAAATCATGAGTGCAATAATGTAACACTTGCCTTTTTATGGAATTTTTACTATATTTTTTTTATAAAAAATTTTACAGCATATTTCGATAATGTTTATAAATTCTGATCAATTAACTAATAAAATTATCAAAAGACTTCAATACTTTATCTTGTGTAGTTTAAAATATAGAGCAGATTATCTAAACAATGTGAACCCTGTTACACTTTTGCTCGTCACTGTATATAAACTGAACAAAATTCACAGCGGATTTTTTTTTGTATATCCGCCCTTTCACTGGATATCCAGGTCAGAGTTGATCTTTGCCATAGTCCGTACCATATGTATTCTAATTTTCATCTTTCAAGGTCATAAGGTGTCTTCAAAATAAGGTAAGATGTAAAAACATAATTTTTCCACGCCCATTTCTTCTCTTAATTCTCCGTCCCTACACAGAGAGAACAGTTTAGTTGTGCCAGCCGAATTTAGAGCCAACTGCATAGTTTAATAACAACAACCGAAATTTTCGGTTGCCATAACCAAAATTTGTTTTGAAAATTTAACTTCTGTTGGTCCAAATAAATTTCGGTAATCGCAGCCGAAAATTACAGTTCTTGTAATTAAACCATGGCTCTTAATTCGGCTGGCACAATTAAACTGTTTTTTCTGTGTATTCCAAAATTTTTAAATCTGACTACTTTATGATAAGCTCCATCGTTAGTACTATACTCGTATCCACGCCCCTTTTCCCTCTCAATTCTCCGTCCACAGTCCAAAAATTTTAAGTCTGACTACTTAAGGATATGTTCCAGTGTCAGGACAATATGCTTGCAATTTTCGGCTGCGTAGGTCATTAGGGCTTTAAAGTTAGTCAAATAAAAAAAATAAAACACAATATTGCCTTGCCCCTTTTTCCTCTCAACTCTCCATCTACATTCCAAAAATATTAAATCGGACTACTTTAGAATATACTTCACAGTTAGGACTACATGTTAGGGATTTTCAGCTTCCGTATTCATTGGGGCGGAGCTTAAAAATACTCTAAAATGTTAAAAAAAAAATTATTTTGCCAAGTCCCCTTTTTCTCGTAATTCGCCGCCCACTGGCAAAACATCCGACTTCGTAAGAATCCGTCCCTGGTGTTTTATTATATACATGCCAATTTTAAGCTTTTAAGTCCACCAATGAGATTCAAAAGGCGCTGGATACACAAAAAATAAGAGAAACACAAAAAAATAAAATATATATTCAGAAAATAGATGCAAATAAATTTACCACGCCCTTTGCCTTTCTTATTCTCCACCCATACACTGGATATCAAAAATCCAGGCTCGTGTTGATCTTCCACATGAAACGTTCTGTATACATGCCAATTCTGTGCATTTTCCGCTTCCTTTAGGGACTTCAAAAGAAGTTAAAATGTTAAAAATCTCAATTTTGTCACTCCTCATTTTCCTTTCAATTCTCCGCCCACAGTCCAAAAATTTAAAATTTTACTACTTCAGGATATGCTTTATCAATAGGACTATATGCTAGAAAATTTTCAGCTTCCTAAGTCATTAGAGGACTTTAAAATAAGCAAAAATGCCAATTTTCATCTTCATAGATCATTGGTGGTCTTTAAATTAAATATTAAAAAACACAATTTTGCCACGCCCGATTTTTCTCTTAATTCTCCTTCCACAGTTTAAAAAATTTAAATCCGATTACTTCAGGATATGCTTCATTGTTAGAACTAAATGCTATGCAATTTTCCGCTTCCTAAGTCATTTGGGGGCTTCAAAAGATGTTAAAATTTAAAAAAATCCCAATTTTGCCACGCCACTTTTCCCTCAATTCTCCGCCCACATTGCGAAAATTTTGAATCTGACTACTTGGGGATATGCGCCATTGTTAGGACTATATTCTAGGAAATTTTCAGCTTCCTAAGTCATTTGGGTGCTTCAAAAGAAGTAAAAATGTTACAAAAATCTAAATTTTGCTACTCCACTTTTCCCCTCAATTCTCCGCCCACATTGCGAAAATTTTAAATCCGACTACTTGGGGATATGCGGCATCGTTATGACTATATTCTAGGAAATTTTCAGATTCCTAAGTCATTTGGGGGCTTTAAATTAAGCAAAAACGTCAAAAAATTGCATTTTGCCACGCCCACTTTCCCGCTTATTTCTCCGCCCACAGGCAAAAAATCGAAAATCCGGCTACGTTAGGATCTGCCCCAGGTGTTTTACTATAAGCATGCCAATTTTCAGCTTTGTAGCTCATCAGTGTTCTTCAAAAAGCTCTGGATAGACAAAAAAAGAGGAACACACAAATAGGGAAATTATATATATAGATTCATTAAAATATGTTTTTGTTGTATTTTGTCCAATTAGAGTGAAATATAAACTTCAATCTAAATTTTCAAAAATCCTTTAATTATTTCAATTTCAAATAAATTAAGCAAGAACTGACAAATATATAAATTACTTAATCGGAATTTTATTTTGAAATACATGCGTACATTAGGGTGGCACGAATAATGCATTTTTTTCAAATTTCGTCGATCGCCGGGAAAATTATGGTTTGTTTTTGTCGAACAACTCTATGTTTAAAGTTTTAGCCAAATCGTACAAAATAAACCCGTGCCTTGGTGGGGTTAAAGTTTTTCCGAAAAAAAAAAATTTACCCACAAAAATCAAATCGTTTTTAATTATTTTTTCCATGATTTGCTTAATTACGACTATAAATTTCATTTCGGTGGAATAAAATCTTCCGCTTTCAAATTGATTTCGAAAAAAAAAAATTATGGCCGTTGGGATCCTGCTTCAAAAAATTTTTTTTTTTCAACATGATAATGTTTTTAGGCTGGTGTCTAATTTTAAAAATGATGCAGGTCGCCAAATCAGTTTGACTATATAAGATAACTACTAACAAAAAAGAAAATAAGAACTACTTGTTCATTTTCTTAAATCCAAAAAGTTTTCCAACTTTGATTTGTAACTTGGATAACAACTCACCAGCTGGTGAATAAAAGCGTTTTTCACAAAATGGTAAATTATATGCAACATAATTATTTTTCAACAAAAAAATTTTTTTTCATCAATTTTTTTTTTTATCAACTTTTTTTTCATCAATTTTTTTTATCAACTTTTTTTTTCATCATATTTTTTTTTTTCATCAATTTTTTTTCACATTTTTTTTTTTAACAAAATTTTTGTTTTATATTTTTTGTTTTTTCATCAACATCTTTTTTTCATCAAATTTAATTTTTTTCATCAATGTTTTTTTTCATCATTTTTTTTTTTTCATGAACAATTTTTGTTTCATGAAATTTTTTTTTCATCAAAAAACAGTTTTTTATATTAAAATTTTTTTTATCAATTTTTTTTTCATCAACATTTTTTTTCTTCATCAAAAACTTTTTTTCATCAAAAAAAAAAAAAAAAAATCACCAAATATTTTTTATCAAAACCTTTTTTATTTCATCAGAATTTAGTTTTGCATCAAAAAAGATTTCTTTTAATTTTTTTATTTTTTATTTTCACTTAAACTACCTTTTCACAAGTCTCAAATTCTGAAAAATGTTCCATTTGCTTAACAAATGTGCAAAAAAACAAGTGAGAGTGTTGAAATCTTCTGTGCCGAATTATTTATACTCTAAAATGCAAAAAACTTTTTTGCAATTAAGTTATACACTAGTTTACCAAATTTACAGGTCTTTTGGTTTGGACTGCATTTTGCTTTCCACAGACAAATGGACGGATACATATAGCTAGATTGTCTTAAAAATGGATCAATTGTATGTAAACCGTAATGGGGTCAACGACCGATATTTCAATTCGTTTCGCATGGAATGCAAATAATATTATTTTTTCTAAAAAAAACTTTGCTTTGGCAAGCACAACCAAATCTTCAGCAAAACATTATCATGATTTAATGTTGTGGGCTAGGGTGCAAAATTCGCAGGCATTTTTAAGTTTTGAGATACAAGGATTTTAGTTGAGATGTTGCTTTTAATGATGCATATTCACAAAAAAACTATTATTCCTATCTGTGACATCTTTATCATGTTCTAAAGTGTATAAAAAACCGGAAATACGCGTTTTTTCACCATTTTTTTTTTTTGTATAAAAAAATTACTTTTATCGAATTTCATCGACTTCCGTTCAAATTTTGGTTTATTTTGGTTTAAAAACTCTATAAGAGGTTTTTTGTAATTTTTGGGAACATATATTTTTTTGGAAATTAAAAGGGGTGCCCCTAAACAAATATTTTTGATATCGTGAGTAGACATCAAATTCGATACCAAAAGAAATTATTTTTAAGAACTACCTTTTAATGCTTATAACCCCGTCTGACAGCCAATATTGAACATGAACCGAATGATATACGCTCGAAAGTAGAAATAAAATAGAGTAAAACTGCATTTACAGTTTTTCATTTCGTGATCCTGTTTCCTTTTAAAAGGACTTCAAAGTTTCAAAGGATACATTTTGTAAAATATTTTTTTGTTAAACTGGAACTGGATAATATACGTTTGTAACTAGAGACTAAATGTATTAAAACTGTATTTACAGTTTTTCTTTTCGTGATCCTGTTTCCTTTCAAAAGGACTTCAAAGTTTTAGAGGATTAAATTTTGAATGAACCGGATGACATACATCTAAAAGTAGATATAAAATGGAGTAAAACTCCATTTACAGTTTTTCATTTCGTGGTCCTGTTTCCTTTTAACAAGACTTCAAAGTTTTGAAGGATACATTTTGTAAAATATTTTATGAAATATTTGTACTTGTCCTAGGATGACACCGTCCGAAAGCCAATATTAAACACGAACTGGATAATATACGTTTGAAACTAGATACTAAATGTATTAAAACTGCATTTACAGATTTTCTTTTCCTGATTCTGTTTCCTTTTAAAAGGACTTCCAAGTTTAAGAGGATTAAATATTGAATGAACCGGATGATATACGTCTGAAAGTAGAGATAAAATGGAGTAAAACTGCATTTACAGTTTTTCATTTCGTGATCCTGTTTCCTTTCAAAAGGACTTCAAAGTTTTAGAGGATTAAATTTTGTAGAATATTTTTGAAATATGTGTACTTGTCCTAGGATGACACCGTTCGACAGCCAATACTAAACATGAACCGGATGATATACGACTGAAAGTAGAGATAAAATCTAGTAAAACTGCATTAACAGTTTTTCATTTCGTGATCCTGTTTCCATTTTAAAGGACTTCAAAGTTTTAAAAGATACATTTTGTAAAATATTTTTTTGTTAATCATGAACTGGATCATATACGTTTGAAACTTGAGACTAAATGTATTACAATTGTATTTACAGTTTTTCTTTTCGTGATCCTGTTTTTTTTTAAGGACTTCAAAGTTTTAGAGGATTAAGTTTTGAATGAACCGGAGGTTATACGTCTGAAAGTAGAGATAAAATGGAGTAAACTGCATTTACAGTTTTTTCATTTCGTGATACTGTTTCCTTTTAAAAGGACTTTAAAGTTTTAGAGGATTAAATTTTGTAAAACATTTTTGAAATATTTGTACTTGTCCTAGGATGACACCGTCCGATAGCCAATATTAAACATGAACCGGCTGATATACGTCTGAAAGTAGATATAAAATGGAGTAAACTGCATTTACAGTTTTTCATTTCGTGATCCTGTTTCCATTTAAAAGGACTTCCAATTTCAAGAGGATTCAATTTTGAATGAACTGGATGATATACGTCTTAAAGTAGAGATAAAATAATGTAAAACTGCATTTACAGTTTTTCATTTCGTGATCCTATTTCCTTTTAAAAGGACTTCAAAGTTTTAAGGAATACATTTTGTAAAATATTTTTGAAATATTTGAACTTGTCCTAGGATAACACTGGAGATGGCAAGTGAAAGAGGATGATCACCTCAAATTTTTCTATTTATTTTGCCATATCAGGATAAAAGGATGTGAATAAAGTCATTTGAAAACTGTATCGAAATATGTTGTTAAAAATTTTGAATGATACTGAAGGATACATTTTTAAAAGGACGTTATTTACCTTCTTTTTCCTGATACTTATGTAAAAGTAATAAAATAGGAAAATTAGGGAAGATCCTCCTCTTTCATTTTCTATCACTAGTTGTATCCTAGGACAAGTACAAACATTAAAAAAATATTTTACAAAATTTAATCCTCTAATTCTTGGAAGTCCTTTTAAAAGGAAACAGGATCACTAAAACAAAAAAATGTTAATGCAGTTTTACTTCATTTTATACCATTCAAAATTGAATCCTCTTAAACTTTGAAGTATTTTTAAAAGGAAACAGTATCACAAAAAGAAAAACTGTAAATGCAGTTTTATTATATTAAGCCTCTAGTTTGAAATGTATATTATCCAGTTTGTGTTTAACGATTTTTTTCATTTTTGTCGGACAGTGTAACAAGTCCAAAACGTAAAAAACACTTATGTCTGTTTACCAACAAAGAAATATTTTTCAAAAAAAAACAAAACCAAATTTCATTAAGATCAGTGTGTGCTTCTGAAAAGAACTTCCTTGTTACTGTAAGAGTATTTTATATTTCTTTTAAACCAACAACTTTGCTTGGTAAATTTATTTAATTTCCTTCATGGTTTTTTAATGATTAATAACTTCTTAAAATTAAACAATAAATATTTATTACTATTTGGTTTAATTATTTCATTTACCTTTTTCTTTTGCATTTACAAAGTATTGCGTTTAAGTGGAAGAAAAATTAAAACGGAAATTGAAATTTTATTTAAACAACGGTTTATTGCTATAGTGAATTTATTTGGTTTAACAATAAGTAATTCATGAAAATCCTCTTATACTCGTATATAACTATATAAAGAAAACAGAGAAAACTCAATATATTGCAATAAAAGTACACTTGTTTACCAGTATTATTGAAAAACATTTTAATGAAAAATTCTTGGTAAATTAATAAGCCGAAGATTTTTTTTATTGCATTGTGCAACAAATTTGTAGGCAAAAATAAATTAAGATATACAATTAGTAGGCTCAAACTCCGCTGAAGCGATATCGCTTGAATGCAATATAAAATTTTTTAGGGTACCAACAAGTAAATAGGTTAAGTCTCAGTTCAGCGATCGCCATTTAATTAGAATTTCTTTGAAACGATCATTGATAATTTATTTAGATTAGGGTGGCGCGTATTCCAACAAAGTGCTTAGATCAACGTTTAATAGTGCAATTAAGATGGTCAGCACTTTAAGACCAAAATGAGCAAAATCGGTCTATATCTTCGGTTCGCGCATCGCTGGTTAATAAAACAATATTAATTTTTTTTTATATTTTTAATTTAATAAATAGTTTAAAATCAGATGATGAAGATAACCTATCAGTAATTCTTTAAGTTTTTTTTTAACATGATAATGTTTTTAGGCTGGGGTCTAATTTTAAAAAAGTTGCAGGACGCCACCTCAGTTTGACTATATAACCTAACAATTAACGAAAAAGAAAACAAGAATTACAATTTTCATTTTCTTAAAACAAGAAATTTTAACAACTTGGGTTTGTAACCTGTATAATAATTCACCTCGTGGTGAATAAAGCCGTTTTACACCAGTGTGAATAAAAAGTAACATAATTATTTTTCAACAAAAAAATATTTTTTGTCCATCAAATTTTTTTTTTGCATCAATTTTTTTTTTTCATCAAACTTTTTTTTCTTCACTTTTTTTTTCATCAATTTTTTTTTCATAATTTTTTTTTTTCATAATTTTTTTTTATAAAATTTTTTTTCATCAATTTTTTTTCATCAATTTTTTTTTATAATTTTTTTTTTATCAAATTTTTTTTATCAAAATTTTTTTTTTCATCAATTTTTTTTTTCATCAAATTTTTTTTTTCATCAATTTTTTTTTCATCAATTTTTTTTTTCATCAAACTTTTTTTTCTTAAATTTTTTTCATCATACGTTTTTTCATCAAATTTTTTTTCATCAATTTTTTTTTTCATCAATTTTTTTTTTTGATCAACTTTTTTTTTTATCAATTTTTTTTCATCAAATTTTTTTCATCATATTTTATTATCAAATTTTTTTTCATCATATTTTTTTGTTCATCTATTGTTTTTCATTATTTTTATACCCTCCACTCTAGTGATAGGGGGTATGTATAAGTTTGTCATTCCTCGAAATATTGGTCTAGGACCCCATAAAGTATATATATTCATGATCCTCGATCGATTTTAAGACGATCTAGCGATGTCCGTCCGTCCGTCCGTCCGTCTGTCCGTCTGTCCGTCTGTCCGTCTGTCCGTCTGTCTGTTGAAAACACACTAACTTTTGAAAGACTTTACGGAGGCTCCTGAAGTTTGGCATGTATGTTGGGCATTTACCTGGTCAGGTTGGTATTGCAATCCAGCGAAATTGGTCCAGTGGTTCAAAAGTTATGAGTAAAAGACTGAATTTCGGCAAGGGTTTTTCGTGAATTTATGAGATAAAAAGCACTATAACTTTCGAAAAGCAATTCTGAGGATGCTGAAGCTTGGCATATATATTTTTCGTTCCTCCAGCCTAGTTCGTATTGAATTTCACCCAAATCGGTATAGTGGTTCAAAAGTTATTAGCAAAACCGTGAATTTCAGATTAGCTTCACCCTAAATTCTCGTGTAAAAAACCCGTTAAACCTGTTTTAAAAACATTGGTAAGTCACAAAAATATTTTACAACGTATTTTTGTCACTCAAAAATATTTTTATACCAAAACAAAAAAAAAAAAAATACACTCGAAAAAAATTTTACAATCAAAAAAAAATTTACACTCAAAAAAAAAAATTAGTAAATTATTTTTTTTATTCAAAAATTACAAAAAAAAAATTTTTTTACACAAAATAAAATATTTCCAATCAAAACTGTTATTTTTTTTCACGTTAGAAAATTTACTATCACTTAAAATGGGCATTGTGGACGGTATTCATAGATTCGGTCAAGTCGAATTTAACTTTTCTACTTGTTTTTTTTTTTCATCAATTTTTTTCATAAATATTTTTTTTTTATAATTTTTTTTTCATCAATTTTTTTTTATCAAATTTTTTATTATCAATTTTGTTCTCACCAAATTTTTTTTTTTTTCATCAATTTTTTTTTATATCAAAAAATTTTTCTTTTCATCAAAAATATTTATCAAAAACTTTTTTTCATCAAAATTTTTTTCTCACCAAAAATTTTTGGTTCATTAATTTTTTTAACATAATTTTGTTTTTCGTGAAAAAAAAATCATTTTTTTACCAAAACTACTTTTTCACCAAGTCTAAGCTTTTCGCATAAAAATGTTCCATTTGTTTATCAAATGTACATAAAACAAGTGAGAGTAGTATATTCTTTGGTACCGAATCTGTTATACTCTCCAAAATGTAATAACACTTTTTTTGCACTTATTTTTGCACTCACTTACGAAATGTACAGCTCTTTTGGTTTTTTAATGGGGTTCTCGACTGATATTTCAATTCGTTTTTCATGGAATAGCAAAGTAATATAACATTATTTTTTCTAAAAAAACTTTGCTTTGGCAAGTACACCCAAATCTTCCGCAAAATATTATCATGATTTAATGTTTTGGGCAAGAGTATAAGATTTGCAGGCATATTTTGTGATAAACATCAAATACGAGCTGAAAAAAATAAAAATAACAAACTTTTCTTGTCATTTTACAATTTTTTTTCGAGTGTATTTACATACAATTTTATTAAAGAATTTTTGTAATATAACAGCTCGTTTAACATGCTTTACAATTCCTTTCTCCTTTTCACACACTAATAAATCATGTCAAGTGTTTCTGGAATTTATAAAGAAATAACTACATGCATTTTAACTGCGAAGTTTTTTTTTTTTTCTTTCCAGAAAGTTGAAAAAAAAAGAAAAAATGAAATTAGTAACAGTAATTGTATACATACAGCTTTACCACAAGAAAATAAAATAAATTTAAAATGAGCTTTTAATTTTATTTCCATACAAATTGCTTTTGTTTTTAAAATCGACTTTCAAAAAATGTATTGAAAATTTGAAATTTAAAATAAAACTTTTGTTAAAATAGACTTTTTGTTTTCTTGTGGTAAGGGCCATATTGTCATATACGAGTAACAACTACTAATTATAATCACTGTTACACCCCATATAAAATGAAAAGAATAATTTATACTAAAATTAAATATACAAATTAAACATTTTTGATTTTTGCTTTTCTCTTTTTCTGATTTTTTTTAATTTAAAACTTAATTTAAATACGGATAAAAAAAATACTTGTGTATTCGCAGAAACTGGGGTTATAAAAGTTGAAAAATATTTTTTTTTATGTGCTTATTAAGTACCAGGAAATTTAAATTTCATTTGAAAAAATAAAACGGAATTCACAAATGACTTGTAAATTTTTGTGATTTCTTATGACCAGGGACAGGAGCTTCATGCACTAAAAAGCTATGTTTTAGACGCCGAAAATATGCACTAAAAAGTCTTGAAATATGCACTAAAAATCTTAAAATATGCACTAAAAATCATAAATATCCACTTATTTTTTACTTTTATTAAAAAAAACATTACATTTGAATTCAATTTGGCATTGTAAGCTTTGATATTCGTATATCGTCCATTCCACCAGACATTTGGTGATTTTGGGCATTTTTTGACCGAGGGTCTTCCGATTTTTGTTATTTTTTTCATACAGATACTCTATGGAGCCAATTTCAAATTTCATCCATCAGATCGAAAATATTCGAAAAACTCGCGATTTTATTCACGATTTTCGTTTTTAAAAAAGTAAAAAAAAAATGCAAAATCTGTGTAACTTTGAGCAGCTGTATTTTCTAAACTACTTATCACATTTTAACAATCTATAGCCTATACGAATGGTATGTAAGTCTATTTTAATATCTAATAAACTGAAAAAATATTAGTGGTTTAAAAGTGCATTTTATATGCAAATGCAGTTTTGAAGTGCATTTTGCGAAACTTTTACCCCTTTTTATTTTTTTTAATTAGCATATTTGGAAAATTTAGAATTTTTGCTACAAAATAATGTTTTCATTACAATGGACCGAGAATGTATGCTATTTTTAATATTTGTTTTTAAAAAATACTTCCTTAAGTTTCTCTTATAAAAATTTTTATTTTGTAAATTAAAAAACAAAAAGCTCTCCGAGTAATATTTTTGAAGTTATCGAGTTTTTTAATTCTCAAGACCCCAGTGGTCCCCTATAATCACGTATCTCAAAAACTAAGCAAGGTAGAGCGAAACGGACACAAATTTTGGATCAAAAACTATGACGATTTTTAAGGAACCCAACTAGGTCTGGACCTATCGGGTCCGAACCCAATGGGGTCCTCAAATGTGTCAAAAAAAAAATAAAAAATTTGTTAACTAATTATTGGCAAAACATTTTTGCTAACTTTAGCAAAAAAATTGTGGGTTCAAAATCAGCAAATTTTCTTGTAGGTTTACAAGCTTTTTTTGCTAACATTACAGTTTTTTTTTTTTTTAGTGTATAATATCTTACAATCAATCACTGATCAATAATAAATATACTTTATGATGTCCCAGAACGATATTTCGATGAATTACAAACGGAATGGCAAACGTATTTACATTTAAACCCTACTGCTAACAAGGGAAGTATCCCTATTGGCACACGCCGAATTGGTTTTATTTTGTAGAGCAGGGAAAATAAAGGGACACGGAAAATTATATTTTAAGCGTTTGTTTTTTATGTATTTTTACATATTTTGTTCTGCCATTAATGGGATAAAAAGCAATATACCATTTTATCATTCTTTAAGCTGACCCTTTAGAGTGACATTTTTATACCCTACATCACTCTGTGGTACAGGGTATAATGAGTTTCTGCTGATGTTTGTAACTACCCGAAATATTGGTCCTAGACCAACCTTTAAGTATACCGATCGACTCAGAATAACTTTTTGAGTCGATTTAGCGATGTCCGTCCGTCCGTCTGTCCGTCCGTCCGTCCATCTATCGGTTTAATCACGATACAGGTCGCAATTTTCAATCAATTGACTTGAAATTTGAAACTTAAATATCTGTTGGCCCAAGGACGATGCCTATTGAAATTGGAAAAAAACGGTTCATGTCAAGACCTAGCCCCCATACAAAAGCCAACTTTGGATTCGGCTTAAATGACTAATAATCGTATTATAATAGATATCGCTTTGAAATTTAGCAGGTAATCAAATTTTGTATGCACAAATCACCATTCCAAATTTCAAAGGAATCGGGTTAGTCCTTCTGGTGTTAAACGTGTCCTTTAGTAACCTAATCAAATCGGAATATAATTGGACCATTTTTGGACTTATTGTTAGTCCCCCATATAAAAATTTCGACCGATTTCAGTTAAATCGGTTTATTGGCAAAAATATACACCAATTCCTCTAAAATTTGATCTGTGTGTGTTTTCTACACTAACTAAATATCTCACAAAAGACAGACATGTTTGGACTTGGGACCCATTTTCCGGAAAACACTGGTGTAGGGTATTATATGGTCGGTCTTGACCGACTATACCTTTCTTACTTGTTTTTTTTTGTAACTCTTGGTTTTCTGCTAGTCCTAAATTAACACGTGGAGCCTGGCAGAAAAAGTTTTGCGTTCCTGAAAAAAAAAATATATATGTTTTGAAACATATCAGCAAACAAAATTAAAATCCGTCAAACGTTTTTCGATATATCGCTATTTGAAATTAACAAAAAAATGGCGGTCTTGTACTACGTTCAAGCTTTTTTTTTTTATTTTAAAATTTCTTATCCTTGCCCGAGTAAAAATAATCATATATGACAATATATAACTTGATGCAAACATAATAAATCATATATGATTATACATCGCGTGAGATATTTTCTAAATTTTTTAAATGCAGTCATATGTAGTTATATATAATTTAATCATGTTTCGGATTAAAATGTGTACGGTTTATATAATTATATAAAATTATATGAGGGTCAATACAAAATTTGATTTTCTGTATAATTTAACATAAAATTATATATAGGTTATTCTGTTCCATATAAAACTATATATGTTTCCAATTAACCAAAAATTTTCTAAGTTTTTTAAACAAAGTATAAGAAACTTTTTAAAATGTTCCTAAACATTTCTTTGTTAGGGTTATGTCTAATGATCTAATTAGATCCACCAATATATGGGAATGTCTGGTCAAAACACGGATGAAATCAAATCATATTTTATACAATTTGATCTTTTTTAATGCAAAAAGATCCACCATTATTCGGATCAAATTGCGTATAAATATATATTGTGTTACATATCATTATATATTGCATCATATAAAAATTTTTACTCGGGTGACCATTTCAAAGGGCTTTCGATAACACTACTGAACATTTTGAAAAAACTTGGTGCGAGTGAAATCCTTATACAGTTAATCTGGTCTCCCAACTTTTCTCTCGCATCAGGAGGCTAATTCTTGGAGTCAATACCAATCGAAATTCTGCTCGAACGTGCGATTTTTCAGTTTTTATTTTTGCCTTAAATTATGCTCTGATTATTACAAGTTTTTTATATTATAAGCTTTTTTATTTATGTTGTAAAAGAATCATATAAAATTCTTATATTTATCAAAGCATAATTTCAGGCATACAGAAAAATTAAAAAATCGCACATTCGAGTAGAATTACGATCGCTATTGAATCCGAGAATTATAACCCAGGTTTTTGAGAAAATTGAGGTCAAAGTTAAAAAAAATTGGCGTTTTGGGTGTTTTTGACAACTCATAGCGGATGAAGCCGATGGGATAGCGACTTAAAAATAAGTCGGGAGTAAAGCTTAAACATTTCTCTTAATGATGCTGAACTCATTTGGTCCGTCGCATTAACCCTTTGTCTTTCAATGATATCTTGTTCACCAAAAAAGATTTTTTCGCTCCTAATTATAGAAAAGTTAAATTCGACTTTGTCGAATCTATGAATACCCTCCACAATGCATTTTTTTAAGGATAGTACATTTTTTAACGTGAAAAAATTAACAATTTTGATTAGAAATATTTTATTTTGAGTAAAAAACTCTTTTTTTGTCATTTAAAAAAAAAAAAAAAAATTACTATTTTTTTGAGTGTAAAATTTTTTTCGAGTGTAATGTTTTTTTTACTGTAAAAATATTTCTGAGTGCATGCACGTACGTATGTACACAAAATATTGCCATTTTTGTAAAAAAAAACTAAATTTTTTATTTGTGTAAAATTTTTTTTGAGTGTAAAATTTTTTTTGAGTGTAAAATTTTTTTCGAGTGTAATTTTTAAGTTACCAATGCTTTTAAAACTAAACAAGTTTAAAAAGCATTGCTTTAAAATTAAACAAGTTTGAAAAGCATTGTTTAGTTACCACCAATGCTTTTAAAACTTGTTAAAACACGTGGCATTTTAGATGAAACTAATCTGAAATTCAGGGTTTTCCTTATAACTTTTGAACCACTGGACCGATTGAGCTGAAATTAAATATCAAATAGACCTGGGGAACGTTTAAGATACATGCTAAGCTTCAGTAGTTATTGTCTTTCGAAAGTTATCGTGTTTTTTATCTCGTAAATTCTTGAAACAACCTTGCCGAAATTTACTATTTTGCTCATAACTTTTGAACCACTGCACATTGGGTTCAAATGATGCCAAAGTGGCGATTAATTGAAATTTATAAATGAAGTTTTTGTTATAAAATTTGGTATGGGGAAAAAGTAGATAAAATTCTGCAACACTAGTTATCAAAATCAATCAACTAAGTTGTTTACTTTTTTTTCGGTGAGCTGTCAAAGTTAACAAATTATTGCAGTTTTTGAAAAAAGTAAAAAAATTGAAATTTTTTACAATTTAAGCGATTATTAGTGGTATTAAGTGTTTTAAAAGAAAATCTTTTATAATGGAACCATAAACACCAGGGATTAAGCTAAATTTTTAAATTTTTTTTGTTTATAAAAATTGTGTCTCAATGTTTTTAATAATTTTTTTAAAAAGGGTCCAAAATTGGGATATTTTCCATATTTAATGGGCCACACATATTAAGTTAGTAATAGTTGGATTTAGTTTTGTGGATTTCAAAAAAGTATAGGATATCAGCTTTTATTTAAAAGAAAAAAAAGTACGGACAATGCCCGGCCCTTTTTTTTTATTCCCATTTTTGTGAAAAAAGTCTGGGTATCATTTATTAAACAAATCCATTATATGTGTGTTTATACCCATCAACTACAGTATGGGCTTACACTCACTTTGTCATTCCATATGTAACGCATCGAAATATGGGTCTAGGACCCAACAAAGTGTATATTATTGATCACTGATCGATTCTAAGACATTCTGTGACTAACCGTGTGTCCGTCCGTCCGTCTGTTGTTGAGCACACCATAAAGTACATAAAACAAGAGCTAGAATCCTGAAGTTTGTCACAAATATGTATAATGATCATAGGCTGGTTAAGTTCTTGAACGAGCAAAATCGGACCAGGGGGGAAAAAGTTCCCCCTTGAAGAACTAAAACTACCCCAGAAAAATATTTTTTTTACAAGTTTAATTTGTATATTTGTTCAATAAATGAAACATTTTAATGCCATATGAAGTTCATCGACCTGAATTTGAACCAAGGGGGATCAGGAATGCCAATTTTTTCGGTCCGCCCCTTTTTGGGGGCGTGTATAGAAAAAATAATTTAAATAATGATAAATTTGTATTAATTAGGTGCAAAAACTGACATCTATTTTTTTGGCAACGTTTATCGCGAGGGGAAGGTGTCCCCCATAGTCTCCCGGTAAACCCCCCCCCCCCCCCTACGCGAAAAAAACGTCTCCTCCATTTGTTTTTTGTAGCTTTATTACATGTTCAAAGGTTTCGTTTTTTTTTTCCAAAAACATAAAAAACGACTAAAAGATTAAAAAAAATTTTTTTTTTTTTAAATTTTTTTTTCTAAAATGCTGTGTTTTTATGTATTTATGATAATTCCTTAATAAAAAACTGTAATATTCCCATAAATCACTTTTTTCAGATAAATTTGTACATTTATGAGATTTTGTGAAAATCAAAAATTGGATTTAAAAAAAAAATTATAATAATATAAATACATATTATGCGTTCTTTCTTTAATTACTTTGAGAGCACATTATGTGCACTTTAATTTCCATTTTTTTTATTAATTTATCGCTTTTCATTCCAAAGTTACAGCAAAAATTGTGAACTATAACCCTTTTTTCCGAAAAATAAAAAAACGCCTAACAGGTTAAAAAAAATTTTTTTTTCCAATTTTTTTTTTTTCAAAATGTGTATTTTTACGTGTTTATATTATGTCATCAATAAAAAAATATAATATTCTAAAACTTATCTGAATTAATCGCCATTTTGGGTACCATCGAACCCACTGTGCACTGGACCGATTTGGCTGGATTGTAATACAAACCTGACCAGGTAAATGACCAACATATATGCCAAACGTCAGTAGCCTCTCTAAAGTCTTTCAAAAGTTAGCGTGTTTTCTACGGACGGACAGACAGACGGACGGACGGACATCGCTAGATCGACTTAAACTCGATCGAGGATCATAAATATATATACTTTATGGGGTCCTAGACCAATATTTCGAGGTGTTACAAATGGAATGACAAACTTATATATACCCTCTATCACTATAGTGGAGGGTATATAAACTTTCTGCGAATGGAACATCACCTTATACACATGATTACAATTACTCTCCTGGTTACAAATCTGGTCGATTACATCAGGTTTTTGAGAAATCTGAACTACAAAAAAATAGCGTTTTTGGACAAATTTGACAACTCAAAGCGTTTCAAAATATAATGAAAATCTTTTTTGCCCTACAAAAAAACTGCCAGTCTACTGACCCTTATCAAAATTAAAAGAATTCAAATGGTTTTTTTTTGTCCCCTCAAAATTTTATTATTTTCTTTTGTTAAAAACATAAATTAAACTTGTAAGAATTTTCTGGTGGATTTTTATTTTATTTGTTAAAGTTGGTAATATGTTTTCTTTCCTGATTTATGTAAAGAATAAGCAACAAGTTTATTTGACGCATTTTTTATTATTAAATTTCTTACTTTTAGGTTTTTTTTTATTTCTGGTGAAAAATACACAGTTTACACTTTGTGATCCGTAAAAAATGATAAAAGTGGAGAAATAAAATCAGCATGATTTTTCATTAATTTAAAAATGATAGAGTAGGCTGGAGAATTGATATTGATAAGATTAGCATGAAATTTAACAAATTAGTGAGAACTTTTAATGAAATTCTGGCCTTTATAAATTCTTAAATTTCAATTATCCCCTACAAATGCGGGCAAACATATGTTTTATGTTACTGGATCGGGGACCCCTCCCCGATCGATATATCGATGCGTTACACACGAAATGTCAAATTGAGCATACCCCCATACTGTAGTTGTAGAGTATAAAAATAAACCGGAAACAATTTTTCAGCCTACTGTATTCACCAACTAAGCTGTTGGTATTTGTTGTATTAATCCCCAAAAAAAAAATTGTATATACAAAAAATTTGTGTTAAGAAAAGATATTTTTGAAATGTCATAAGAGAATTTTTAATGAAGCCCCCTTTTTTCATTATTAAGCTTCTCGTCATTATTTTTACAAGTTTTTTTTTCGGGTTTTGTTTGTTCCGAAAGGTCATTATTAATGAATTTTTGTTAGGGCTAACAAATTATTAATTAGAAACAGAAACGAAATATGTCCTTTTGCTTGTTAACAATTTTAATTTTATTTTTTATTTATTTATGATTGGATTAATGTTTGAAATTTAAAAAAAAAAACAATGACGACTTTTTGTTAATATTAATTGTTTGACATTTTTACAAAAGGGATTGTGTTAATCATTATGTTAATAGCAAAGAATGAGATGCTCTTTAAAACTTTTAAAAAATATACATAAATAGGCCTAGTGAAATAAGGATTAAAAATGTTGTTATTGAAATACTATTGTGGCAATCCACAATTTCGTGGAAAAAAATTCGTATAGAAATTCGTATAGAAAAATTGTTTCACTATTTGAGACATTTTTCTGATTCTGCAACATTTTTTTATACAAAAGTTATCTTAGATTCTGAAACATTTTTCATATAGAAAAATTTTCCCAGATTCAGAAAAATTATTTCAGATTTTTCTCAGATTCTGAGAAATTTTTCATATAGAAAATTTGTCTCAGATTCTGAGACATTTTTCATATAGAAAAATTTTCTCAGAATCTGATGAAAAATGTCTCAGAATCCGAGAAAATTGTCTAAGACATTTTTTCTGAAAGAAAATTGTCCCTGATTCTGAAACATTTTTCTATAGAAAAAAATGTCTTATATTTAAATAGAAAAATTGTCTCATTGTCAGATTCTTTTTCATATCCAAAAATTATCTCAGATTCTGAGAAATTTTTCATATAGATAAATCGTTTCAGATTCAGAGACATTTTTCATATAGAAAAATTTTCTCAGATTCTAAAACATTTCTTATCATATAAATAAAAAATAGAGAAAAATTGTTACAGATTCATTTAGAAAAATTGTCTCACATTCTGAGACATTTTTCGTATAGTAAAATTGTACCAGATTTTGAGACATTTTTCTTATAGAAAATTGTCTTAGAGTCTAGGATAAAAAATATTTTCTCAGATTCTGAGTCATTTTCAATATGGAAAAACTGTCTCAGATTCTGAGACATTTTTCATATAGAAAAACTGTCTCAGATTTTCAGAAAATTGTCTCAAAATATGAGACAATTTTTTTATATGAAAAATGTCTCTGAATCAGAGATAATTTTTCTATATGAAAAATATCTCATAATCTGACACAATTCTACAATATGAAAAATTGTCACAGATTCAGAGACATTTTTTATATAGAAAAATTATATCAGATTCTGAAACATATTTTATATAGAAAAATTGTCTCAGATTCTAAAACATTTTTCATATGGAAAAATTGTCTCAGATTCCGAGACATTTTTCAGAAAAATTATCTCAGATTCCGAGACATTTTTCAGAAAAATTGTCTTAGATTCCTATAAATTGTTCATACAAAAAAACTGTGTCAGGTTCTAAGATATTTTTCATATAGAAAAATTTTCTCAGATTCTGAGACATTTTTCATATATTAAATTTGTCTTAGATTCTGCAATATTTTTCATATTGAAAAATTGTCTTAGATTCTGAGACATTTTTCATATAGAAAATTTGTCTCAGATTCTGAGACATTTTTCATATTGGAAAATTGTCTCATATTCTGAAACATTTTTCATATTGAAAAATTGTCTCATATTTTGAGACATTTTTCATATAAAATAACTGTCTCTGATTCTGAGACATTTTTTATAAAGAAAAATTTTCTCAGATTATGAGACATTTTTTATATAGAAAAATTGCCTTATGTCTTGAGCCATTTTTCATATAGAAAAATTGTCTTATATTCTGGGTCATATTTCATCTACAAAAATATTTTCAGATTTAAATGAAAATTATCTTAAAATCTAAAACAATTCTACAATATGAAAAATTGTCTCAGATTCTGAAACATTTTTTATATAGAAAAATTTTTATCAGATTTTAAACCATTTTTCGTACAGAAAAATTGTCTCATACTCTGGACATTTTTCATACAGAAAAATTGTCTTAGATTTTCAGTCATCTATATATATAAAAGAGTAACGTGACTGACTGACTGACTGACTGACTGACTGACTGACTCATCATCGCCCAGCCCAAACCGCTGAAGCTAGAGACTTGAAATTTGGACTGTAGGTTGACCTCCCGGAATATAGATCCACTAAGGCTGGATTTTTGCCAGTGTTGATTCTAAGGGGGTAAAAAGGGTAAAAAACTGTACTTTTGGTACTTTTTATATCTCCTGAAATTATGGTCATAGAGACTTGAAATTTGGACTGTATGTTCACCTCCCGGAACATGGATACACTAAGGCCGGATTTTTGCCAGTGTTGATTCTAAGGGGGTAAAAAGGGTAAAAAACTGTACTTTTGGTACTTTTTATATCTCATGAAATAATGGTCATAGAGACTTAAAATATGGACTGAATGTTCACCTCCCGGAATGTAGATCCTATAAGGCTGGACTTTTGCCAATGTTGATTCTAAGGGGGTAAAAAACTGTACCTTTGGTACCTTTTATATTTTCATAAATAATTGTCACAGAGACTTGAAATTTGGACTGCATGTTCACCTCCCGGAATATAGATT
Source organism: Pegoplata infirma (assembly GCA_963921195.1). Lineage (NCBI taxonomy): Eukaryota > Metazoa > Arthropoda > Insecta > Diptera > Anthomyiidae > Pegoplata > Pegoplata infirma. The sequence continues at coordinate 28,691,181 of OY992539.1, forward strand.
CACTAAGGCTGGATTTTCGCCAGTGATGATTCTAAGGGGGTAAAAAGGGTAAAAAACTGTACTTTTGGTACCTTTTTTATTTCCTTAAATAATGGTATTAGAAACTTGAAATTTGCAATGTAGGTTTACCTCCCGGAAAAAAAAATCACTAAGGCTGGGTTTTTGCCAATGTTGATTCTACGGGGGTAAAATGGGTAAAAAAGTGTACTTTTGGTACTTTTTATATCTCCTGAAATAATAGTCATAGAGACTTGAAAATTGGACTGTATGTTCACCTCTCGGAATAAAGATTTATTTAGGCTGGATTTTTGCCAATGATGATTCTAAGGGGAAAAAAGGGTTAAAAACTGTACTTTTGGTACCTTTTACATTTACTTAAATAATGGTAATAGAAACTTGAAATTTGTAATGTAGGTTCACCTTCCGGAAAAAAGATTCAATAAGGCTGTGTTTTTGCCAATGTTGATTCTACGGGGGTAAAAAGGGTAAAAAAGTACCTTTTATAAAAAGTACCTATTATAAAAAGTACCTTTTATAAAAAGTACCTTTTATTAAAAGTACCTTTTATAAAAAGTACCATTTATAAAAAGTACCTTTTATAAAAAGTACCTTTTATAAAAAGTACCTTTTATAAAAAGTACCTTTTATAAAAAGTACCTTTTATAAAAAGTACCTTTTATAAAAAGTACCTTTTATAAAAAGTACCTTTTATAAAAAGTACCTTTTATAAAAAGTACCTTTTATAAAAAGTACCTTTTATAAAAAGTACCTTTTATAAAAGGTACCTTTTATAAAAAGTACCTTTTATAAAAAGTACCTTTTATAAAAAGTACCTTTTATAAAAAGTACCTTTTATAAAAAGTACCTTTTATAAAAAGTACCTTTTATAAAAAGTACCTTTTATATAAAGTACCTTTTATAAAAAGTACCTTTTATAAAAAGTACCTTTTATAAAAAGTACCATTTGTAAAAAGTACCATTTATATAAAGTACCTTTTATAAAAAGTACCTTTTATAAAAAGTACCTTTTATAAAAAGTACCTTTTATAAAAAGTACCTTTTATAAAAAGTACCTTTTATAAAAAGTACCTTTTATGAAAAGTACCTTTTATAAAAAGTACCTTTTATAAAAAGTACCTTTTATAAAAAGTACCTTTTATAAAAAGTACCTTTTATAAAAAGTACCTTTTATAAAAAGTACCTTTTATAAAAAGTACCTTTTATAAAAAGTACCTTTTCTAAAAAGTACTTTTTATAAAAAGTTCCTTTTATAAAAAGCACCTTTTCTAAAAAGTACCTTTTTTAAAAAGTACCTTTTATAAAAAGTACCTTTTATAAAAAGTACCTTTTATAAAAAGTAACTTTTATAAAAAGTGCCTTTTATAAAAAGTACCTTTTATAAAAAGTACCTTTTGTAAAAAGTACCTTTTATAAAAAGTACCTTCTGGAAGAGATAATTTTTTGAAATTTCTTTTCTAACGGGGGTAAGAAAGTGTACTTTTGGTACTTTTTTTTTGTTTCTATAATAATGACCGTTGAAGCTTGAATTTTGGAATGTAGGGGACTTCGGTGAAAAAAAACATTCTGCTAAAGTATTTTCAAAAAATTCTGTTTCTAGAGCTGTAAAAAAGTGTTTTTTGATACTTTTTATATTTCATGAAGTAATTATCCTAGGCACTGAAATTGTGAATGCTTTAAAAAGCCATTTTTGGAAATTCTGTTTCTAAGGGTCGCGACCGATCGTAAAGGGGATAAAAAGTGCAAATTTGGTTATTATTATATTTCTTGAAATAATGGTTCAACTTGATGTTTTAAACAAAGGATCACCTAGCACAAAAAAACAGTTTTTGGAAAATATAATTTTACGGGGAAAACTAAAAGCCGCAGAAAAAACACCCAAGACAAGGACATATTTTAAAATTTTAGGGTAAAAAGGGGTACCTGGTAACAGTGGTATAAAATGGTACTTTTCATATCTACAATATAAAGACAATAGAACTTTTTATTTTTTTAACGCATATTATACGGAGAGGAATGAAACTTACATGGATCGAAAGGAGATGTACTTGGAAGTGAAATGGAATAGAACGGGGAACGAAGTGGAATAGAACTGGGAACAATATGGAATGATACTTTTTACTTAAATTTTACGTATTTAACTTTTTTGACTCCATATTTGTTCTCTCTATATGTTTTTCCACTCAAACTAATTTTTATTCAAATTTTTTTTTTCACTGAAATATTTATTCACTCAAAATCTTAAAACCTAATATAAGGGCTCGAAAATTGTCAATATATTTTTTTTTTCACCGAAACAAGCATGATGACGTACCAGCGAAGTTATTCAAATTTTATTGTTTAAATTTTTCATTAAAATATTATTTTATGAAAGACTTAAACGTCCACAAGTAAATACAACAAAAGCTATGTAGAGGATTTTTTTTTAAATCGATAGAGTAATCCTGATCCTTATATTATCCGGTATTCAATACAACCGGTAACGAAGTACCGGGATGGTAAGCTAGTTTTTCATATAGAAAAATTGTATCAGATTCTCATACATTTTTCATATAGAGAAATGGTCTCTGAGACATTTTTCATACATAAAAAAATTGTCTAAGAGACATTTTTCATATGTAGAAAAATTGTTTCAGAAACATTTTTCATATGTAGAAAAATTGTCTCAGAAACATTTTTCATATAAAAAAAAATTGTCTCAGAGACATTTTTCATATAGAAAAATTGTCTCAGAGACATTTTTCATATATAAAAAAAATTGTCTCAGAGACATTTTTCATATATAAAAAATTGTCTCAGAGACATTTTTCATATATAGAAAAATTGTCTCAGAAACATATTTCATATAGAAAAAATTGTCTCAGAGACATTTTTCATATAGAAAAAAAATTGTCTCAGAGACATTTTTCATACTGAAAAATTTGTCTCAGAGACATTTTTCATATGGAAAAAATTGTATCAGAGACATTATTCATACAGAAAAATTGTCTCAGAGTCATTTTTCATATATAAAAATTGTTACAGAGACATTTTTCATATAGAAAAATTGGCTCAGAGACATTTTTCAGATAGAAAAATTGTCTCATAGACATTTTTTATATCGAATAATTGTCTCGGAGACATTTTTCATAATCACTTATTAATACGTGGTAGGGTCCTAAACTGTAGTTTTGTATCTAAAAATGAGTGAGCCAAAATTTGGAGACAATCGGATAAAAATAACTCGTGCCGAAAATGGATTGAAGTTTTGGGACACTCTTATCTGATGAAAAAACACGTTTTTTCTAGTTTTTTGAAAAATATTGGTATATGCTATTTTTTGTTAATTTTTTTGTTAAGTAATATGAAAATGGTACTAAATTACCTTTCCAAAAAGCTTAAAGAAATTCAAATCGGATGAAAAATAAGCATTTTACGCATACATGCCCCAGACCATTGCATGGTTTTTAAAGCAAAAATTTGAAAATTTTCAAAATTTTTAGGCAAAAAAATAAAAACAATTAAATTTTACATTTTGAGGATGTTTATTCTGGCTCGAGGTCATTATTTTCTTTACTAATTAAAACCATGATATTCTCATAGCATAATTTTCAAGAAAATTATTTTTTGTTTTAAATTTATTTATGTTGGTCATTTTTGCAAGACTTAATCAACACGTGTTTCGGAATTTGTCAAGATTCCATTGTCAAGATTATTTAGCAAAAATAGAAACGATTTACTACAAAGTAGCAAACGAGTCTAATGACAAATCGTTTAGTGCACAAACTAGCATATTAATACATATTCGCCTCTATTCGCAATGAGAATTAGAAAGACGAAGAAATTGTACCATACTAATAAGGCAACGATTATCAATAACCAACAAAAATATTTAAAACAATTTTACATACGATAGTCCATTGGACTACAACAATATGTTTTTGTGTTGTTGTTGTGAGAAAAAGCTCCATATTAGGGTTATTCATCACATGGCGTGCCAACCATTATGTTCAAATTCTGATTAATTTTTATTAAAAAATAAAAATTGTTTTATTCGACCTTTAAAATATTATATTTTGAGGATGTTTATTCTGGCTCGAGGTCATTATTTTCTTTACTAATTAAAACCATGATATTCTCATAGCATAATTTTCAAGAAAATTATTTTTTGTTTTAAATTTATTTATGTTGGTCATTTTTGCAAAACTTAATCGACACGTGTTTCGGAATTTGTCAAGATTCCATTGTCAAATTCCGAAACACGTGTCGATTAAGTCTTGCAAAAATGACCAACATAAATAAATTTAAAACAAAAAATAATTTTCTTGAAAATTATGCTATGAGAATATCATGGTTTTAATTAGTAATGAAAATAATGACCTCGAGCCAGAATAAACATCCTCAAAATATAATATTTGAAAGGTCGAATAAAACAATTTTTATTTTTTAATAAAAATTAATCAGAATTTGAACATAATGGTTGGCACGCCATGTGATGAATAACCCTAATATGGAGCTTTTTCTCACAACAACAACACAAAAACATATTGTTGTAGTCCAATGGACTATCGTATGTAAAATTGTTTTAAATATTTTTGTTGGTTATTGATAATCGTTGCCTTATTAGTATGGTACAATTTCTTCGTCTTTCTAATTCTCATTGCGAATAGAGGCGAATATGTATTAATATGCTAGTTTGTGCACTAAACGATTTGTCATTAGACTCGTTTGCTACTTTGTAGTAAATCGTTTCTATTTTTGCTAAATAATCTTGACAATGGAATCTTGACAAATTCCGAAACACGTGTCGATTAAGTCTTGCAAAAATGACCAACATAAATAAATTTAAAACAAAAAATAATTTTCTTGAAAATTATGCTATGAGAATATCATGGTTTTAATTAGTAAAGAAAATAATGACCTCGAGCCAGAATAAACATCCTCAAAATATAATATTTTAAAGGTCGAATAAAACAATTTTTATTTTTTAATAAAAATTAATCAGAATTTAAATTTTACTTTATAATTATATTAAATACATGTTATAGATAAAAACTAACAGATATGGTAGTCTAACTTTTTTTTCATTTGGCGTGGGTAGTGATATAATTTCCGCGGATTCCAAAGAAAATGAGTTTTTCTAAAATAATTTAGCAAATATGGGAAACAATTTTCTGTATTGTATTATACGAAGTGAAATACATTAATTCTGTAAATTTTTTGAGAATTCGGGCATCTTTAACCCCTTTTCGTCGAGGTGAAATGACAAATTTGAGACTTTATACATTTCTATAATACAAAATATCTGCATATATCCGATTTCTCAAAAGTTACAGAATTTACGTTTTACACTTCGATCCGCACAATAGAGCACAAATTTTCAAAAATTTGCTTAATTATTGTAGAAAAACGCATTTTATTTGGAATCGTGCCAAATAAAAAAAAAGCTTGACTACCATATCTGCTATTTTTAATCTTAAACATGTTTTTAATTTGATCATAAAGTAAAATTAAATTTTTACTATTTTTTTGCCTAAAAATTTTGAAAATTTTGAAATTCTGGCTCTAAAAACCATACAATGAATGGTCTGGGGCATGTATGCGTAAAATGCTTATTTTTCATCCGATTTTAATTTTATTAGTCGTTTTGAAAAGGTAATTTAGTACCATTTTCATATTATTTCACAAAAAATTTAACAAAAAATATCAAATACCAATGTTTTTCCAAAAACTAGAAAAAACGAGTTTTTCGTTCTTATAAAAATGTCCCAAAACTTCAATCCATTTTCGGCACGAGTTATTTTTAGCCGATTGTCCCCAAATTTTGGCTCACTGATTTTTAGATACTAAAGAACAATATAGGACCCTACCAGGTATAAAAAGGTGATTTTCGTTTTTAAGGACACCTCTAATGTATACGCAATACACATATTTTTTAATTAATATTATGTATACGTACACTCAAAATAATAACTCTGTTAAATATTCTGTAAAATGACTGTAATCTGAATTCGACAGATATTTGACAAAGTTATCTGCCGAAATACAGATTTTGAGAATATACTTTGTGTTTTCTTGTGACCGAAACAAAATTTTATTTGTAATTTCACTTTGTAATCTTTAGTTGTTTGCTAAAATATAGATTTTAGAAAAATACATTGCTTTTTTCTCGTATTCAAATTACTAAATTTCATCTGTAATTTGTAAATATACCACCCAGTGGGTATCAGGTTGGCTACCATTTAATTTCCTCTCAATAAGTTGGTTCTCTTACACTCAAAATAATTCCTCTGTTAAATACTCTGTAAAATGACTGTAATCTCAATTCGACAGATATTTGACAAAGTTATCTGCCGAAATACAGATTTTAAGAAAATACTTTGTATTTTCTTGTGACCGAAAAACAAAATTTTATCCGTAATTTTACTTTTTTCTTTTTACTATTGCTCTGTAATACGGCTTTTAAATTAAAATTTCTTGAAAAAAATTCAAAGTATTTCAACCCCTCTTTAAAAAGCGTCTTAAATTATAATAAAAGATGCTAAATTTTACGAGGTGTAGTGCAAAATTGAAAGCACTCATAATTTTCACAAAAATAAAAGTAAATTTACAATTTGAAAGCATTAAAAATTTACACGATGGCATTTCCCAATTGTCAACACAACTTGCACATTACGGAAGAAGAAATTCATCAGGAATTAAATAGTGACAATTGGGTAAAAGCCATATCAAGCGCATTTAAAATATATATAAGAAAGTCGAAGCATTCTTAAACGATTTCCCATTAATTTTATAAAAGTGTTTATTGGAATGACCCCGCTTAAAAGTGGTACTTTAAATGAGAAGTTTATGAAAAAAATCGTCAGAACATCTAGCGAGTTTATAAATAATTTCTACAAAGTTTAGAATTCGAGTGCGAAACATTTAGGCGGGCGCATTTAAATGATGGCACTTGCCTTAATTTTGTGTCAAGTTATTACTTGTCCATGCTTCTTGGTAAAATTCTGGTCACTTTCATAAACATTTTACAGATAATTCTGTAAAATTTACAGTTTTTTTTCATCAAAATCATTTTACAGAGTTTTCTTTGTAAAATAACAAAAAATGTTGCTGGTTGGAAATCTATGGTATTTTCTGCTGGCTCAGCAGAGTAAATCTGTATTTTAACAGAGTGATTATTTTGGGTGTATTAGGTTCCGTTCATGTGTATTTATCTTCATGGCTTAAAATATCATTGAATTTGTATATGAATAAAACAAATAATTTTGTTTTTTCTTAACCAATTTATTTATTTACTTCAATAGAAAACTATTCAAATATATATTTTGTTTTTAAAAACCAATGAAAACCATAAATATTCTTCAAATTTAAGTACTTAACATAAGTACATAAATATTTATGTGTATATTGAAATTTTTTCTAAAAGCTTTTATAAGTTACAAAGAAAGTTTAGCAACTACAAACATACTTTTAACTTTTATTTATTCATGTCGATTTTTTGTTGAGTGTGTTTCAGATTACAAACTAACTTACAAGGGAAATCTCTTTTGTGATACACTTTCATCAAAAAACAATTGTGGTAAAGGAGCAACATTTTTGAAATAAACGGTGTAATTTACCCCAAAAAAGAACTTAACTCGCCTTCCCGCATAAAAATCGACTTCATCTTATCTGATATGCTTTGATATGATAATATATGATTGAATCTGATTGTATCTGATCAGATATAATTATATGTCAATTTAGTACCAATGTTGGCCAAATCCGAGATATAATTAGACCTTCGGTTTTGGCCATTCCAAATATAATTATATGCAATCAGATACGATGAAAAATCAAATAAGTGGAAATTAAATATTTCCACTAGTTTACACTTCTTTTAATTACCACACCCAAAGGCGTATGCAGGACTGTTTTTTCAGGGCCCAACAACAACAACAAAAAAATTTTTGTTGTTTTTTTCGTGAGATTTGTGTTTTCCAATACATATAAAAAAATATTTTGTTGTTGTTGTTGTTGGGCCCCCCCCCTCTGTATACGCCGATGACCACACCCTATAATTTTTTTTGTTTAAATGTATATTTAGCATAAAATAATTAATTTAAAGAATAAATATATCTCAATTTATTTACAATTAAAAAATATGTATTTATAGAATTTAATTGAATTGTAACAATACCAACTAAATGTTTATTTTATATTTATTAGTAAATTGTTGTATTGTTAAAATAATAGAAATTTAATTTCTTATTTAACATGTAAATTGCAAAAATATTTATTTAATTTAAATAACAATCTGCCTGGCCATTAAACAAGCCAATTAATATTTACACAGAAATTTTATTGACATCAATGCGTAATAATTTTTGCCTACAGAATTAGTAAACAGAAGTTATTTTATGAATGAACTGTAAAAGACCACCATAGCAAAAAACAAAACCCAGCAAAATAAAATTTAAGTGTTAAAGTGAGTTAAAGGAGAAATACTTATAAAGATAATATATGGGGCATTCCATGTCAAATCGGACACTTTGAATATTTTTTTTTTTAGTTTTTCCCAATTTATTTACAGTTTTTAGTACCCCTCGAAAACTCCTTCGTAGTAAATTTTCAGATTTTTTGATGACTCGTTCAAAAAATATCGAATTTTTAAAAATTGGTAGTTTGTTCCTTTACTCAAACTTCTTTGTCTCATAACTTCTTCAATAATGTTCAAAATTGCAAATTATTTGTGTGGGAGCCCCCTTAGAAATTGGAGATAGGGTATTAGTTTGTTCCAAGGAAATTTTAAGACGTAAAAATTAATGGAGGTCGGTCTTATAAATGACCCCTCTATGACGCACCATTCGAGCAGTAGAAATGATTTTAAGATTGGAAAATTACAATAAAATTTTTTAAAAAAATAGTAATAATCGTTATCTCACGATCCGCCTGGGCAAAAAATTTGTAGAATCGATAGATGCTTTTTTTCAAAAAATTTAAAAAAATAGCAATAATCGTTATCTACGATCCTACTGGGCAAAAAATTTGTAGAATAGATAGAATTTTTACACAAAAAAATTTCAAAAAAATCGAAGAGTACAAACATTTTCAAAAATGAGATTTAAATTTTTAAACTTAAAAATCGCATACTAGAGCGTTTTTTAGATTTTTTTTTGGATTTTTTTTAAGGTACGTAAAAAAACAAAAATTTAAAACAAAAAAAATTGCAATTTGGACCATTATTGAAGAAGTTATGAGTAAAAGAAGTGTGAGTAAAAGAACAAACTACCAATTTTTAAAAATTCGATATCTTTTGAACGGGTCATCAAAAAAATCTAAAAATTTACTTCGAAGGTGTTTTCAAGGGGTACTAAAAACTGTTAACAAATTGAGAAAATCTAAAAAAAAAAATATTCAAAGTGTCCGATTTGACATGGAATGCCCCATATATTATTGATCAGTTATCGATGTCCTTTCGTCTGTCTGAGGACACGATACAGTCCAAAATAAAAAACTAGATTCCGAAGTTTAGCACGAATATGTCTTATGGTTATAGGCTAGTCAAGTTCGGAATTGGGTAATATCGGACCAAGGGGAAAAAAGTTCCCACTTGGAGAACTAAACCAACCTCTGAAAAACGGTATTTTTTGCAGGGGTTTTTTGTACTTTTGTTAAGAAAATGCAACATTATTATATCATAGGAAGCTCAAAACCCTGCATATGAATTCGGGGGATAAAAAAATGAAAGTTAAACCCGCCCCTTTTAATGGGCGTGGATTTAAAAAATGTATTTTAATAATGATTAATTGGATTACGTAATTGTAAGAATCATAATAAATACATTTGATAACATCTATAGCAAGGGAAAGGTCTCCCCAAAACGTCTCGTACTAAGCCCCCCCCCAAAAAAACGCCCCTGAAATTTTGTTAAATATTTTTTTTTTACATTTTGGATGGTAAAAAAGATTTGGCACAGCTGAATTTAACACTTCACTTGTTTTTTATCAATTTTTTTCATAAATTTTTGCTTTTTTTTCATAAAATTTTTTTTTTATCAAAAAATTTTTTTCATCAATTTTTTATTTTATAAAAAAAAAATTTTATCAAATTTAATTTTTTTCTTCATTTTTTTTTTGTTATCAATTCTTTTTTTTTCATAAAATTTTTTTATTTTCATCAAAAACTTTTTTTCATAATTTTTTTTTTCGATCAAAACTTTTTTTTATCAACAAAAAAAAATTTTTTTTTACCAATTTTTTTTTTCATAAAAACTTTTCTTTTTATCAACATTTTTTTTCACAAAAAAATTTTCTTTTTATTTTTTTTTTTTATTTTTGTTCACCAAAACTACTTTTTCACCAAGTCTAAAATTCTGACATAAAAATGTTCCATTTGTTTAACAAATGTACAAAAGACAAGTAAGAGTGTTTAATTCTTTTGTGCCAAATCAGTAATACTCTTTAAAATGTAAAAAAAACCTTTTTTGCACCTTGTTTATAAACTTAATGGGGTCTTCGACCGATATTTTAATTCGTTTTTCATTAAATGGCAAATGATATTATTTTTTCTAAAAAAAAACTTAACTTTACAAAGTACACCCAAATCTTCAGTAAAACATTATCATGATTTAGTGTTTTCAGCTGGAGCAGCGGTTACCAACCTATGGTACGCGTACCACTAGGGGGTACGCGAAACTGTGCGCGGGGGTACGCAAAATTTTAGTAATATGGACATTCGTTTTAAATTAACCTTTCAATGCTGGTTCCGCATCTGGCTACCAAAGTTTTCCATAACGTCAAGTTTTCAAGAAAGTTGAGGTCAAAGTGCACAAAAATCGTATAACATATTAATTTAGAGAGCATATTCTGCGATATTTTTGGGTGATATATTGGGATCTGACCAATTGTTTTCGATTAACCCTTCGATGCTGATTCCGAATATGGTTCGCACATTTTTCAATGATGCCAGGTTTTTGAGCAAATTTATGTCAAAGTTCTCAAAAAACGTGTTTTTTTTCATTTTTGAGACGGGTTGTGATAGATTGGAAATGTTGGTACCATTTTGTTAAGCTCAAAATGCCCTTTTATTGTATATACGAGGCTGTTTCGTTCGAAAAGTCATGGAATTATTGATGTGCCCTCGAATTAATAAAGGCCTCTGTTCTGTCTTTCACAACTCTTCAGTTCACATGAAAATTTCCGAATCACATGAAATCAAGTTTAGTGTTTTTTTGATCACGTTTTCATTCGAAGTTGAAATCGAATAATTAAAATTTAAAAAATTATAAGGAAAAAAGTGCATTCGTTTTACTTTCACCAAATTTTATTTATGTAAAACAAAACGAAAAAGAAATTCGGATGTGAAATCTAGAACACCAAAAAAATTCGGAAATTTTCATTTTCACATTTTTTTTTGTGAATTACTTTTTTTTGGAACAGCGGCCAAAAACATTTAAAAAATTCAAAACATTATATTTCCGACCCCTGTGATGGGTTTTTGGAACTTTTTTAAGATTTCAAAAAACGTCCGTTGTTTTAATTTTTGGTGTAGAATCGACTGGTGGAATCAGATTTGCAATATTTTCAGCCGGTTTTGCTCTGCAGAAAAATTAGTTCAAAATCTGCGTTTTCAGATGCATTGAACTACCCCAAGGAGCGCACGTTTTTCCAAAAAAAATACTACCATTGTTTTGATCTCCCCTAAAATCTTTAAAAAAATTATAATACCCGCAGATCAAAAATCTGAAAATTAATATTTACATGTAAAGTTTTTTAACGACAACAAAAAACTCGTTTGGGGGTACGCGGCTGATAAAATTCAAAATTAGGGGTACGCGAGCCAAAAAGGTTGGTAACCGCTGAGCTAGAATACAAAATTTGCAGGCATTTTTTTAAATTTCCCTGATGTTCCCAGAGTTCATGTTTTCTGCATTTTTCGTATTTTCTTTTTTTAATTATTTTGTATACTTACTTATTGGTCTATATAACAAAAATGTTATTTGTTTTATTAATTTTCTTTTCGTCCGAAAATTCCCGTAAAAAAATTCCTGCTTTCCCGGGAAAACAAAAACTCTAACTATTATTGAAAAAATCAATACATTTCTTTCTAACATGTGTAGACCAATTTACACACCTGTAAAGTCTTATACTTCATCTATCTTAAACCGTTAAAAAATTGAAAATCGGTTGAATAGTTTCTAAATCGCACGCACTAGTCTCAAAGTAATATTTTTTGATAATAACTCTAAAATTTGAGGGTGTCTGGTAAATTTAATGGGCAGTTTTGTGATCTACTCGACGGAACCAACAACCTATACTATGTCGCATCAAAAGTGGGGACTCTAATTCTGAGATATTCTATGAAAAAAAAAAAAAAAACTAACACGTGATATTTGGTACGAATATGAATTATGGTCATATGCAGCTTAAGTACGTAAATGGGCAAAATCGGCTCAGGAGAGAAAAGGTTCCCCTTACAGAACTCAAACAACCTCTAAAAAACACCATCTTCTGAACATGATTTTTATACCCTCCACTTAGGGATAGAGGGTATATATAAGTTTGTCATTCCGTTTGTAACTCATCGAAATATTGGTCTGGGACCCCATAAAGTATATATATTCATGATGCCCGATCGATTTTAAGACATTCTAACGATGTCCGTCTGTCCGTCTGTCTGTGGAAAATGCTCTCGCGGACAAAATATTGCACAGAGATGACTGAAACTTAACATATATATTGGAAGTTCTCCCGAGAAGTTTGGTGTTGCATTTGAGCGAAATCGGTTTAGCGGTTCAAAAGTTATGAACGAAAATGTAAGCACACCTAAAAAATTTCAGTACATTCAACATAACCTAAAAATACAAAATGCTTTAATTCGGCTTCTGGTTGACATATGTAAACATAATTGAACACCAAATGGTATTTAAACAAGTACGAACATATTTTTTGACAAAATAAGAAAAAAATCGCGGATTTTTTTTTACCAAATTTTTTTTTCGCGGAAATATTTTTTATTTTTTTTTTTTCAAAAGTAATTTTATTTTAAATAAAGTTGTTTGCAGTTGTTGTGGAGGGTATCGCTACATTCGGCAAGGCCGAATTTAACTTTTTTACTTGTTTTTTGTATATTTGTTCAACAAATTAAAAAATTTTATATCAGAGAATGTTTTCCAATAGCCCCGACTTGGGCCATTGCATGTTTTCAGTTCGTCCCCTTTTGTAGGGATGGATATAAAAAATTAATTTAAATATTCATGACAGTGTAATACTTAAAAAAAAATTGTAAAAGAAATTAATTTTGAAAAAAAAAACAATTTTTCGGAAAAAAAATTTCCGCGAACAAAAAAAATTGGTAAAAAAAAAATTCAGCGAAAAAAATGTTAAAATAAAAACAAATTTTTTGTACTTGTTTAAATACCTTTCGGTATCCTAATCTGTTCATACATGTCAGCCAACACCCGAATTAAAGCATTTTGTATTTTAAGGTTATGTGGAATGTACTAAAACTTTAGAGATTTTTTCAGTTCTAAATTCATTGTTTTGCTGGGTTTCATAGTAAATTCAAATGCTTTGTGGTTTAATTACACTGTGCTACAAATGACCAAAAATAAAATATGCAGGGGTTCTCATATGAAAATTCGGGTTGGTTGGAGTCCATAGAGTACTGATATACTCATAGTTTTTCTGGATCACTTCGTTAAGTACGTTTTTTATTGGCAAATGTGTTGAAAAACGGCAATTCTTAAATTACAACTTTAAAAAATTATTACTTTGTTAGTTTGCAACCGATTTTCGATTTTATGGATTTTTTTGAAAGGTATAAGTCTTACCTTTTAAACAAAATAAAAATATTAAAATTCGATCAAGAATTGGCTGAGCTACGATCGTTTAAGTTAAAAAAAATCCAATTTTTTGAAAAATTTGTCATGTTCTTTATACTCTAAGTTGAAAGTTCATCATTAAACAATTTTTGTTTTATTTTTGTATAAAAGTATAGTAAAGTAGCTTTCCAAAACACCAAAAAACATAACAATCGGTTAAAAAATGAATGAGTTATGCTAAGTTTTGTGATAGGACATTTTTAATTTTTTTCAGAAATGCTTGTAATTCAGGTATTATTCATAAATCTTATTGGTAGTAGTAATTTTATGTGCCTATGCATATAAACAAGAGATGGTAACATAATTAGATTTGTGCGTGATTGACACATGATCACAAGTGAGCGTGATTGAAAATCAATTTTACTCACGTGGTTGTGAGTGAGTGGAATAAAAAAAATGGGCGTGTCAGTTGCTTCTAAATCCCATTTATAATTTTTTGGGTTTGTTTGAAAAATATGAGTGTTACTTCTTAAAAACAAAAATATTGAGAATAGATTGAAAATAGGCTCGTTTAAGTAAAAAATCTTTTTTGAAAAGTAATACCTGCAACATTTTTATGACAGAAAAAGTTGTACGTTCGCAAACATTTTTGAAACGAAATTGGTAAAATTGTAGGATCATTTGATGAAAATTTTACCTATTTATAAATAAACGTATGAGGCATTCCACATCAAATATCCAGCAAAAAAAAACATGTGTACCGTAAATTTCTGAACAGGTTGTATGAATAGCCCTATATGGAGCTAAGAAAATTGCGTTTTTGGTTTTAAAATTTTTCAAAAACTTGACTTAGGAGGTCAAATATTGGAAAAATGGTCAAATTTGTGTTGAGTTACCTTGTTTAAATATTTATTAAATTAAAACGGAATGCACCACAATCTCAAACATCGATTAAATTTTTTTTTTTTTTGGAAAATTTTCAGAATTAGTTCTGAAATTTTTGCATTTTTAAAAAAGTCAATTAATCAAAAACCCGGCCACTTTTTTTTAAGCTTAGATGTTTGTCTATCCACACAAATAAATTCAGACATATGTTTTTTTGAGAAAATCGCATTTGAATATTAATTTTCATAACAATTTTGTAATTTGCTTGTACTTTCTTGTTTCAACGTAGCGAATGACTATTAAATATTTGCATTAGTCATACGCTACGTTGAACCAAGCAAATTACCAAATTGTCATGAAATTCAAAATTCAAATGCGATTTCTCGAAAATAACGAATAAAACACATTACAATTTTTTTGTGTGGATAGACAAACTAGAGATGGGAACATGAGCGTGAGTGTGACTGAATTCAATTTTACTCACGTGATTGTGAGTGAGTGTGAGAAAGATTATTGCGTGAAAGAGTGAGCGTGAGTTGATTTTTTGCGTGAGTTTGCGTGATTTATTTTCTCTTCATATTTCCTTTCATTCCAAAAAAAGCAACAAAAAAAATGTAAAATTTTGCTTAACTTCAGATTTCGTCCCGAAAAAATAAAAACAAATGTAAAATTTTAGATTTTGCTGAAAATTTTAAAAGATTTTTGATATTATTTTTAGTATAAATAAGAATATCGTGAGTGTGAGTCAATGTTAGCGTGAGTGACTCTTGCATCGGCGTACGTGAGTGTGAGTTGTATTAAATTTACACACGTGATTGTAAGTGAGTGTTAGAAGAAAAATTATGCTCGTGATTGAGTGAAAGTTAAAATTCACTCACGTGACCATCTCTTAGACAAACATCTAATCTTTAAAAAAAAATGTAAAAAAAAACAAATGTGGCCGGATTTTTTATAAATTGACTTTTTTAAAAAATGGAAAATTTCAGAACGGGTTCTGAAATTTTTTTTTTATTTCACTCACACTTTTTTATTCCACTGACACTCACTCACAACGACGTGAGTAAAATTGATTTTCAATCACGCTCACTTGTGATTATGTGTCAATCACGCACAAATCTAGTTATGTTACCATCTCTTGTTTATATGCATAGGCACATAAAATTACTACTAGCAATAAGATTTATGAATAATACCTAAATTACAAGCATTTCTGAAAAAAATTAAAAATGTCCTATCACAAAACTTAGCATAACTCATTCATTTTTTAACCGATTGTTATGTTTTTTGGTGTTTTGGAAAGCTACTTTACTATACTTTTATACAAAAATAAAACAAAAATTGTTTAATGATGAACTTTCAACTTAGAGTATAAAGAACATGAAAAATTTTTCAAAAAATTGGATTTTTTTTAACTTAAACGATCGTAGCTCAGCCAATTCTTGATCGAATTTTAATATTTTTATTTTGTTTAAAAGGTAAGACTTATACCTTTCAAAAAATCTATAAAATCGAAAATCGGTTGCAAACTAACAAAGTAATAATTTTTTAAAGTTGTAATTTAAGAATTGCCGTTTCTCAACACATTTGCCAATAAAAAACATACTTAACGAAGTGATCCAGAAAAACTATGAGTATATCAGTACTCTATGGACTTCAACCAACCCGAATTTTCATATGAGAACCCCTGCATATTTTTGGTGTAGCACAGTGTTATTTACATTTAGTTCTATTTTATGTTTATTATAAATAACACTTGAAAATTTTAACACCTAATTAATGTGCACACATTATTTGTTATTTTGGTTTATGTTTAAATTATTATTGCTTTATTGTTCGCATAATAATTTAATTAAAGAAAATTGATAAATATTTTTGAAATACATTGAACCCTCAGAAATAAATGAATTAATATACTAACAGTAATTGTTTTGCAATTTAAAACGTACCCAGTTGGAAAATGTGTCACTGAGGAAATTTCCACAGTGATTCCTTGAGGAAATGTCTTCAGGTTCTGACAAATCATAGGCAATCCTTGATGACATGTCCTAACATTGTCAGCACTGAATGCTTGCTTTAAGAGTGTGGACAATTCCTCTAAGACGTCTAAAAGGAAATGTCTTCAGAATAGCGGTAAATTAAATTAGAATTTTAAATCTGGGAAACTCTTTAATTTCCAAGAAAAAGATGGCAATATTATCGACTTAATTAAAATAAAATCAAAATCTTACAAGTAGAATAAAAGTAATAAATAGACAAACAATTTTAAAAATAAAGTTTGGAACAAGTGGTTAGGTGTGGGACTAATAAACTGCAGGTTCCAGGTTCAAATCCAGTTGGGACTAAAAAAAGGCGAAAAGTTTTTTCTAAATATGAGAAAGATAATTTATAAAGGAAAATGGATAAAAGTAAAAACTAAAGGAAATACGAAAATTTTTTGTATTTTCGCATGACATTTCGTCAGACATTTCCCCAAAGAGGTCGAAGGTCAGCCCTGACCACTGCTGACTTTGAGTGAGGACATTTTGAAAATTTGTATGAGACTGTCCTCAGCCCAGTACATAGAGATGTCTTGTGGATGTCAGGTGTGACTCTGATATGTCATCGCTCCGTCACTGAGGATGGCTCGAGGACGTTGTCAACTCGGTAGAGTCAACAAAAAATATGTAAATTTACCAAAAAAAAATCATCAAAATTATGTAATATTCAAAAACATTTGGCAAATTAACGAAAATTGTTAGTTAACCATTTTTTTTTCAAAATTACAACTTTTTTTTTGTAAATTTACTTTATTTTATTGATAAATTTACATATTTTTCTTGTAAATTTACAATTATTAATGATTTTTTTTTTCGTAAATTTACATTTTTTTTTGGCAAATTTATACTTTTTTATTGTAAATTTACAATTTCTAATGAATTTTGTTATTGTTAAAAACCAATAAAAATTTCAATTTCAAAATTTTTGAACCGGAAAACACTTTAAAGGAATTCTTGTGAAATAACGTGATTTTTCACAACATCCTATTTAACAAGAAATCCTAGTAAAAGAGTTTTGTTTTTGTTTTACCACACAAAAAAAAACATTGTCAAATTACTAGGAAAAGTCTCGTAATCCCATTTTATCAATATTTGACTATTTTCCTTGTTTAAATCGAAATTTAAATTTCTTTTTTGTAATTTTACAATTTTTTTTGTAATTTTACAAATTTTCACGATAATTTTACAAAAAAAAAATCTAGTAAATTCACGAGATTTTTTCGTAATTTTAATTGCGCCAAAAAACAGTAAATTTACAATTTTATTGGTAAAAAGCTTGTAAAAATACAAAATTATTGGTAAAAATCTTGTAAAATAACTAGAAAGTCTCGTAAAACAGGAGGTAGCAAAAAATCTAGTAAAATTACGAAGCCTCTTTGTAAATTTTATAGTGTCAACAAATTTGTAAATTTACAATTTTGTTGGTAAAAACCTAGTAAAATTACAAAATTATTTGTAAAAATCTTGTAAAATTACTAGGAATTTTTGTCAAATAGGAGGTAGCACAAAAAAAAGTTAACAATTTTTCTTGTAGTTTTACAAGGTTTATTTTTTGAGTGCTGATTATTTTTTCGTGTTTATGACACCAGCGTTTGACACATTCTACACATAAGTTGGTTGCCAATTTTGTATAACATCATTACTTACAATTAGAACAATAACATCTAATTTATTTACATAATATTTTCACTTAATTGCACTTAAGCTGAGAACATTAAAAAATATAAAAAAAAACATAATTTTTAGTTTCCAAAAAGAAATTAAATTACTGTGAATTCTAAAGATTGCATAGAATATATTTAAATAAGTGACACACATTTATTAAGCAGAGCAAACCCCATTAAACAGAGTGTAAGTACTTGTCATATGCTTAATTTGATGTAGTAAGTGGAACACTGAAAGAAATATCATATCAAAATCATATTTTTTTCAAAGTGTGCGTTTGTAACACCTCAAAAATATCGTTCTTGAACTCCATAAAGTATATGTATATATTTTCATAATCCTCGGTCGATTTATAGACGATCTATTGATTACCGTACGTCCGTCTGTCTGTTAAAAACAGACGGTCTGTCGGATCGATCTGATCAACGAAATCGGTCTGGGGATTAAGAAGTTATAAGCAAAACCTTGATTTTTGATGGGTTTTGAAATGATAACGTTATAAGTAGGGATGAGATTTTCATGCACTAAAAAATCGAAAATATGCGTTTAAAATATGCGCTAAAAAATTCAAAATATGCACTAAAAAACCTAAAAATATGCACTAAAAAATAAAATTTGTGCAAAAAAATCTTGTTTTCATGCGAAAAACTTCTAAAAAAGTGAATAGTAACATTAAAAACTGTATGTTAGATTTGTATACAAGATTTTTTAGAAACTAATACAATCTATAAAAAAATTTAAAATAATAAAAAAATTTTTTTTTATTATTTTTAAAATAAATTTTTCAAATTTTAAACAGTTTTTGAAACAAATAAATTTCAATTTATGATTTTGCTAATTTATGAAAAATATGCAAAAATATGCACTTAAAAGTTAGAAGTATGCACAAAATATGAAATTTAAACCAAATTATGCATTTACACCAAAATATGCAAAAATATGCAAAAACAAGTCGATGCCATTTTAACGCAAATTTCTTGATTCGGCAATATAATTAGTCTACCCGAGTAAAAATTTTCTGGTCTAATCATATATAATTAGATACAATCTTATATGAGTTAATATGCTTCCGTATAAATTTATATAAAATTGTATCTATCACTTTGATACGGTTGATCCACTTTATATGGTTAGATATTGCTCCATATATGATTAGATTCGAATTTTGGTTTTGCTCATCAAATTATATAAAAATTGATATTATAAGATCAATTTGATCTAATTAGATTTGAGCAAATTCAGGATCAAATTGTATCAATTTTTATATTTTTTGATCTAAAGTAATACAATTAGATATTATTTGATACAACCATTTTACGGATCAAATTAGATCTATTCAGTAAAATTAGCATAATATTTTTACTAGGGTATATCGTTTTTAGACTATCGACAAAAACATGCATTTGCATGGAAATCACATCCCTAGTTATAAGGTTGGTGTCGGTTGGCTAAACTAAACTAACAACTAAAATAAAGAAAATAAGAATTACTGTTTTCATTTTCATTAACCCAAAAAGGTTCATATCTTGGATTTGTAGCTTAAATAATAACATTGCTCTTGAATTTGATACTTTTTACCAGTAGGGTGGCCAGCTTACCCTACTGGTAAAGTTAATTTAATTACGCTAAATTCAAAGGTGTTTGACGTTTTTCGAAGTTAGCGCTCGTATTTGCGATTTAAAATTTTGATGCTCAAGTACAATAAAAAACTATATTTTTCAAATAGACAAAACCCTTGAAAAAGTCGACAACAAATCGACGAAACGTCGGGTAAACTTGTAATTAAAATTGACTTTTATTTACATTGAAGAAATTTAGGCCCTACTAGCTTAACAAAAAACCTAAATATTTTTAAACTTTTGTGATAATTTTTAAATTTAAAAACATTCAACTTTCGTAAATAAACACAAAAACATGTCTCTGAATTTTTTTGCGAAAAATATTTTTTGTTCGCGAAAATCTTTTCTTTTTTTTTTGTAAAAAAATAGTTTCAATACAATCAATTTGACCTTGAAAGCCTGATTGGAAATTCCAAAAACATTAATACAATTGGTTTTAGTTTTCTAAAGCTAGTTCGTTTTCACTTAATCCCATTGTATTATCAGTTTTTTTAAAGTTAGCGTATGTATTAGCGATATTCGCGATCATTTTTTTATTTTTGCTAAATAATCTTGACAATGGAATCTGACAAATTCCGAGACACGAGTCGATTAAGTCTTGCAAAAATGACCAACATAAATAAATTTAAGACAAAAAAAAAAATTTCTTGAAAATTATGGTATGAGAATATCATGGTTTTAATTAGTCAAGAAAATAATGACCTCGAGCCAGAATAAACATCCTCAAAATACAATATTTTAAAGGACGAATAAAACAATTTTTATTGTTTAATAAAGATTAATCAGAATTTGAAAATTATAGTAGTATATTATTAAGACAATTGCTGAATTTTTATCAACTAAACTTTATTAAATATATACAAAAAACATTGCACTGTCAATTTTATTCGCCGAATTTTTCTTCGCGAAATTAGTTTTCCAATTTTTGTTTATTTGATTAAACACTCCCCTCTTCAAGCAAGTTTTGGTTGTGTTAAAATGGTGACGAAATGGCATTTCACCTAATGGCATTTCACTCCTCTTTATTTTGAACTTTAAAATTCGATAACACGAAATCCTACACTCAAAAAAAAAAAACTTGTAAAGTTACCAATAAATCTCGTGATTTTACAAGGATATTCTCGTAAAATATGACGTAGGTAAAATTCTCGTAAAATTACGAGGATTTCCTCGTAATTTTGAATGCACCAAAAATTGGTAAAATAACCAATTTTATTGGTAAAAATATTGTTTTATAACCGGAAAAATACAAAAAAAAATGGTAAACTTACAAGAAAAAATGGTAAATTTACAAACCAAAATGGTAAATTTACAAAAAAAAATGTTTGTTAACAACATAAATCCTCGTAATAAAATAATTTTTTGTAAAATAACTGTTTTTTTTTGTAAATTAACTACTCCTCCTTAAATTAATCCTCGTAATAAATTTTTCAAAATTTTGTCAACTTTTTTTTAAATATTTTTCAATAAAAAAAAAAATACAAAAAAAAAGTTTTTTTGTTAAACAACATAAATCATCGTATAACATAATTTTTGTAAAATAAAGTTTTTTTTTTTGTAATTCAACTAGAATCCTCGTAATAAAAACTTTGTTGTAAAATTACAGTTTTTTCTTGTAAAATAACCTTTCAAAATGGTAGAATACAATTACGAAAATAAACTTGTAAAATTACCAATAAAACTGTAGTTCTCGTTTGAGCAAAGTACAAGATTTTTTGTTAAAAAACAAGGAAAATTGTTAAATATTGGTAGAACGGGATTACAAGGCATTTTACCAGGCGTTTTACCAGTTTATTTTTTTGAGTGTAGCTGATCCTAAATAATTACACTATTTGACAACAAAAATCTCCCAGTGAAATATACGACTGATTTTATTGATTTTTCTCTCCTGAATCCAAATCTGCCATCTAATTTTTTCTAGTACTTACCGTTTTCGAGATATTCGCTGTTAAAAAGTCAAAAAACCAATAATTTCGCATATTTGGGGGTCCACTGTTATGTTGCTTCAAAATAACAGGACTTGATTTTACATCAATTGGACCTCCTGATTCCAAAACTGCAATCCAAATTTTTCTAGCACGTTCGAGATATTCGCGTTCGAGATTTTCCCGTGGGAAAATTTTCAAACGGGAATATCTCGAAAACTAAACATACAAGAAAAATTTTGATTGCAGTTTTGGAATCAAGAGGTCCTTTTTATATGCAATCAAGTCATAGTTTTGGAAAAATCTGTAACAGTGGACCACCAAATTATTATTATTGGAAATTATTGGCTTTTTGACTTTTTAACAGCGAATATCTCAAAAACGGTACGTGCTAGAAAAAATTGGATGGCAGATTTGGATTTATGAGACAAATATAAGTACACAAAAAAAAAAAAACTTTGTCAAAATACTAGGAAAAGTCTCGTAATCCCACTTTACCAATATTTGACAGTTTTCCTTGTTTTTTAACAAATCGAAATTTACATTTTTTTATGTAATTTTACAATTTTTTTTTTGTAATTTTACAAATTTCCTAGATAGTTTTACAAAAAAAATATAGTAAATTTACGAGAATTCCTTGTAATTTTAATTGAACCAAAAAACTGTAAATTAAAATTTTATTGGTAAAAAGCTTGTAAAATTACAAAATTATTGGTAAAAGGCTAATAAAATTACTAGGAATTCTCGTGAAATGGAAGGTAGCAAAAAATCTAGTAAAATTACGAAACCTCTTTGTAAATTTTATTGTGTCAAAAAATTTGTAAATTTGCAATTTTATTAGTAAAAAGCTTGTAAAATTACAAAATTATTGGTAAAAAGTATGTAAAATTACTAGGAATTTTTGTCAAATAGGAGGTAGCAAACAAAAAAGTTACAAGTTTTTCTTGTAATTTTACAAGGTTTTTTTTTGAGTGTAAGAATCAGTTGGATATTTCAATGGGAGGTGTTCCCAATAAACCACTTGAAAAATTCTTGGAATTCAAGTATAAATCAAGTGTAAATCAAGCCCTAATTTCCAGTCTATGCTTGAATTATACTTGAATTACACTTGAATTCAATAGCATTCTCCAGCAAAACGAATACTTGAATTCAAGCGCTGTTTTTACACTGTAAAACCAGTGTAAGGCTGTAAAAACAGGGCTTGAATTCCAGTGTCCGTTTTGCTGGAGTATGCTATTGAATTCAAGTGTAATTCAAGTATAAATCAAGCACGGGCTGGAATTTAGGGCTTGGTTTACACTTGTTTTATACTTGATTTGCACTTGAATTTTAAAATTGCTTATTGGGTTGTCGACCAGTGTAAATATTTAGCAATTACTCGAAAACAGGATCAGCTAGGATTTTCGTGTTTACGATTTTAAAAATTCAAAGTAAAGAGGATTGAAATTCCATTATCCGATTTTGTCACCACTTTAACACAACCTAAACTTGTTTGAAAATGGTTGTGTAAAGACACAAAATTTTTTTCGAAAAAAAAAAATTTTTTCTCAGAATTTATTTTTTTTTTGCGGAAAATATTGTTAGCGATATGTATTTTCTAAATTTATATTTAGAAACTATCCCAAAAAGCATAAAAATTTTATTTTTGTAGTACTCTAGCATTAGAATTTTAAATCGCGAAAACGGTCAAGTCGAATTGATTGTTTAAAGTTATTTGTAAACTTTTTTAAATTTCTTTTTTCGAATTAAAACCTAAGTAATATTTTTTAGTTTAAAATAAAAATCCCTGTTTGTGGGTTAAATCTAAACTGTGAAATTGCAAGTGTCTGCTTTTGTGTGTGTGTGTGTTTGTTTAAATTTCCTGTGTAAACTTAAGCTAAAACCACAACATTTTTAGCACTTTACCACAGACTACTAGACTAAATGAATGGCAAAAAAGTTATCAAATTAAAAAAAATAAAAAAAAAACGTTGTTGATAATAGATACAACTACCGAAAAAGCACTCGTGGCAAAACTCACACACATCAATGCACCCACACAACCATCTAAATGATATATATGCACGAACATATGTTAGTATTGTATTCCTGTATATGGGGTATTTCATGCCAAATCGGACACTTTTGGATTAAAAAAATATTGTGGGTCAATCTTACATTTGACCTCTCTAGGGGCACTCTTTGGGCAGTTAGAGCGGTAAGAGCAAATTTTAAGAAATGTCATTTTGTAGGGAAGTTCCTTTAGAGAGTGAAGATAGGATGTCGGTATGTTCGAAAAAAATGTTGGGAGTAAAAATTAATGGATGCCGGTCTTGCTATCTAGTCCTATAGGAGGCTCCATTGGAGCGGTAGAAAGTGATTTAAAGATTAGAAAAGTTCAAATAAATTTTTCCAAAAATTGAAAAAAAAAAAAAATAAATAAAAAGGGAAACTAAAAATATGCAATTTCGTATTTTTTCCTATCCCTTGCATTATTATATGGATAAGTTATTCATCCGTTTTTGATCAATTTAAGAAATCTGGCATCGATTTGTTACATCATATTTTTGCATATTTTGGTCTTAAAAACATATTAGTGCATATTTTAGTCTTAAGAGCATATTTTAGCATAAAAGCATATTTTTAGGGCATATTTCGCTGTTTTGTTAGCATATTTTACGAAAAAACTGCATATTTTGATAGAATAGCATAACATATTTTATGTATTGGTGAAAACAGAAAAAATATTTCGCTAAAAATTGTGAGAAAGTGAATTAATTTGTTAAAAAGTTTCAAAATAGTAGCATGTATTATAAATTTCTTAAAAAAAACTTAACAAATTTGTATTTTCATCGCTTTTATGTAGAATTTTAAGGAGGAACTGAACTTTTAAGTATATTTTTTTTGCATATTAAGAGCATGTTTTTCGTTTTATATACTAAAAAAAAAACCTTGTAAAATTACAAGAAAAACTTGAAACTTTTTTTGTTTGCTACCTCCTATTTAACAAATTTTCCAAGTAATTTTACAAGATTTTTACCAACAATTTTGTAATTTTACAAGGGTTTTTACCAATATAATTATAAATTTACAAATTTTTTGACATGATTAAATTTACAAAGAGGTTTCGTAATTTTACTAAATTTTTTGCTACCACCTATTTTACGAAAATTCCTTGTAATTTTACAAGCTTTTTAGCAATAATTTTGTAATTTTACAAGCTTTTTACCAATAAAGTTGTAAATTTACAGTTTTTTGGCGCAATTAAAATTACAAGGAATTCTCGTGATTTTACAAAAATTTTTTTGTAAGATTATCTTGGAAATTTGTAAAATTACAAAAAAATTGTAAAATTACAAAAAAAATTTAAAATTACAAAAAAAATTTAAATTTCGATTTGTTAAAAAACAAGGAAAACTGTCAAACATTGGTAAAATGGGATTACGAGACTTTTCCTAGTAATTTGACAAAGTTTTTTTTGTGTGTACTGCATATTATAAGAGCATAAAACCGTTTTTGGAGCATATTTTTGGTTTCCCTAGTAATCCCAATAATCCCAAGATGTAATCGCGCAAAACATTTTAAAAGTCCAAAGATGCTTCCACAAAAGAATTAAAAAAAAAAAACAAAAATGAGATTTATATTTTGAAACTTAAAAATCGCATATTAAAACACTTTTACACTCAAAAAAAAACCTTGTAAAATTAAAAGAAAAGTTTGTAACTGTTTTATTTACAAGGAGGTTTCGTAATTTTACTAGATTTTTTGCAACCTCCTATTTTACGAAAATTGCTAGTAAAAATTACGAGCTTTGTAAATTTACAGTTTTTTTGGCGAAATAAAACTTACAAGATATTCTCGTAAATTTACTAGTTTTTTTTTGTAAGGAATCTTAGAAATTTGTAAAATTACAAGAAAAACTGTAAATTACAAAAAAAAATATGTAATTTTTGATCGAAAACACTGTGTGACAAAACTAACCACTATTTTTGAAAACAAGAGGTACGACCATCATTTCAATATATTTCGGACATGCTGAATTGAATGGCGTACTCCGTTTTTCGATGTATGGTTCAGTTTTCTGGTAAAATGTCATTAAAGATGGGCTGATTTTCAGCTGATTTTTTAACAAAAAAAAATCCAAAGCTAATGATTTTTAAGTTTTATGGCATGGAAAACAAAGATATGACTTGTAGCAATATTTCTAATATAAATTTGGTTTAAAGCTGTTCATCTTAAGCCCTTAAATTCGCGTATTTCTTCATTTTTTTATATTTTCGCGAAATTAACCGCTAAATTGGTCTCTGATAAAAAAAATTGCATTTTGTGTATCATAAAGGCGTCCATGACACTACCAATAGTGGACAAAAACCATCTATGTTATATGGACCATCATGATGAAAATCGCGAAAAACCGTTTTTTCGTATATGGCAGCATCACTTTAGGAGATGATTTGAGGCTTCATCTTTTAGTATATAATGTGGGAACCTTAAACAATGAACTGACCCAAAATTTGCCCCAAAATTTTCGCAAACACTGAAACAATAGTTTTTGTTAAGATAACTTTTGCAAATGAAAACTTTTTTGGCCGAATTTTTGGTCAGTTAGTTGTTTAAGGTTCCCACATTGTATACTACACATTGTATACGTAAAGTGATGCTGGCATATACAAAAAACGGTTTTTCGCGATTTTCATCATGATGGTCCATATAACATAGCTGTTTTTTGTCCACTATTTGCATTGTTAGGGATACATTTTTGATTCATTAAAAGCAAGTTTTTTATCAAAGACCAATTTGGCTGTTAATTTCGCGAAAACCTTAAAAAATGAAGAAATTCGCGAATTTAGGGGCTTAGATTGAAAAGCTTTAAACCAAATTTGCATAAGAAATATTGCTACAAGTCATATCTTTGTTTTCCATGTCATAAAATTTATAAACCATTTACTTTGCAAATTTTTTTGTTAAAAAACTGGCTCGAAATCAGCAAATCTTTAACGACATTTTGCAAGAAAACTGTACCATACATCGAAAAACGGAGTACGCCATTCGAATCAGCATGTCGGAAATATATAGAAATGATGGTCGTAACTCTTGTTTATTTTTTAGTGTTCCGCAGTGAAATTGTTTGTTAAAAAACAAGGAAAACTGTCAAATATTGCAAAATAGGATTACGAGAATTTTTCTAGTAATTTAGCAAGGTTTTTTTTTAGTGTGACAATTTTTTTTAAAGTACGTAAAAAATAATTTTCAATGTAAACCGTTTTTCAAGAAGTTATGATTAAAAGAAGTTTAAGTAATGGAACAATTTCCGAATTTTTGAAAATTCGATATCTTTTGAACGGGTAATCAAAAAATCTAAAAATTTACCACAACGAAGTACAGTAAATAAAATTTGAAAAAATCTCACAAAAAATTCAATTTGCCCGATTTGTTATGGAATGCCCCATATGAATATTTTTATTTATACCCTGTAGAAAAATATTGAAACTTTTTCAAAAATAGCTGTGCATTAATTCGATTTAGAGAACGAAATATATTTGATGCCTTCTTTAGGGCATATCATATAAAAATAAATTTTTATTCAAACGTAGATTTAATAAGATTTAAAAAAATATATAAATATTTGAACGTGTGTTTTCAGTTGTAAAGTTTTGGTTTTTAATTTTATGACATTTTTATTTCACTAAAAATAAACAACCTTGTAAAATTACTAGAAAAAGTCTCGTATTTCCATTTTGTCAATAACTGATCATTATTCGTGTCCAAAAAGGTGCAAATTTACAACTTTATTGGTAAAAAGCTATTAGGAATTCTCGTTAGCTACACAAAAAATAAAAACTTTTCAAATTACTAGAAAAAGTCTCGTAATTCCATTCCTTGTTTTTTAACAAAAAATATTTTGTTTTGGTCAATCGAAACTAACATTTTTCTAATTTTACAATTTTTTTGTAAATAAGGAAATTTCCAATGTAATTTTACTAAAAAAAATTTTGTAAAATCACGTGAATTTCTTGTAAGTTTTATCGCATCAAAAAAGTTGTAAATTTACAAAGTTATTGTTAAAAAAGCTTGTGAAATTTGGAATTCTCGGTCAATAGGAAGTAGCAAAAAATCTCCACTAAAAAAACCTTGTAAAATTACCAGAAAAGTTTGTAACTTTTTTTTTGCTATCTCCTATTTGACAAGAATTCCTTGTTATTTTACAAGCTTTTTACCAATAATTTTGTAATTTTACAAGCTTTTTACCAAAAAAATGTAAGTCTAAAATTTTTTTGAAGCGATCATACTTACCATGAGGTTTTGTGACTTTACTAGATTTTTTGCTACCTCCTATTTTACGAAAATTCCTAGTAAAAAATAAGAGCTTTTTAGTAATTTTATAAAATTTTTACCAATAAAATTTACATAAATGTACAACTTTTTTGGTAAAATAAAACTTACAAGAACTTCTCGTAAATTTACTAGATTTTTTTGTAAACAATCTTGGAAGTTTGTAAAATTACAAAAAATGTAAAATTACAAAGAAAAATGTAAATTTCGATCGAAAATTATTCGTTAAAAAACAAGGAAAAATGTCAACTATTGGTAAAATGGGATTACGAGACTCTTTCTTGTAATTTGACAAGGTTTTTTTTGAGTGTAGTA
Source organism: Pegoplata infirma (assembly GCA_963921195.1). Classification (NCBI taxonomy): domain Eukaryota; kingdom Metazoa; phylum Arthropoda; class Insecta; order Diptera; family Anthomyiidae; genus Pegoplata; species Pegoplata infirma. Next base: position 28,719,739 of record OY992539.1, read on the forward strand.
AAAAAAATCTTTTTTTGGTAAAAATCTTGTATAACTACAAAAAGTTTTGTAGTTTTTACTAGAAATTCTTGGTAAATAGGAGGTAGCAAAAAATAAACATTACAAGCTTTTCTTGTCATTTTACAAGGTTTTTTTATTTTGAGTGTTGTTTTCTATTTTCTACTGGGTACATAAAGTATCAACTTAAAAAACTACTCCACTGATTATGTGAAATCACATATGCATGTTAAAGTGTCGTCGTTTTAAATATTATAATAAGTAAACTACTCAATGTGGAATATATATTTTTTTAAATATTCTTTTAGTAGCACAAAATGGGAGCTTTGGGAAAAGTATGTTAAATTTGTTTAAAAAAGTGTAAAAAAATTAATTTGTTATTAGTTGTATGGTGAAATATTTAATACTCAAATATTATTATAAAATGGGGTAGTTTAGAGCAAAGGTTTTCAAACGGGGGATCGGGGGGATCGCGAAAAGTAAACATTATGCTATTATTTTTAATGCGTCCTTTATGACAATGTCTACGGTTTTCCGATCCGGTTAGTTAAAAAAGGTTGGAAAAAATGGTGCAAACTTAGCTAAAAGTCGCAAACACAATGTGTTTTCTCAAAATGCGAACTTTATTTATGCTGCTCAAATGCCAAAAATTGTTTTTACACTCAAAAAAAAAAAAAACTGTAATATTAGCAAAAAAAGTTTGTAAACCTACAAGAAAATTTTCTGATTTTGAACCCAGAATTTTTTTGCTAAAGTTAGCAAAAATGTTTTGCCAATAATTAGTTAACTAAATATTTTTTTTTTGGAACTTTTAGTTTACATCTGAGGACCCCATTGGGTTCGGACCCGATAGGTCCAGACCCCGATGGGCCTAGACCTAGTCGTCATAGTTTTTGATCCAAAATTTGTGTCCGTTTCGCTCAACCTTGCTTAGTTTTTGAGATACGTGATCATAGGGGACCACTGGGGTCTTGAGAATTAAAAAACTCGATAACTTCAAAAATATTACTCGGAGAGCTTTTGACTATTTTGCGGTCTTCTTCTACGTGTTGAGAGCTACAAAAACGCTTTTGGACTTTTTGTTGTGTCGGCAATATTTACCGAGATATGAGCATTTTAAAATTTTCGGGAATGCTAACTTTTTTGGATCCAAAGTTAGGCCCCATTTGGGTCCACACATGTGAAGAGGACCGGCGATACTATGGAGATTCTAAGAACCAAAAATGGCCTCCATTTTGCTCTATCTGGCTTAGTTTCCGAGATAGCGCCATTTCAAGTTTTCTGAAAATAAAAAAAAATTTACCATTTATTTTGCTAATACAGGGTGGTGCATTAACTAGTATCTTTTTAAAACATGCAATGAAATGAACAATACTCAATAGTTTTGGAACCTTATGGCTTTATTTGAAAGAGCAAATATTCCCATTATTTATGGCAAACGACTTCATTCATGCGGCTGCCTGGGTTAGCTCCGCAGTAGCTCATCCTCGGCACCCATTTTTCTAATGTTTCTGGTTCTATCTCACGAAGGACTTGAACGATATTCGTCGAAAGGGCCTAGAACATTTCTGGATTTTCCATGTTGCATGAATCTTTCACGAGACCCCTCAAAAAAATGCCTAAAGGTTTTAATCGGCAGCTCTGAAGTGATCAATTGTCACCGCGAATATGGCTAAAAACACGATTTCCGAACTAAGTGCGCAAAATATCGATTGTTTGATGGACTGCGGGACATATTGCGACATCCTTCTGAAAAGAAATGTCATCCAAGTTGATATATTCTATTACGGCCAACAAAAAGTCGGTAATCATGGCTCTGTAGCGCTCATCTTTGACGAAAATGGGGTTTTCAGCTGTATTTTTGAAAATATTGTGTAATGATGCTGATGCTCAAATCTGTTGCTTCCTATAGATGAATTGGATTCTTTACAATACCGTGCGAGTTTTACGATCCCAAGATGTAGCAATTTGTTTGTTAACATAACCTCTTTTGAGTGCCTTATTTCGGTTAAAAACTTTTTTCGAAAAACGTGCAGTTTGGCAGCGCAGTATTGCGCTACAACGCGATACAGCGGAGCAAGCCGAGGACGCATCAATGAAGTCGTTTGCCATAATAAACGGGAATGTGTGCTCTTTCAAATAAAGCCATAACATTCCAAAAAAAAAGTTGAGTATTGATCATTTTATTGCATTTTAAAAAAGATACTAGTTATTGAACCACCCCTTATTAGCAAAAAATCTTGTAAAAATATAGTCAACTCAATTTCAAATTTAGCAAAAGAAATTAGTTCAAAGTTTGTTTAAAATTGCTAATGTGCTAAATGAAGTTTACAAGAATTTTTTGCTAACATGCTAATCTCAACTAAAAATTAGCTAAAAGTTAGCTAACTAGCGTTAGCAAAAAAAAATTAGTAAATCTACTAACGTATTTTTTTGAGTGTATAAGTATCATCGTAGAAAGTAAAACCATTTTCTTATTTTTTGTATAATTTTCATTCGTTTTTCAATAAAATCGTGTCATGAATAAAACTTTATGTCTCATTATTTGTTTACACCTAAACCGGCAACAGTGCCCTAAGCCCCTTTTACCAAAACTTAATTTTCAAATGACTTTCTGATAACTTATTTGAGTTTATTGGGTCATAGTTATCTTAAAAAAAAATATTAGACAAATTTTTTTAGCTTTTAAAAGTTTGCGGGTTAGAGGGTTAAAAAAATACTTTTTTAGAAAAAATAGTACTTTCTTAGAAAAAATAGTACTTTTTTCAGAAAAATAGTACATTTTTAGAAAAAATAGTACTTTTTTCAGAAAAATAGTACATTTTTAGAAAAAATAGTACTTTTTAAGGAAAAAGTACTTTTTTAGGAAAAAGTACTTTTTTAGGAAAAAATACTTTTTCTAAAATAAAGTACTTTTTTACTACTTTTTTTGAAAAAAGTACTCTTTTTAGAAAAAAATACTTTTTTTTAGAAAAAAGTACTTTTAGTTAAAAATCAAGAAATACAAAAGTACGTTTTTTTTAGGAAAAACGTAATTTTTTCCTAAAAAAAGAATTTTCTTCTAAAAACAAGTACGTTTTCTAAAAAATAGTACTTAGTACTTAGAAAAAAGTACTTTTTTCAGAAAAAAGTAGTTTTTAAAAAAATACTTATTTAAAAAAATAAGCGTTTTAGGAAAAAGTAAATTTTTTTCTAAATAAGTACTTTTTTCCTACAAAAGTACTTTTATCTAAATTTATTTTTGTATTTTTTCTAAAAAAGTACTTTTTCTCTAAAAAAATACTTTTTTAATTATTTTTTATATACTCCACTCTAAAAAAGTATATGATGAAAAAAAAATTATTCAAAAAAAAATTCTTTGATAACAACAAAAAATTAATGAAAACACAAAATTAATGAAAATTTTTTTTTATGAAAAAAAACAATATAAAAAAATTATTAAGAAGTTATAAAAAAATAAATGAAAAAAAAATACAAAAAAAGTGAAAAAGTCTCAGATTCTGAATTATTTTTCCCATGGAAAAGACTTAGATTCTAGACATTTTCTTATAGAAAAGACATTCTTACAATAGAAAACGTCTCAGTTTTTTATACTATATACAAGAAATCTCAGCTTGTGTCTCAAACTCTAACATATTTTTCGTATACAGAAAGTCTCAGATTTTAAGGTATTTTTCCTTAAGAAAAGGGCGTGAATTCTGAGACATTTTTTAATAAAAAATTTCTAAGATTCTGAAGCGTTTTCCTAGATTCTGAGAAAAATTTTCAGATTCAGTGACGTTATTCCTATAGAAAGTTTGCAGATTCTGAAACATTTTTCATACAGAAAAACCAATGATTCTAAGACATTTATTTAGAAAAAGTATCAGATTCTTCAACATGTTTTCAATAGAAAAGATATCAGATTCTGAGAAATTTTTTATAGAAAAAGTTTTAGATTCTGAGACATGTTTCGTGTAGAAAAAGTTTTAGATTCTGAGACATTTCTGCTTTATTAAAAAAGTATCAGATTCTAAACAATTTTTTCTATAAAAAAATTCTCAGATTCTGAAAAATTTTTTTCTATAAAAAAAAAAATCTCAGCTTTTGAAACATCTTTTAAAAAATAAAGTTTTATATTGCAAAAATCTCCGATTTTGAGATATAGAAAAAATTTCTTAATCTGAGACATTTTTTACAAAGAAAATAATTTTAGATTCTGGGATATTTTCCTAGAAAAACTTTTAAATTCAGAGAAATAGGCTCATATTTTGAGATATTATTCCTATAGAAAAAGGCTTAGTTTTTTAGACATTTTTCTTATAGAAAGCCTCAGATTCTGAGACATTTTTCTTACATAAAAAGTCTAAGATTCTGAGACATTTTTCTAAAAAACAAAGTCTCAGGAATTTTTTTATATTGAAAAAAATTTAATAAATATCAGATTTTGAAACTATTGTCATATGAAATAATAAAAAATAATAAGATTTGATTACATTTTACTCACAATTAGATCCATTTTTTGTATACATAAATCTTTAGGTTCGAAGACATTTTTTCATTAGAATGTAAAGTTGAAAAATTTCAAATTCTAAGAAAAAATTTCGCATTTAAAACATTTTTCTTCAGAAAAAAATGTAGATTCTCAAATGTTTTTTGATTTTTTAAACATTGTACGCCACTAACACCACCCCCCCCCCCCCCCCCCCCTCTTAAACACTCTTTTCAAATTTAAATACTGTCACTTTGTTTTAATTAGATTACTTTCAAAATTAACTGCACGTACCAAAATAGAAACCTAATATTTATTATCTATAGCCTACACGTGAATCACTTTTCAAACAGTCGAGAGATTTTCATGATGAGCTTGACAATTTTGTCTATCCAGAATATTAGTACATATGAGGCATTCCATAGAAAAGTAATATGTGAGAAATGTAGGATTATAATTAAAATCAGCAAAAAAAATGTTTCCAAGTTGTTTCAAATGTCGGGCGAAAATTTTTATTTTTAAGTAAATTAAACAGTAGAATAAATATGTACGCCTTAGGCTAGTACCTATAATACGAATTGACCCATATATACTTTGAATTCCATAAGGTATTTCAATACCTTATGGAATTTTTCCAAGTAACAGATGATATGAAATACTATTGGAAATTTTGGAATCTGTTTGGTTAACCATAAAAGCTGATAAATGAAAAAAAAAGAGATTTAAAATTTTACTGAACACTTTTGAACACATAAAAAAAGAACATCCTCGACAGAAATGTTGTTTCTGTACTCATAAATAAAAAAGTTAAATTTAAATACCTTTTCAATAATTGCTCAATTGCTGTTAATAGAAAAATATTGAATTTTTAAATGTTTTTTTTTTGAGAAAAATTTTTTTTTGGACATTAGAAGTGTGTTAATGGATTCGGTCAATACGAATTTATTTTTTTATACCCTCCACTCTAGTGATAGAGGGTATATATAAGTTTGTCATTCCGTTTGTAACACCACGAAATATTGGTCTAGGACCCCATAAAGTATATATATTCATGATCCTCGATCGATTTTAAGACGATCTAGCGATGTCCGTCCGTCCGTCTGTTCGTCTGTCTGTCTGTCTGGTGAAAACACGCTAACTTTTGAAACACTTTACGGAGGCTCCTGAAGTTTGGCGTATATGTTTGGCATTTACCTGGTCAGGTTGGTATTGCAATCCAGCGAAATCGGTCCAGTAGTTCAAAAGTTATGAGCAAAAGACTGAATTTCGGCAAGGGTTTTTCGTGAATTAATGAGATAAAAAGCACTATAACTTTCGAAAATCAATTCTGAGGATGCTGAAGCTTGGCATATATATTTTTCGTTCCTTCAGCCTAGTTCGTATTGAATTTCACCCAAATTGGTCCAGTGGTTCAAAAGTTATTAGCAAAACCGTGAATATCAGATTAGCTTCACCTTAAATTCACTTGGTGAAAACCCGTTAAACCTGTTTTACAACCATTAGTAAGTCACAAAAATATTTTAAAACGTATTTTTGTCACACAAAAATATTTTTATACCAAAACAAAAAAAAAAATACACTCGAAAAAAATGTTACACTCAAAAAAAAATTAGTAAATTTTTTTTTTAATGTAAAATTCAAAAAAAATTTTACACTCCAAAAAAAAATTTACACTCAAAAAAAAAATTTGTTTTTTTTTCAAAAATTACTAAAAAAAAATTTTACACTCAAAAAAATTAGTAAATTTTTTTTTGAATGTAAAATTCGAAAAAATTTTACACTCAAAAAAAATTTTACACTCAAAAAAAAATATTTTTTTTTTTTTTTAAATTACTAAAAAAAAAAAATTTTACACAAAATAAAATATTTCTAATCATAACTGTTATTTTTCACGTTAGAAAATTTACTATCACTTAAAATGGGCATTGTGGAGGGTATTCATAGATTCGGCCAAGTCGAATTTAACTTTTCTACTTGTTTTTTTACATGTTCCACTTAACACTTTTAACATTTCCCCAGTTGGTTATTTTGTGAATATTAATATTACATTTTCTTATAAGATTTTATTGCCATTTGAAACCAATCAACATCGAAATTGCTTTTATTTTTTTTTTTTTTGTAAATAAATTTATTATGTCTTTATATTTTTTTTTTCATATTGTGTATAGTGAAATGCATAAAAGAAAAACGCAGTTTTTTTTTTATTAAATATTACTGTTATTTGTATTTATGTAAAAACAAATTCTTAATGCAATTTATGAAATTGCTTTTAAGTAGTCAAAGGAATTTCTTGTAAACCAAAAACAAAAAAGAACAAGTAGAAAAGTTAAATTCGACTTGGCCGAATCTATGAATACCCTCCACAATGCCCATTTTAAGTGGTAATAAATTTTTTAACGTGAAAAAAAATAACAGTTTTGATTAGAAATATTTTATTTTGTTTAAAAAAATTTTTTTTTTAGTAATTTTTGAAAAAAAAAAAAATTACTAATTTTTTTTTTTGAGTGTAAAATTTTTTTGAGTGTAAAATTTTTTTTGAGTGTATTTTTTTTTGGTTTTGGTATAAAAATATTTTTGAGTGACAAAAATAAGCTGTAAAATATTTTTTGTGGTTTTCAACACGTGAATTTTAGGTGAAGCTAATCTGAAATTCACGGTTTTGCTAATAACTTTTGAACCACTGGACCGATTTGGCTGAAATTCAATACGAACGAGGGTGGAGGAACGCAAAATATATATGCCAAGCTTCAGCATCCTCAGAATTGCTTTTCGAAAGTTATAGTGCTTTTTATCTCAAAAATTCACGATAAACCCTTGCCGAAATTCAGTATTTTGCTCATAACTTTTGAACCACCGGACCGATTTCGCTGGATTGCAATACCAACCTGACCAGGTAAATGCCCAACATATGTGGCAAACTTCAGGAGCCTCCGTTAAGTCTTTCAAAAGTTAGCGTGTTTTCAACAGACATACAGACGGACAGACGGACGGACGGACATCGCTAGATCGTCTTAAAATCGATCGAGGATCATGAATATATATACTTTATGGGGTCCTAGACCAATATTTCGAGGTGTTACAAACGGAATGACAAACTTATATATACCCTCTATCACTAGAGTGGAGGGTATAAAAAGAAACACAAGAGTTTTAATTTTTCAATAAGATTTTCATAAGAAAATTGCCCACTGTTTGAGAAAATTAATGGATGGATATTTGTTTTGTACTAAAAAGTGTTATGAACTAAAAGTGTTAAATTCTAATATATTTTATCTATAGAATAATCATTAGATTCTGAGACATTTTTCCTATAGAAAAATTTCTGAGACATTTTTCCTATAGAAAATTTTCATATTAGGACAAATTTTTCCAACAAAAAATTTTGAGACAGTTTTTCTATAGAAAAAGTCTCAGATTCTGAGACATTTTTTCTATAGGAAAGTCTCAGATTATGAAAAATTTTTTCTATAGAAATAGTCTCAGATTCTGAGAAATTTTTTCTATAGAAAAAGTCTCAAATTCTAAGACATTTTTCTTATAGAAAAAGTCTCAAATTCTGACCCATTTTTCTTATAGAAAAAGTATCAGATTCTAAGACATTTTTTCTATAGAACATTTTTTCTATAAAAAAAGTCTCAGATTCTAAGACATTTTTTTCTATAGGAAAAGTCTCAGATTCTAAGACATTTTTTCTTTAAAAAAAAGTCTCAGATTCTGAGACATTTTTCTTATAGAAAAAGTCTCAGATTCTAAGACATTTTTTCTATAAAAAAAAGTCTCAGATTCTGAGACATTTTTCTTATAGAAAAAGTCTCAGATTCTGAGAAATTTTTCTTATAGAAAAGTCCCAGATTCTGAGATATTTTTTCTATAGAACATTTTTTCTATAGAAAAAGTCTCAGATTCTAAGACATTTTTTTCTATAGGAAAAGTCTCAGATTCTAAGACATTTTTTCTATAAAAAAAGTCTCAGATTCTGAGACATTTTTCTTAAAGAAAAAGTCTCAGATTCTGAGACATTTTTCTTATAGAAAAAGTCACAGATTCTGAGACATTTTTCTTATAGAAAAAGTCACAGATTCTGAGACATTTTTCTTATAGAAAAAGTCTCAGATTCTGAGACATTTTTCTTATAGAAAAAGTCTCAGATTCTGAGACATTTTTTTTTATAGAAAAAGTCTCAGATTCTGAGACATTTTTCTTATAGAAAAAGTCTCAGATTCTGAGACATTTTTCTTATAGAAAAAGTCTCAGATTCTGAGACATTTTTCTTATAGAAAAAGTCTCAGATTCTGAGACATTTTTCTTATAGAAAAAGTCTCAGATTCTGAGACATTTTTCTTATAGAAAAAGTCTCAGATTCTGAGACATTTTTCTTATAGAAAAATTCTCAGATTCTGAGACATTTTTCTTATAGAAAAATTCTCAGATTCTGAGACATTTTTCTTATAGAAAAATTCTCAGATTCTGAGACATTTTTCTTATAGAAAAATTCTCAGATTCTGAGACATTTTTCTTATAGAAAAATTCTCAGATTCTGAGACATTTTTCTTATAGAAAAATTCTCAGATTCTGAGACATTTTTCTTATAGAAAAATTCTCAGTCTCAGATTCTGAGACATTTTTCTTATAGAAAAATTCTCAGATTCTGAGACATTTTTTTTATAGAAAAATTCTCAGATTCTGAGACATTTTTCTTATAGAAAAATTCTCAGATTCTGAGACATTTTTCTTATAGAAAAGTCTTAGATTCTGGACATTTTTCGTATAGAAAAAGTCTCAGATTCTGAAACATTTTTCTTATAGCAAAAGTCTCAGATTCTGAGACATTTTTCTTATAGTAAAAGTCCCAGATTCTGAGACATTTTTCTTATAGCAAAAGTCCCAGCTTCTGAGACATTTTTCTTATAGAAAAAGTCTCAGATTATTTTACACTCAAATAATTTTTATTTTTTAAGTTTTTTGGTCTTTGCTGCTGTCATTCTTAGATTTGCCCAATTATGAATTAAAATTTTTTTGTAATTTTTATAAAATTAATTCAATTAAAGATTATTTATTTTCTAATAAAAGTCTTTAACAAAAAAATCATTTGACAATTTCTGACATGTCATTATTGTTTGTAAACAACAAAAAAAATAAAAAAAAACTTAAGTATTATTTTTATTTTGTTTTTATCACATCAATTTTATTTATTTTTATTTTTTTTTTGTGAAATACAAACAAATAATAAATAATAATTCCTTGAAAAGAAAAACAGATTTAACAGAAAACTTTCTGTTTTGATTGTTTTAAAAAAGTTTTACGACCTTAAGGTTAGAATCTAGTGACAAATTTTTAATTAATACCAGAAACACTAGAGGAAAAAGTAATAATAAAATAAAAAAAAAAGGATTTGTGAATAAAACTTTTAAGCAAACACAGGGGAAAATAAAATAAATATGACTAACTTGTACAATATTTTTATACCCTCCACTCTAGTGATAGAGGGTATATATAAGTTTGTCATTCCGTTTGTAACACCTCGAAATATTGGTCTAGGACCCCATAAAGTATATATATTCATGATCCTCGATCGATTTTAAGACGATCTAGCGATGTCCGTCCGTCCGTCCGTCCGTCCGTCCGTCCGTCCGTCTGTCCGTCTGTCTGTCTGTCTGTCTGTTGAAAACACGCTAACTTTTGAAAGACTTTACGAAGGCTCCTGAAGTTTGGCATATATGTTGGGCATTTACCTGGTCAGGTTGGTATTGCAACTTAGCAAAATCGGTCCAGTGGTTTAAAAGTTATGAGCAAAAGACTGAATTTCGGCAAGGGTTTTTCATGAATTTATGAGATAAAAAGCACTATAACTTTCGAAAATCAATTCTGAGGATGCTGAAGCTTGGCAAATATATTTTTCGTTCCTCCAGCCTAGTTCGTGTTGAATTTCACCCAAATCGGTCTAGTAGTTCAAAAGTTATTAGCAAAACCGGGAATATCAGATTAGCTTCACCTTAAATTCACGTGGTGAAAACCCGTTAAACCTGTTTTAAAACCATTGGTATGTCACAAAAATATTTTAAAACGTATTTTTGTCACTCAAAAATATTTTTGTACCAAAACAAAAAAAAAATACACTCGCAAAAAATTTTACACCCAAAAAAAATTTTACACTCAAAAAAAAAAATTAGTAAATTTTTTTTTAAATGTAAAATTCGAAAAAATTTTACACTCAAAAAAAATTTTACACTCAAAAAAAAAAATTAGTAAATTTTTTTTTTAATGTAAAATTCGAAAAAATTTTACACTCAAAAAAAATTTTACACTCAAAAAAAAAATTAGTATTTTTTTTTTCAAAAATTACTAAAAAAAATTTTTTTTACACAAAATAAAATATTTCTTATCATAACTGTTATTTTTTTCACGTTAGAAAATTTACTATCACTTAAAATGGGCATTGTGGAGGGTTTTCATAGATTCGGCTAAGTCGAATTTAACTTTTCTACTTGTTTTTTTTATTTTTGTTTTAATATGAAAAGTCATAAATCATTTGACTGGAGGAAGGATGACACAATCACATACACAAGCACACACACTCACCCACCTAAATGTAACCTTTTAACAAATATTGACATAACACATGCATGAAATATAAATATTTTTTTTAGTAGGGTGACATTTATATAGATCCCCTAGGGCTGGGTTTTTAGAAATGCTGTTTCTAAGGGGATACAAATGGTGCTTTGGCACTATTTATTAGGGTGGCACGAATAATGAATTTTTTTCGAATTTCGTCGATGGCCGTGGAAATTATGGTTCGTTTTGGTCTAAAAACTGTGTGTTTAAATCGGACAAAATTAACCCGTGTCTTTGGGGGGTTGAAGTTTTGCACGAAAAAAAAAATTCACATACAAACCAAAAATTTTTTTTTCGTTTTTTTAATTCTGTTTTAATTATTAGTTTACTTGATTAGCTTATTAACGACTTAAAATATCATTTTGGTGGAATAAAGCCTTCCGCTTCAAAATTGATTTCGAAAAAAAATTTGGGCCGTTTGGGTCCTACTCCAAAAAATTTTTTTTTTTTTTAGTTTTGACTTGAAAGGATTTTAGCTGAAATCTTGCTTTTATGATACATATCCACAAAAAAATATTGTTCCTTTCTGTTACATCTTTTTTCACGTAATAAAATGTATCAAGAACAGCAAAAAAATTCACCCTTTTCCCCTTTTTCACATTTTATGTGTTAACCCAAAAAATGGCTTTTGTCGATTGCCGGGCAAATTATGGTTCGTTGTAGTCTAAGAACTCTATATTTAAGTTTTTAGCCAATTCGGACAATTTTAACTTGTGGCGCTGGGGGGTTAAAGTTTTGGCCCTAAATTTTTATACCCTACACCACTCTGTGGTACAGGGTATATTGAGTTTGTGCTGATGTTTGTAACTACCCGAAATATTGATCCTAGACCTACCTTCAAGTATACCGATCGACTCAGAATAACTTTTTGAGTCGATTTAGCGATGTCCGTCCGTCCGTCCGTCCGTCTGTCCGTCCGTCCGTCCGTCTGTCCATCTATCGGTTTAAGCACGATACAGGTCGCAATTTTCAATCAATTGGCCTGAAATTTGAAACTTAAGAATCTTTTGGACGAAGCCTATTGAAATTGGAGAAAATCGGTCCATGTTAAGACCTAGCCCCCATACAAACGCCCCCTTTGGATTCGGCGTTAATGACTCTAATAACCGTATTATAATAGATATCGCTTTGAAATTCAGCAAGTAATCAAATTTTGTATGCACAAATCACCAATACAAATTTCAAAGGAATCGGGTCAGTCCTTCTGGTAGTCCCCATACAAACCACCTTCCCGATATTCGCATAATTCCCTCAAAATTCAAAAAAATGGAAATATTTGATAAAAAATTTATTTTTAGGTGCTAAACGTGTACTTTAGCAACCTTATCAAATCGGAATATAATTGGACCATTTTTGGACTTAGTCCCCCATATACAAATTTCGACCGATATTCAGTTAAATTGTTCTATTGACAAAAAAAATTAACCAATTCCACTTAAAATTGATCTGTGTTTGTTTTCTACACTAAATAAAGATCTAACAAAAAGCAGATACAATCGGTCCATGTTTGGACTTGGGACCCATTTTCCGGAAAACACTGGTGTAGGGTATCATATGGTCGGTCTTGACCGACTATAACTTTCTTACTTGTTTTTTTTAGTTTTTACAAAAAACGCACGGGTTATCATTGTCCACTCAAAAAAAAAAAAATTGTAATGTTAGCAAAAAAAGCTTGTAAACCTACAGGAAAATTTGCTGATTTTGAACCCACAATTTTTTTGCTAAAGTTAGCAAAAATGTTTTGCCAATAATTAGTTAACAAATTTTTTTTTTTTTTGAACTTAGTTCATACATATCTGAGGACCCCATTGGGTTCGGACCCGATAGGTCCAGACCCCGATGGGCCTAGACCTAGTTGGGTTCCTTAAAAATCGCCATCGTTTTTGATCCAAAATTTGTGTCCGTTTCGCTCTACCTTGCTTAGTTTTTGAGATACGTGATTATATAGGACCACTGGGGTCTTGAGAATTAAAAAACTCGATAACTTCAAAAATATTACTCGGAGAGCTTTTGACTATTTTGCGGTCTTGTTCTACGTGTTGAGAGCTACAAAAATGCTTTTGGACTTTTTGTTGTGTCGGCAATATTTACCGAGATATGAGCATATTAAAATTTTCGGGAATGCTAACTTTTTTGGATCCAAAGTTAGGGCCCATTAGGGTCCACATATGTGAAGAGGACCTGCGATACTATGGAGAGCTCGAGAACCAAAAATGGCCTCCATTTTGCTCTATCTGGCTTAGTTTCCGAGATAGCGCCATTTCAAGTTTTCTGAAAATAAAAAAAAATTTACCATTTATTTTGCTAATATTAGCAAAAAATCTTGTAAAAATGTTGTCAACTCAATTTCAAATCTTAGCAAAAGAAATTGTTTAAAATTGCTAATGTGCTAAATGAAGTTTACAAGAATTTTTTGCTAACATGCTAATCTCAACTAAAAATTTGCTAAAAGTTAGCTAACTAGCATTAGCAAAAAAAAATTAGTAAATCTACTAACGTATTTTTTTGAGTGTCCGATTTTGCAAAAAAAATAAACATGGATTTTTTAGACCAAAATGAACGATAATTTGCCAGGCAATCTACAAAAGCAATTACTTGTGATAATACATAAAATTTTAAAAAAGGGTAAAAAACGCATATTTGATAAATTTCAGAACACGATAAAAATGCCACATATAGAAATAATATATTTTTTGTAGATATGTATCATTAAAAGCAACATCTCAGCTTAAATCCTTTCAAGTCAAAACTAAAAAAGAACAATTAGAAAAGTTAAATTCGACTTGGCCGAATCTATGAATACCCTTCACAGTGCTCTTTTTAAGTGATAGTAAATTTTCTAAAGTGAAAAAAAATAAATTTTTGATTGATATATTTTATTTTGTGTAAAAAAACTTTTTTTAAAGTTATTTTTGAAAAAAAAAAAAGATTTACTAAATTTTTTTTGAGTGTAAAGTTTTTTTGAAGTGTTTTTTTTTGTGTAAAAATATTTTTGAGTGACAAAAATACGTTCTAAAATGTTTTTGTGACTTACCAATGTCCTTAAAACATGTTTAACGATTTTCAATACATGAATTTAAGGTGAAACTAATCTGAAATTCACAGTTTTGCTAACTTTTGAACCACTGCACAGTGGATCGAAAATCGAAAGTCCCGGTCAAAGGGTAAAACTAATCATCCAAACTCATTGAAATTTGGGTCCTATATGGATTTTTTCAGTTTTTATATAATTTTTCATAGATGATGTGTAATTTATTGTTATTTTTTTACGCTAATACTTATGATAATAGGGAATTGTTTTAAAATATTGCATGCTTGGTTTGCAAAAAAAATGCGCGAAAAGCAAAATTCACAAAACGCGACATAACGCCAAAAATAGAAATGAAACGTTATAAAGCTTTATATAAATTATTAATATCATCTGTTCTTATAATTTGACTAACACTATTTTCAAATTCGGCAATTAATACACTGAAAAAAATTACTCTGTATTTTTAACCGTCAAATATTTCGGCGGGGCTCAAGAAAATGGGTATAAAACCGATATGGAAATTAAAGAGGCCGTAAACACCTTTAGTTTTCTGTTCATTCTTTTTTAAAAGAACTTGGGCAATTTTTTTTATTCTAACCTAAAATTTTTGTTTTTTTCAGTGTAGATTCTTTTTTACATATTTGGACCGATTTTATTTTTTTTGTAGTTTAACTTTTGGATTTGAAGCTGAACTAAAGAAAAATTATAATAGTATGCCTTCAAGGAACGCGAATGTTGCAAAATTGCAAAATTGCAAAAATAAAAAATCGCCTTTTTTGAAATTTTTTTTTTTGTTTTTGTTAAATTCGGAGTCAGAGCCCCCTAAAACATATAAAAATACTTTTTTCATTAATAAAAACAGCGACAAAAAAATGACCGGGTGTTTCTTCTACACGATCCACTGTGCACTGGACCGATTTTGCTGAAATTCAGTACGAACCAGGCCAGAGGAACGATAAATATATGCCAAGCTTCAGCGTCCTCAGAATTGCCTTTCGAAAGTTTGCGTGTTTTTTATCTCATAAATTCACGAAAAACCTTGCCGAAATTTAGTCTTTTGCTCATAACTTTTGAACCACTGGACCGATTTTGCTGGATTACAATACCAACCTGACCAGGTAAATACTCAACATATATGCCAAACTTCAGGAGCCTCCGTAAAGTCTTTCAAAAGTTAGCGTGTTTTCAACAGACAGACAGACAGACGGATAGACGTTGCTAGATCGTCTTAAAATCGATCGAGGATCATGAATATATATACTTTATGGGGTCCTAGACCAATATTTCGAGGTGTTACAAACAGAATGACAAACTTATATATACCCTCTATATATAAGTTTGTCATTCCCATATCCATGTTTCGGGTCAATCTTTGGTTGCCCATTGACATATATCCCTTGTTAGTGCTACCCTAATGCACTAAAAAAATGGAAATCCCAAAGTATTACAGTTTTAAAAATCAATAAAACAAAGTTTTTAAGCTATATCAAATAAAATTATAGTTATTTTTAAGTTAATGGTTTTTTCTCTGTAAATTGTTATTATTTTTTATGATAAATTGTTATTGTTTTGAACTTTTATTAAACTACTTGTATTTGTATGTTTAAGAAAAACAAATTACAAACTTCAAAACATATCATGATACCAAGTAACTGGTTAATTTAAAAAAAAAAAAACATTCCCTAAATTAATATTTTGATATGTCTCCGCTCCATATTGGATCTGCCATTTAAAATTTTGAAATTTTTATTTCAAAATCGTGATCAGCGATCCTTTAGTCACCTAATGTAATGCTGTTTGACATATACTTATGTATAGTAGATGCAGAGGTCTGTTTATGTCCAAAATCAAAATTTCATATATCATTCTAAAAGGCATATTGGTGAATTGTATAAATTCCTAAAAAAAGTTTCGTAAAATTTTTAAAGTATGTAAATAACACCAAAATGCCTAAATAAGATAAATATTTTAAATAAACCGGAAACGGATACAAAACATTTACGTCTGTTTGCTTTTAAAATGTTATTTTGTTTCCATATGACTGATAAAGAAAGCTAATCAAATGAAAAATTACACATATTTTACATGTTTTCATGTTTATCTTAGCACATTCTTTATTTAATCCTTTAAGCGACTATGACATCGCGATGTCATAGTCTATATCGATACCGAACATGGAAAATAAAAAATATTAAAAAAATTAAAATTATAAAAACCAAGTAAGAAAGTTATAGTCGGTCAAGACCGACCATATGATACCCTACACCAATGTTTTCCGAAAAATGGGCCCCAGGTCCAAACATAGACCGATTGGATCTGTCTTTTGTTAGATATTTATTTAGTGTAGAAAACACACACATAACAAATTTTAGTGGAATTAGTTTATTTTTTGTCTATAGACCGATTTAACTGAATATCGGTCGAAATTTTTATATGGGGGACTAAGTCCAAAAATGGTCCAATTATATTCCGATTTTTTAAGGTTACACGTTTAACACCTAAAAATAAAATTTTATCAAATATTTCCATTTTTATGAATTTTGTGGGAATTAAGTGAATATCGGGAGTGCGGTTTGTATGGGGACTACCAGAAGGACTCATCCGATTCCTTTGAAATGCGGAATGGTGATTCGTGGATACAAAATTTGATTACCTGCTAAATTTCAAAGCGATACCTATTATAATACGATTATTAGAGTCGTTTAAGCCGAATCCAAATGGGGCGTTTGTATGGGGGCTAGGGTAAATATGGACCGATTTTTTCCAATTTCAATAGGCTTCGTCCTTGGGCCAAAAGAGGGTTAAGTTTCAGATTTCAAGTCATTTGATTAAAAATTGCGACCTGTATCGTGCTTAAACCGATAGACGGACGGACGGACAGACGGACGGAAGGACGGACGGAAGGACGGACGGATGGAAGGACGGACGGACATCGCTAAATCGAGTCAAAAAATAATTCTGAGTCGATCGGTATGCTTGAAGGTAGGTCTAGGATCAATATTTCGGGTAATTACAAACATCAGCACAAACTCATTATACCCTGTACCTCAGAGTGGTGCAGGATATAAAAATCTTCTCTTAAAAGATGAACTACACTCTAATTAAAATGATTTCAGTTTCCTACTATAAATTGGGTATATTTACACAAATTCCGTAATTCTACTTAAAAATATTGGAAATTTACTCAACTTATAGTAGTATATTTTTTGGATTCGTTGAAATTTACCCAATTTATAGTAGGAAACTGAACTCATTTTTTTAGGGTGTACAC
This sequence comes from Pegoplata infirma, assembly GCA_963921195.1. Taxonomy (NCBI): domain Eukaryota; kingdom Metazoa; phylum Arthropoda; class Insecta; order Diptera; family Anthomyiidae; genus Pegoplata; species Pegoplata infirma. The sequence continues at coordinate 28,737,124 of OY992539.1, forward strand.
AAAAGAAAATAGTATTCGAAAAATCATACTTTTTTTCCTTTTGAATTTAGGAGATCAGTTAACAGGTTAATATTTCAATTTTTTGTTAGAAAATGATGATTGCATGAAATATTTCTTTGTTACATTTTTTAACAAATATCTTGTTTATTTTTTTTTTGTACACTGAACTCTTTTTTATAAGTCTGTTTTCGGTTTAATAAGCTAATCAAGTACAATGATAATAAAATATAACAAAAAAATTGGCAGAAAAATTTAAGGCCAGGCGTAAACCCCAAAGAACAATAGATATTGACCAATTTGAAAAATATTATTTGGGTATGTTTTTGGCATAGGTGGGCCACTTTTCTCGGGTAACCGTTTTAGATCAGAGAATTAAGTGTAAAACGGATCTGCCTAATACTCATGATTTCGATCTATTCTTCGTCGATCTAGCAATGTCCGTCCAACAGTTCGTCTGTCTGTGGAAAAAATGTCAGCTTTCGAAAGACTACTCTTAGGATTCTGAAACTTAGCATTGGTTTTTTCCCAAAATCACGTGTTAAAAAAACGATTAAAGATGGTAAGCAATATTTTATAAATTATTTTTGTCACTCAAAAATTTTTAAAACTCCAAAAAAATGTTACCTAAACATTTTGTTTTTGTTTTTACAAAAATTGTAAAAACTTAGATTTTTGCTCAACTTCTGTGAAAATGTATAATTATTTTACATATGAATACGAAATAATCTTTGTTAAATTTAAGTCGACATATATTTTTGCTATGGACGATATTCATGCTAGTTCGGGAGTTATCGTAATTTTCCCGAAGGACCATACTTTTCATAAGGGAGCAACGCCAATTTAAAACTCTTAAATGGCCGGTACACCGAGACACTCCAACCTTAAAATTGTCTCTTTTATAAATATTTTAAGATTCTAGCAAATCTGCCTCTAACGGTTGGGATAGTTCCCTTGCTTTATTTTTTTCGTATTTTGCACTTAAAATATTTCTTGTTAACATGAATATTATTTGCTTCAAACTAAAAAAAGCTTAATAACTATATTTTCAGTTATTATTTTGTAATTCCATCATATATGTATATTTAAATTTTATTTCCGACCATAACAGTTCTTTGTATATTTTCTTTAGAAAGATGACGCCTAGTTAACGTCATTAGTATAAGATAAGTTATAAAAGAAATACTTATCACTGTAAAAGTGAAGCATAAGTTAAAAGGCAGCAGACGAAATAAAACTCTAGTTAAAGCTATAAATTATTTGTTTTTCTTTCATAAAAATACGTGAGCGCAAAAAAAAACAAGTAAAAAAGTTAAGTTTGGCCTTGCCGAATGTAGTGATACCCTTTACAATGTCGAAAATATTATTTGAAAAAATAAAAAAAAAAATTTAAAAAAAAATTTCCGCGGAAAAAAAATTTTTTGAAAAAAAAAAATCCGCCAAATTTTTTTTAACATGATAATGTTTTTAGGCTGGTGTCTAATTTTAAAAAAAGTTGCAGGACGCCACCTCAGTTTGACTATATAAGCTAACAATTAACGAAAAAGAAAACAAGAATTACTATTTTCATTTTCTTAAAACCAAAAATTTTAATAACTTGAGTATGTAACTTGGATAATAATTCACCTCGTGGTGAATAAAACCGTTTTTCACCAGCTGGTGAATAAAAAGTAACAGAATTATTTTTCAACAAAAAAGTTTTTTTTGATCAAATTTTTTTTTTCATCAATTTTTTTTTTTTTTCATCACACTTTTTTTTCATCATTTTTATAAAAAATTTTTTTTCATCAATTTTTTTTCATCAAATTTTTTTTTATCCATTTTTATACCCTCCACTCTAGTGATAGAGGGTATATATAAGTTTGTCATTCCGTTTGTAACACCTCGAAATATTGGTCTAGGACCCCATAAAGTATATATATTCATGATCCTCGATCGATTTTAAGACGATCTAGCGATGTCCGTCCGTCCGTCCGTCCGTCCGTCCGTCCGTCCGTCCGTCTGTCCGTCTGTCTGTCTGTCTGTCTGTCTGTCTGTCCGTAGAAAACACGCTAACTTTTGAAAGACTTTACAGAGGCTACTGAAGTTTGGCACATATGTTTGTCATTTACCTGGTCAGGTTGGTATTGCAATCCAGCCAAATCGGTCCAATGGTTCAAAAGTTTTGAGCAAAAGAGTAAATTTCGGCAAGGGTATTTCGCGAATTTACGAGATAAAAAACATGATAACTTTCGAAAGACAATAATGAGACTACTGAAGCTTGGCATGTATCTTTGCCGTTCCCCGGGTCTGATTGGTATTAAATTTCAGCTCAATCGGTCTAGTGGTTCAAAAGTTATAAGCAAAACACTGAATTTCAGATTAGTTTCATCTAAAATGCCACGTGTTTTAACAAGTTTTAAAAGCATTGGTGGTAACTAAACAATGCTTTTCAAACTTGTTTAATTTTAAAGCAATGCTTTTTAAACTTTTTTAGTTTTAAAAGCATTGGTATCTTAAAAATTACACTCGAAAAAAATTTTACACACAAAAAAAATTTTACACTCAAAAAAAATTTTACACTCAAAAAAAAATTTACACAAAAAAAATTTACATAAAAAATTTTTTTTTTTTGCAAAAATGACAATATTTTGTGTACATACGTACGTGTATTCACTCAGAAATATTTTTACAGTAAAAAAAATTACTCTTGAAAAAAATTTTACACTCAAAAAAAAAACATTAGTAATTTTTTTTTTTTTTTAAATGACAAAAAAGAGGTTTTTACTCAAAATAAAATATTTCTAATCAAAATTGTTAATTTTTTCACGTTAAAAAATGTACTACCCTTTAAAAAATGCATTGTGGAGGGTATTCAAAGATTCGGCAAAGTCGAATTTAACTTTTCTACTTGTTATAACTGCGTTAGTAAAAATTGACTAACGCGTTGTAGGGCCCTTTAAAACTAACAATTAGTAAAAACTGGCAAGTTTTTAGTAAGGAATACTGTAGGATTTCTATGAGTGTACTCTTAGGCTTCTGAAACTTAGCATTGGTTTTATCCCAAAATCACGTGTTAAAAAAACGATTAAAGACGATGGTAAGCACCAAAAATATTTTACAAATTATTTTTGTCACTCAAAAAATTTTAAAACTCCAAAAAAATGTTACCTAAACATTTTGTTTTTGTTTTTACAAAAATTGTAAAAACTTAGATTTTTGCTCAACTTCTGTGAAAATGTATAATTATTTTACATATGAATACGAAATAATCTTTGTTAAATTTAAGTCGACATATATTTTTGCTATGGACGATATTCATGCTAGTTCGGGAGTTATCGTAATTTACCCGAAGGACCATACTTTTCATAAGGGAGCAACGCCAATTTAAAACTCTTAAATGGCCGGTACACCGAGACACTCCAACCTTAAAATTGTCTCTTTTATAAATATTTTAAGATTCTAGCAAAATCTGCCTCTAACGGTTGGGATAGTTCCCTTGCTATATTTTTTTCGTATTTTGCACTTAAAATATTTAAAATAATACATATTTCTTGTTAACATGAATATTATTTGCTTCTAACTAAAAAAAGCTTAATAACTATATTTTCAGTTATTATTTTGTAATTCCATCATATATGTATATTTAGATTTTATTTCCGACCATAACACTTCTTTGTATATTTTCTTTAGAAAGATGACGCCTAGTTAACGTCATTAGTATAAGATAAGTTATAAAAGAAATACTTATCACTGTAAAAGTGAAGCATAAGTTAAAAGGCAGCAGACGAAATAAAACTCTAGTTAAAGCTATAAATTATTTGTTTTTCTTTCATAAAAATACGTGAGCGCAAAAAAAAAAACAAGTAAAAAAGTTAAGTTTGGCCTTGCCGAATGTAGTGATACCCTTTGAAAAAATCAAAAATATTATTTGAAAAAATAAAATTAAATTTTTGAAAAAGAAAAAATTAAAAAAAAAAAATTGAAAAAAATAAATTTTCCGCGGAAAAAAAATTTGTGAAAAAAATCCGCGAAATTAATTTTTTATTATTTTAATTTGTGTGTACTTGTTTAAATACCATTCGGTATCCAATTTTGTTCACATTTGTCAACCAGTAGCCGAATTAAAACATTTTGTATTTTTAGGTTATGTGGAATGTACTAAAATTTTCTAGGTGTCCTTACCTTTTCGTTCATAGCTTTTGAACCGCTAAACCGATATTGCTCAAGTTCAATACCAAACTGCTCGCAACAACTACAAGTAAATATGTTAAGCTTCTGTGAAATCTGTGTAACATTTTGGCCGTGATCGCCATTTTAACAGACAGACGGACATCACTAATGGCTTAGAAATCGACCACTGATCAATAGTATAGCTACTTGAACCAGAACGATATTTTAATAAGTTACAAACGGAATGAGAAACTTATATATACCCTCTAGCACTAATTGTAAGTAGAGGGTATAAAAATACATCCTACACATTAGAGTGGGCTGAAATTATTAAATCCATTTTATTGTATTATGTTTGAAATTCCCAGCAAAACCATAGTAATGGGTGGGTGGATTATATAATGCATTATCAGGTAATGTATAACCTTTATTAAAAGAACACTTTTCTCCTCCCGATAAATGTTTGCACTTAACTTTAACTTTTTTATATTCTTCACTCTAGTGATAAAGGGGAATATATAAGTTTGTCATTCCGTATGTAACACCTCGAAATATTGGTCTAGGACCCCATAATATATATGGGGCATTCCATGTGAAATCGGACACTTTGAAAAACTTTTTTTTTAGATTTTCCCAATTTGTTTACAGTTTTTAGTACCCTTCGAAAACGCCTTCGTGGTAAATTTTCAGATTTTTTTGATGACCCGTTCAAAAGATATCGAATTTTTAAAAATTGGTAGTTTGTTCCTTTACTCAAACTTCTTTTAATCATAACTTCTTCAATAATGGTCCCAATTTCAAATTTTTTTTTAAAAAATTTTTGTTTTTTTAAGTACATTCTAAAAAAAATCCCAAAAAATTCTTAAAAGCGCTCTTGTATGCGATTTTTAAGTTTTAAAATTTAAATCTCATTTTTGAAAATGTTTGTACTCTTCGATTTTTTTGAAATTTTTTTGTGTAAAACTTCTATCAATTCTATAAATTTTTTGCCCAGCAAGATCGTGGGATAACGATTATTACTAATTTTTAAAATTTTTTGAAAAAAATTTATTGTAATTTTCTAATCTTAAAATCATTTCTACTGATCCAGAGGTGCGTTATAGAGGGGTCCTTTATAAGACCGACCCCCATTTCTTTGGAACAAACTAATACCCTATCTCCAATTCCTAAGGGGGCTCCCACACAAAACGACATTTTTTAAAATTTGTTCCAACCGCTCTAACTGCCCTAATAGTGCCCTTAGAGCAACAAAATGTATGACCGACCCACAATATTTTTTTAGTCCAAACATTTTCTCTGAACACACCTACCCTCTATCTTTAACTGTTAAGGCGGTCCCCATACAATTTTTTTTATTTTTTGTAAATTGTTTTTATTTAATCAGCTTCTACCGGTCTAATGGTGCGTCCGAGAGGGGTCATTAGTGAGACCGACCCCCATTTATTTTTACCCTACAACATTTTTTTAAAACATACCTACGCCCTATCTCCACTCCCTAAGTAGGAGCAGTAGAAATAATTTAAAGATTGGAAAATTACAATAAAATTTTTTCAAAAAATTTAAAAAAATAGTAATAATCGTTATCCCACGATCTTCCTGGGCAAAAAAATTGTAGAATTGATAGAAGTTTTACACAAAAAAATTTCAAAAAAATCGAACATTTTCAAAAATGAGATTTAAATTTTAAAACTTAAAAATCGCATACTAGAGCGCCTTTAAGAATTTTTTGGGATTTTTTTTAGAAAGTACTTAAAAAAACAAAAATTTTGAAAATAAAAAATTGAAATTTGGACCATTATTGAAGAAGTTATGATTAAAAGAAGTTTGAGTGAAGGAACAAACTACCAATTTTTAAAAATTCGATATCTTTTGAACGGGTAATCAAAAAAAATCTGAAAATTTACTACGAAGGAGTTTTCGAAGGGTACTAAAAACTGTAAACAAATTGGGAAAATCTAAAAAAATAGTTTTTCAAAGTGTCCGATTTCACATGGAATGCCCCATATATATTCATGATCCTCGGTCAATTTTAAGACGATCTAGCGATGTCCGTCCGTCTGTCTGTGTGTTGAAAACACTCTTACTTTTGAAAGACTTAACGGAGGCTCCTGGAGTTCGGTATATATGTTAGGCAATTATCTCGTCAGCTTGGTATTGCAATCCAGCGAAATCGGTCCAGTGGTTCAAAAGTTATGAGCAAAAGACTGAATTTCAGCAAGGGTTTTTCGTGAATTTACGAGATAAAAAACACGCTAACTTTCGAAAAGCAATTCTGAAAATGCTGTAGCTTGGCATATATATTTGCCTTTACCCAGGCCTGGTTCGTTACCCAAATCGGTCCAGTGGTTCAAAAGTTATTACAAAACCGTGAATATCAGATTAGTTTCACCTTAAATTCACGTGTTGGAAATCGGGTAAACATGTTTTAACAACATTGGTAAGCCACAATAATATTTTACAACGAATTTTTGCCACTCAAAAATATTTTTACACTAAAAAAAAAACACGCGAACAAAATTTTACATTCAAAAAAATTTTACACTCAAAAAAAATTTGTAAATTTTTTTTTTTTTTTTTAAACTACTTAAAAAGTTTTTTTACACAAAATAAAATATTTGCAATCAAAAATTTTATTTTTTTCACGTTTGAAAATTTACTATCACTTAAAAAGGGCATTGTGGAGGGGTATTCATAGATTCGCCCAAGTCGAATTTAACTTTTCTACTTGTTTTAGCTTAAAATTTCAAATTTCAGTACACTCTATTGTACATAAATGTTGACAAGAAATCACATGTGAATAGTAACTATGTGAGATGAAAAATAATACTTAAGAGTCTTAAGCATTAAGGGAATACTTTAAGATAACAATCCTAATAAGTAACTAGTAAATAATAAAAAATCACAAAAAAATTTTTAATGAGGTATTAAGAATTCGTAAAAAAAAACTTAATGTTAGTTTTAAAAATAAATTATATCTTCTTTCATTTTAGTTTAATTCAAGTTCATTAAAAAACAAGTCAAAAAGTTAAATATTTTCGTTCGTTTGAACTGCTGAACCGCGGTTTCGCTCAAATGCAATACAAAACTGCTAAGGACAACAATAAGAAAATGTAGAAAGGTCTTTCACAGGGCAGCCATAGATTTTGCTGAAACTTTTTAGGAAAATAGGTCATGAGGTGAATAGGTTATGAGGAGAAGGAAAGAAGAAGTAGTGTTTGTGGACATTTAATTTGAACTTTTCAAAATTATAGCCTACTGGAAAGATTTCTGCTAGGAGTTAATTCCACATACGGCTAGTTCAACCGAGAAACGAATTTTCTCTGTAATGCGTTGTGCGATACATTGAACAGTCGACAACAAACGGATGTGAGTTGCTGGAAAGGCGAGTACTACGGGTATGCACCCGCGTCTCAGGGATGAGTTCACCCATCTCAGCTGAGCACTTACCGTGGTAATATCGATAGATCAATGACGCACAACCCACATTCCGAAGATGCTCCAATGAATCAATAGAGCTGGATTCCTACTGTCATTGATGAGCTTCAACGCACTCCTTTGCACCCGATCAAGAAGCTTCAAGATAGATCTTCAAGCACCTGCTCAGATATGAGAGTTGTATTCCATTTTCGGTCGGATATAGGCGGTATAAATAGAGAGAAGATCAGACGGGGTGAAGTAATTCTTGCACCGTTTTAAACAACCAAGTCACTTGAATGCTTCTTTCGACACCTGAAAAACATGATGGTTCCATCGAATATCACATTGGATTTTCATGCCTAAAACATCAAGAGTGTCTGATTCCTCAATAGCTATATCACATTTGGATACAGATGACACTGATTCCACAAGCCGTCTGTGGGTCAGCATACAACATTGGGTTTTACGAGCATTAAAATCGACCTGATTCGTAAGACCCCACTCGGAGATTTTCGTAAGGTCATGATTGAGTGTGTCATTCTTGTTCTGCCTCATAACATCAACCTCAGTAAGGCTTGGTCAATGATTAAAGGAAATTGAATTACAAATGTTGCTGTCATCTGCAAAAGAATAGATAGGATTGGAAGTAAGACCCAGAAGGTCGTTAAGAAAAATAAAAAAAAGTGTAGGAGATAGAACAGAACCTTGCGGTACCCCTGAATTCAGATGAAACTCATCCGATGAGAACCCATCTATAACGACACGTATAGAGCGGTCTCTAAGAAAGCTCGATATAAATCGAGAGAAATCACTACCGACACCAAACGCAATAAGCCTCGAAACGAGTGCACCGTGTCACACACGATGAAACGACTTGGAAATATCTAGAGCAACCACCTTGCTTTCACCAAATTGGTGAATAGAACGACTCCAGCGCTAACAGGTCTCCCGTAGAACGACCTCTACGAAAGCCATACTGTCGATCGCACAAAAGTGAATTAGACTCCAAATAATTTCCCAGGTGGTCATCATGCTCTCCATGACTTTCGAGAGCGTAGAACAAATTGCTATTGGGCGGTAGTTTTCAGGGCTTGTAGCCTCTCCCTTTTTTGGGATTGGCTGGACGTTGGCCACCTTCCAGCAAGAGGGAAAAACTCTTACCCGGTACGAGTAGCTTAATAATCCCTGCTAAAAAAGTCATTACCACTTCCTAGTGGAGTGCTTTAAAACTATAACAAATGTAATGAAATACAACAAAAATAACAAAAAGCACAAGACAAAAACACACAAACATTCTTTTCTACTCCAGAATACATAGATATTCAGCTCTTAACTCATTACCTTCCGCGACACTCCCATACAAATGTAAGTAGATATTCAGTAGATAAGAAGTACTCCGGGAAGTAGTTGGAAGTTGTTTGAAATCTCGGAGTACTTATCTACTGAATATCTACTTACATTTGTATGGGAGTGTCGCGGAAGGTAATGAGTTAAGAGCTGAATATCAACTTTTTATGGAAAGAATGCCTTTGCGTTTTTTCCTTGTGTTTTTTGTTATTTTTGTTGTATTTCATTACATTTGTTATAGTTTAAAAGCACTCCAAATAGAAGTACTCCGCACATTTTTTGCTGGGATGTTGCCAAAGGACGAGACAATGACAAAGCACACCGTTTTAGGACCACAGTCGTAATACCATCCAGCCCTGGGGACTTGTTTATGTTGAGATCCTTAAGGACCTCAAGAGGGGAGCAAAATAAGAGCTACCTGTTTTTTTATAGCTTGCTAATCTCACATTTAGCTGGTCAAAGGGGAGAGGGAAAAACGGGATTTATTTCTTTTTTTGTGGATTTTTCCCATTTCTTTAAAAGGAACTATGTGAACATTTTATACAGGTCGAAAGTTGTTTTGAAGGCCTATTAAATGGTGTATTGGTCGTGTCCAAATTCGGCTTCGTTAAGTTCGTTATTGTCAAAAATGTGTAATCGTTGGGGTAGTTTATATGGAGATATATATACGTACGACCACTAAAATCACATCTAATAATCTTTATCAAAATTAAACTGACCCGTATTTTTTCGTTTGGCGAAATTCCTGCTAGTTTGACTTTTATACGGATTTTCCTGAAAGCCCTTATTTTTTCATAAGGTAGCAACGCTTTTTTAAATTTGAGATTGGGAAGCTAAAAATAAAAACAGGTAACACTAATTTTTCCCCCTCAATCCCATATTCAAGTTTCAGGACAATCGATGGGTGCCCTGTGAAAGATCTTCCTTGTAAGTCCAGAAATAGTCCAATTATAATAATATTTGATTCGATTGCCGAACTCCTCGTTTAACAAATACAAACAAAATTTATACAAAAACAAGTAGAAAAATTAAATTCGACTTTGCCGAATCTATGAATACCCTCCACAATGCATTTTTTTAAGGGTAGTACATTTTTTAACGTGAAAAAATTAACAATTTTGATTAGAAATATTTTATATTGAGTAAAAAACTATTTTTTTGTCATTTTTTTTTTTTTAAAGAAAAATTACTAATTTTTTTTTTGAGTGTAAAATTTTTTTCGAGTGTAATGTTTTTTTTACTGTAAAAATATTTCTGAGTGAATGCACGTACGTATGCACACAAAATATTGTCATTTTGGTAAAAAAAAAAAACTAAATTTTTTTTGGAGTGTAAAATTTTTTTTGAGTGTAAAATTTTTTTGAGTGTGAAATTTTTTTCGAGTGTAATTTTTAAGTTACCAATGCTTTTAAAACTAAACAAGTTTAAAAAGCATTGCTTTAAAATTAAACAAGTTTGAAAAGCATTGTTAAGTTACCACCAATGCTTTTAAAACTTATTAAAACACGTGGCATTTTAGATGAAACTAATCTGAAATTCAGGGTTTTGCTTATAACTTTTGAACCACTGGACCGATTGAGCTGAAATTTAATACCAAACAGACCCGGGGAACGGCAAAGATAATTGCCAAGCTTCAGTAGTCTCATTATTGTCTTTCGAAAGTTATCGTGTTTTTTATCTCGTAAATTCCCGAAACACCCTTGCCGAAATTTACTCTTTTGCTCATAACTTTTGAACCACTGGACCGATTTGGCTGGATTGCAATACCAACCTGACCAGGTAAATGACAAACATATATGCCAAACTTCAGTAGCCTCTGTAAAGTCTTTCAAAAGTTAGCGTGTTTTCTACGGATGGACAGACAGACAGACGGACGGACTGACATCGCTAGATCGACTTAAAATCGATCGAGGATCATAAATATATATACTTTATGGGGTCCAATATTTCGAGGTGTTACAAACGGAATGACAAACTTATATATACCCTCTATCACTAGAGTGGAGGGTATTAAAAAGATCAAATTTTTATAAATTTTGTGGAATTTATGTGAAAATTGGGAGTGTGATTTGTTTTAAAATTTGGTTTGATTATTTATGAATACAAAATACGTTTATCTGACTGATTTCAAAGGGATACCTATTAAAACACGGTTATTAGAGTAATTTTAACCAAATTTAGAGGGTATGGGGGCTAGGTATAATTATGGACCGATTTTGTCCGTTTTCAATAGGCTTTGTCATTGGGCAATAAAAGCTTAAGTTTTAATTTTTAGGCAAATCGATTTAAAATTGCGACCTGTATCGTGCGCACAACGTTTAAACGGACAGACGGACATCGGTAAATCGACTTAGAAAATGATTCTGATTCGATGGATACACTAAAAAAAAACCTTGTAAAATTACAAGAAAAACTTGTAACTTTTTTTGTTTGCTACCTCCTATTTGACAAAAATTCCTAGTAATTTTACAAGATTTTTACCAATAATTTTGTAATTTTACACGGTTTTTACCAAAACAAGTAGAAAAGTTAAATTCGACTTTGCCGAATCTATGAATACCCTCCACAATGCATTTTTTTAAAGGGTAGAACATTTTTTAACGTGAAAAAATTAACAATTTTGATTAGAAATATTTTATTTTGAGTAAAAAACTCTTTTTTTGTAATTTTTTTTTTTTTAAAAAAAGAAAAATTACTAATTTTTTTTTTGAGTGTAAAATTTTTTTCGAGTGTAATATTTTTTTTACTGTTTAAATATTTCTGAGTGAATGCACGTACGTATGTACACAAAATATTCTCATTTTTGTAAAAAAAAAAAATAATTTTTTTTTGTGTAAATTTTTTTTGAGTGTAAAATTTTTTTTGAGTGTAAAATTTTTTTCGAGTGTAATTTTTAAGTTACCAATGTTTTTAAAACTAAACAAGTTTAAAAAGCATTGCTTTAAAATTAAACAAGTTTGGAAAGCATTGTTTAGTTACCACCAATGCTTTTAAAACTTGTAAAAACACGTGGCATTTTAGATGAAACAAATCTGAAATTCAGTGCTTTGCTTATAACTTTTGAACCACTGAACCGATTTTGCTGAAATTCAAAACCAAACAGCCTTGGGGAACGACAAATATATATGCTAAGCTTCATTCCCCTCAGAATTGTCTTTCGAAAGTTATAGTGGTTTTATTATTGTAAATTCGAAAAATACCCTTGCCGAAATTTACTCTTTTGCTCATAACTTTTGAACCACTTGACCGATTTCGCTGGATTGCAATACCAACCTGACCCGGTAAATGGAGAACATATATGTCAAACTTCAGGAGCCTCCGTAAAGTCTTTCAAACGTTAGCGTGTTTTCAACGGACAGACAGACAGACAGACAGACGGACGGACGGACGGACGGACGGACATCGCTAGATCGACTTAAAATCGATCAAGGATCATGAATATATATACTTTATGGGGTCTTAGACCAATATTTCGATGTGTTACAAACGGAATGACAAACTTATATATACCCTCTATCACTAGAGTGGAGGGTATAAAAATTTTAAATTTACAAATTTTTTGACACGATAACATTTAAAAAGAAGTTTTGTTATTTTACTAAATTTTTTGCTACCTCCTATTTTACGAGAATTCCTAGTAATTTTACGATCTTTTTACCAATAACTTTGTAATTTTACAGGTTTTTTACCTATAAAATTGTAAATTTACAGTTTTTTTAGCGCAATTAAAATTACAAGGAATTCTCGTGAATTTACTAGATTTTTTTTGTAAAATTATTTTGAAAATTTGTAAAATTACAAAAAAAAAATTGTAAAATTACAAAATAAAATTTAAATTTCGATTTGTTAAAGAACAAAAAAACTGCCAAATATTGGTAAAATGGGATTACGAGACTTTTCCTAGTAATTTGACAAAGTTTTTTTTTGTGTGTATGCTTGAATGTGGGTCTAGGACCAATATTTCGGGTAGTTAAAAACAACAGCACAAGGTCATTATACCCTGTACCCACAGATTGGTACACGGTATACAAATTTGGATTGTGGACCATTTTTAAAGAAGTTATGAGTAAAATAAGCTTGTGTAAATGAAAAAACAACCAATTTTTAAAATTTCGATATCTTTTGAACGGGTCATCAAAAAAATGTAAAAATTGACCACGAAGAAGTTTTTAGAGAAATTGAGAAAATTAAAAAAAAAAAATTTAAGTTTCCGATTTGACATAGAATGTCCCATTTATTTCTTAAAGGCTAAAAGCTGATTATTTTTAAATGTCCTAAAATATTTTAAAATTGCAGATTAAAAAAAAGTTCTTAAAAATGCAGATATGTTACTGTAGATAATTTCAATAAATCTGAAAAATTGAACTCGAATTCTTTGGTCAAGTGGTCTGCCACATGTAAGCTGTCGGTGGAGGTTGTAACAACTTGGCGGATTTTCAACCGATTTTAGTTTTTAATACCTTATTAGACAATTTCAAAATTAATGGCTATCGGTCCAGTACTTACTGAATGGCAGATTTCTCCCACTGTGTAGACCCGATCAAATTTTTATTTGGCATTACAAAATTAAACATTCGTTAATTAATAAAAATAAACTTTTACCCTGGCTTTTTTTAATTATTTATATGAATTTTATTTTGTTTTAAATTAAAATGAAACTTTTTTTCAATATGCAAACATACAAACGTGCATATAAAAGTAAGTTAAATTTTTTAATAAAAAGTAACAATCTGTTTCATTTGTTTCGAAAAGTATTTTTAATATTTTATTTTTTGTTTTAACTGATATGAAATGTCGACCTGCCTGTTAAATATAAATATATATTTTTTTCTTCTTTTGAAATGTCTTGACATTTATGTTTACACACATGTCTATCTGAAACAAAAACTCATACGAAGCACAAGGCAGGTAGTTAGTTCAGTAGAATCCACTCCCTCAAATACAGATTTGTTATCTGGCACTGCTGATACTTGGAGGCTTTTAATAGATAAAATGATAAATGTTTACGGGCTAGTATAATTCATATGAATTATATATTTTTTATTGTTTTAATTTATTTAAATTCATTGAGATAAAAAACAAAAAACAAAACATTTGTATGCGTTCACAGAGTTTTAAAATTATGATAATTGAAATAACCGCATTTAGACTACACACACAATTAGTAAGCGGATTCAATAAATTTGTTGATTGAAATTCCTTCAATTAAGAAAATTGCTCTACATACCAATCATAAAATTTAATATTTTTTCAATCAAACACTTTTTCCATTTTGATCACATATTTGATCAATTTTTTATTTATAGTCAATCAAAATAATGATTGATTTAACAACTGAATTGTAAACTTGTGATAAAATTATCAAAAAATTCATTTTTTCTGCTTTCCAATATGTTGCCAACCATAATAAAAGTAAAACACGATTATTTTGTATATTTTTGAATTAGTGTATTCAAAAAATGTAAAGCGAAAAAAATCTGGTATGTTGAAAATTTGTAATTCGACAGTTAAAGAAATTAACAAAAATTTTAATCAAAACATTGATTGACTTATTTAAATTTTGTTGATCAATAGATTTAATTGAAAATTTTTAGCCAATAGTTTTTTTGTGTGATCCATGAAAACTATAGTCGGCGTGGAGAGGGTTACCTCGATATTTTACTTTGAAAATACTTAAAGCATTAGAGGGTTATTTACTATGTGAATAATGTATTAAAAATTATATAAAATAATTTGTAAACTCATATTGCGGCATTTTATTATTTTTCTGTTGTTAATCATTCTTTGTGAATGTGTATTAGGGTGAGACTTTTGTTTATTCAACAATTTCGAAAATATAACAAGTATAAAAGTTAAATTCGACTTGGCCGAATCTATGAATACCCTCCGCAATGCGGGGGTGTACTTGCCAACACACAAAAAATTATTGGCTAAAAATTTTCAATTGAATCTGTTGATCAACAAAATTTAAATGAGCCAATTTTTTGATTGAAATTTTTGTTATTTTCTTTATCTGTCGAGTTATAAGTTTTTAATTTAATTTATTTGAATAGAGTTATTCAAAAATATACAAAATAATTGGGTTTTCTTTTTTTTTATTGTTTGCAACATACTGGAAAGCAAAAAAGATGAATTTCTTGATAATTTTTGAAAATTTATCAAATTTTTGATCAAAATCGAAAAAATTTTTGATTGAAAAAATTTTTAATCAATCACCTACAATTTGATGATTGGTATAACAATTTCCTTAATTTATTGAATCCGCATTTTTGTTGATTGAAATTCGTTTCAATTTTTTTCTGTGAAAGCAAAGTTTTTTTTAGAAAAAATAATGTTATATTACTTTGCTATTTCATGCAAAACGAATTGAAATATCAGTCCCCCCCCCCCCCATTAAAAAACCAAAAGAGCTGTACATTTCGTAAGTGAGCGCAAAAAAGTGTTTTTACATTTTTTAGAGTATAAAAGATTCGGCACCGAAGAATATAACACTCTCACTTGTTTTATGCACATTTGATAAAAAATGGAAATTTGTATGCGAAAATCTTAGACTTGGTGAAAAAGTAGTTTTGGTAAAAAAAAAAAATTTTTTCTCGAAAAGCAAAATTATGTTAAACAAGTAGAAAAGTTAAATTAGACTTTGCCGAATCTATGAATACCCTCCACAGTGCCTTTTTTAAAGGATAACATAAAATAAACAATTTTGATTAGAAATATTTTATTTTGAGTAAAAAACTCTTTTTTTGTCATTAAAAAAGAAAAAAGGAAAATTACAATTTATTTTTTGAGTGTAAAACTTTTTTCGATTGTAATGTTTTTTTACTGTAGAAATATTTCTGAGTGAATGCATGCACGTATGTACACAAAAAATTTAAATTTTTGTAAAAAAAAAACATTTTTTTTTGAGTGTAAAATTTTTTTCGAGTGTAATTTTTAAGTTGCCAATGCTTTTAAAACTATACAAGTTTAAAAAGCATTGCTTTAAAACTAAACAAGTTTGAAAAGCATTTCAAAGTTACCACCAGTGCTTTTTAAACTTGTTTACCCTGTGGCATCTAAGATGAACCCAATCTGAAATTCGGGGTTTTGCTTATAACTTTTGAACCACTAGCCCGATTAAGCTGAAATTCAATACCAAACAGACCTGGAGAACGGGAAAGATACATGGCACGTTTCAGCAGTCTCATTATTGTCTTTCGAAAGTTATCGTGTTTTTTATCCCTTAAATTCGCGAAAAACCTTGCCGAAATTAACTCTTTTGCTCATAACTTTTGAACCACTAGACCGATTTGGCTGGATTGCAATACCAACCTGACCAAGTAAATGAATAACATGTATGCCAAACTTCAGTAGCCTCTGTAAAGTCTTTCAAAAGTTAGCGTGTTTTCTACGGACAGACAGACGGACGGATGGACGGACGGACGGACGGACATCGTTAGATCGACTTAAAATCGATCGAGGATCATGAATATATATACTTTATGGGGTCCTAGACCAATTTTTTGATGTGTTACAAACGGAATGACAAACTTGTATATACCCTCTATCGCTAGAGTGGAGGGTATAAAAATTTAATGAACCCAAAATTTTTGGTGAACAAAAATTTTGATGAAAAAAAGTTTTTGATGAAAAGAAAAATTTTTTGATGTAAAAAAAAAATTGATGAAAAAAAAATTTTTTTGGTGAGAAAAAAATTGATAAAAATTTTATGAAAAAAAATTTATGAAAAAAATATGATGAAAAAAATTTATGAAAAAAAAATTTTGATGATAAAAAAAATTTGATGAAAAAACAAAAAAATTGATAAAAAAAAATAATTTTTGATGAAAAAAATTTTATGAAAAAAAAAAAAAATTGATGAAAAAAAAATTTAATGGGAAAAAAAAATTTGATGGAAAAAAAATTACAGATCATGTTAAAAAAATAATTTACTAATTTTTTTTTTGAGTGTAAAATGTTTTTCGAGTGTATTTTTTTTTTTGTAGTGTAAAAATATTTCTGAGTGACAAAAATACTCTGTAAAGTTATTTTGTGGCTTACAATAGTTTTTAAAGCTTGTTTTTTTAAAACTCGGGTTTTTCAGCACGTGAATTTTAGGTGAAACCAATCTGAAGTTCAGGGATTTTCTTAAAACTTTTAAACTACTGGACCAATTTGGCTGAGATTTGAAACAAACCGGAAGACAAACTTTAGCCCGCTCAGAATTGTCGTTCGAAAGTTACCGTGTGTTTTATCTCGTAAAATCATGAAAAACATTTGCCGAAATTCAGTCTTTGGCTCATAACCGATTTCGCTGGATTGCAACAGCAACCTGACCAGGTAAATGCCCAACATTTGTGCCAAACTTCTGGAGCCTCCGTAAAGTCTTTTAAAAGTTAGCGTGTTTTCAACAGACAGACGGACATATCGACGGACGGACGGACAAACATCGCTATATCGTCTTAAAATCGATCGAGGATCATGCGTATATATACTTTATGGGGTCTTAGACCAATATTTCGAGGTGTTATAAACGGAATAACAAACTAATATATGCCCTCTATCACTAGAGTGTAGGGTATAAAAAAGTGCACTTTGCTTCTTGTGCAAAAATTGAAGTTGTAGGAATTTCGTATTTTTTCTATCTTCGGTATTTTTATACCCTACACCACACTGTGGTTCAGGGTATAATGAGTTTATGCTGATGTTTGTAACTACCCGAAATATTGGTTTTAGACCCACTTTTAAGTATATCGACCGACTTAGAATCACTTTCTGAGTCGATTTAGCGATGTCCGTCCGTCCGTCTGTCTGTCCATGTAAACGGTGTAAACACGATACAGGTCGCAATTTTTAATCAATTGACTTGAAATTTGAAACTTAAGCCTCTTTTGGCCCAAGGACGAAGCCTATTGAAATTGGAAAAAAAACGGTCCATATTTGGACCTATCCCCCATACAAAGGTTCTCTATAGTTTTGTCTCAAATGACTCTAATAGCCGCATGTTTCATCCACATAAATCACCTTTCCGAATTTTAAAAAAATCGGACCAGTTCTTCTTGTAGCTCCCATACAAACCACCTTCCCGATTTTCAAATAAATCGCTCAAATTTCATGAAAATAGAAAATATTTAATTAAAATTCTGTTTGTATGTGTTAAACGCATACTTTTATAACCTTATCAAATCCGATTATCATCGGACCATATTTGGACCCAGGCCCCATGTGAAAACTTCGTCCGATATTCAGTTAAAGCGGTTTATTGGCAACAAATCGAAGCCTTTTTCACTCAAATTTGATTTGCGAGTCTTTTTTACATTTATTCAAGATTTGACAAAATATAGATCTTATCGGTCCATGTTTAAATTTGGGACCCATTTTCCGGGAAACTCTGGTGTAGGGTATTATATGGTCGGTCTTGACCGACTATAATTTTCTTACTTGTTTCTATCTCTTGAAATAATGGATCTAGAAACTTGAAATGTAGAGGCATGATCCAGCGAAAACTTTACTTTCGATGCTTATAGGGTAAAAAGGGTACTTTGGTACCTTTTCTATCTCTTGAACTAATGGTCAGAAAATATTTTTTTTTTTAATATTGGATCCTCCATCGGACCAAACTATGATTTCCTAAAATAATGAAAATTTTGAATCTAAAATCATCAAACAAAAAAAAATTAAAAATATTTGTTACCCTAATCTAACAAGTTTATATTACGTTTTAGAACACTTTTTTTTTATTCTTTTAATTTATTTAATATATTTTTTTCCATCTCACAAAGATAGCGTAATTACTGCAGTATTAAACATCACTTTTGTTGTTTTAACATTCACTTGTTGTTTAATTTATATTTTTTTTTTATTTTGCTCGTACGTACTCACATCTCGTAAAATTTTCACCCAATTTTTTTGTAATTAATCTTTTTTGTTTGAAACGGCGACGAGTATAAACGAGCTTTTAAATAATAAATGGTGTGAGAAATTCAACGCGTAAATGAATTGAAAATTTAAAAGCGGGCATTATTTTTTATTAATTAAAAACAAAATATTTAGAAAAAAAAATCAACCCATATAACAAGTGAAATTCTTTTTTAAAAATATTTTATAATGAAAAATATAAAAATAACGTTTTATAAAAGAGATTGATAGTGATAAATTGAAATATTTATGCTGCAAATTAATTAAAACTTCAAATAAAACACACAAAAAGTTTACAAAATACTAAATTCCATATAATTTATAAAATAAAAAGTGAAATAAATAATTAATTGCATTTTTGAAATATTTTAGTTTATTTAAAACCAGTTAGTTGAGTTTACCATACACACATATTTTATAAATAATAAAAAAAAAATTATTCACAGTAACTATTTAATTATAATTTTAATTCAAAAAATAAAAAATAATATATCAACAAAGTTATGTTTTTAAAGTGAATAGTGCAACATTATAAAAAATTAAAAAAGTATGTACGTTTATCAAACTGAATTACAAATTTTTTTTTTTATAAAAAGTTTATGATTAAAGTTAACTAATTAGTTAGTTTCAAATATTAAAAACAATTTTGGATTTATTAAGTTCAAAAATTTTTAAAAAATATATGTATAATAAAGTTTAAACTTAATTTTTAGATATTTTTTTATGATCCTTTACTACATTAATAAACACTTCATTTAATACTAAACCTCAAAAATAAAAAAAAAAATTTAAGTGTAAATACACTTTTTAATTGATTTTAATCAGTGTTGGCTACCGTTACCCTTTCAATACCGTTACCGATTAAAAACCCTTTAATATTGACTACCGTTACCAATACCGAAATAAAAAATTTTCAATACCGTTACCGATAAAAAACCGTTACCTTTATTCGGATTTTTACCGGTATTATATCGGTTTTGTTTCGGTTGCATTAATATTACATGTTTTATTTTTTTGTGGATTTAAAACATATTAAAATATTTTTAATATATTTAAAATAAAAAAAAAAAGTTTGTTTGTTCATTGCCAATCCAACCAATGATCTTATTCGCAATTAACTAAATTCGAATATCGGTCTTGGACCTCAAATAAGATTTTATATTATTCTGATCAGTGATTGATTGTAAGCGATGTTCGTCTTTCCGTCTGTAGAAGACACAATACGATCCAAAATAAACGTGCTACTCTGCTGGTACGAATACGTCTTATGGTCATAGGCTGGTTAAGTTCCGAAATGGGAAAATCGGACCAGATAAAAAAAAGTTCCCCCCTGGAAAACTTAGAAAACCCCAGAAAAACATACTTTATTTAATTTTTTTGCCTATTTGTTTAGAAAATGAAACAATGCCGTGTGAAGTTCGTTGACCAAGATGAAAAAAATGCGATTTTTTTTCTTTCCGGACCTTTTGGGGGCTTGGCTATAGCAAATAAAATTAAATATTGATAAAATTGTGTTATTTATGCGTAAATATAAATATAATTAATTTCTTAACATCTATGGCGAGAGGAAATGTGTCCCTCCGATACCGCCCACCCCCTTAAAAAAAAACATCCCCTGAAAAATCCTTGCGAAGTTTTTTTATCCCTGCCGATTTTTTTAACAACAGGACAAACAATTTTGATCATTTTAACAGAGAAATCTGCTGATTTCAAATAAACTGTTCAGGCTTTTTATTTGAAATCAGCAGATTTCTCTATTAAAATCAGCAGATTTCCCTATTAAAATCAGCAGATTTTTCTGCTGTCTTGACGGTTTTTTCAGCAGATTCCACCTGGATTATACAGACATAAATTTAGCAAACCGCGTCAGCTATAATCAGCAGATTTTTCAAATGGCTTAAAATGCAGATTTCTCTTATGGCTCAAAATGCAGACTTTTCTGCCTATTGGACAAAGGTGTCTATACGAACATAAGTTCGTATGTGTTGAATTACAATATTGCGTGAATATTTTAATTTATTTCTGAGTTAATTCATAGTATTTAATACTACACCATTTACAGATGTAATTCGAAAAAGATCAATTGTAATTCGAAGATTCTACTTGTAATTCGAAGATTCCATTTGTAATTCGAAGATTCCATTTGTAATTCGAAGATTCCATTTGTAATTCGAATACTCCAATTGTAATTCGAAGATTCCATTTGTAATTCGAAGATTCCAATTGTAATTCGAAAAAGATCAATTGTAATTCGTAAAAGATCAATTGTAATTCGTAAAAGATCAATTGTAATTCGAAAAAGATCAATTGTAATTCGTAAAAGATCAATTGTAATTCGAAGATTCTAATTGTAATTCGTAAAAGATCAATTGTAATTCGAAAAAGATCAATTGTAATTCGAAGATTCCAATTGTAATTCGTAAAAGATCAATTGTAATTCGAAAAAGATCAATTGTAATTCGAAAAAGATCAATTGTAATTCGTAAAAGATCAATTGTAATTCGTAAAAGATCAATTGTAATTCGAAAAAGATCAATTGTAATTCGTAAAAGATCAATTGTAATTCGAAAAAGATCAATTGTAATTCGAAAAAGATCAATTGTAATTCGTAAAAGATCAATTGTAATTCGAAAAAGATCAATTGTAATTCGAAAAAGATCAATTGTAATTCGAAAAAGATCAATTGTAATTCGAAAAAGATCAATTGTAATTCGTAAAAGATCAATTGTAATTCGTAAAAGATCAATTGTAATTCGAAAAAGATCAATTGTAATTCGTAAAAGATCAATTGTAATTCGTAAAAGATCAATTGTAATTCGAAAAAGATAATTGTAATTCGAAAAAGATCAATTGTAATTCGAAAAAGATCAATTGTAATTCGTAAAAGATCAATTGTAATTCGTAAAAGATCAATTGTAATTCGAAAAAGATCAATTGTAATTCGAAAAAGATCAATTGTAATTCGTAAAAGATCAATTGTAATTCGTAAAAGATCAATTGTAATTCGAAGATTCCATTTGTAATTCGAAGATTCCATTTGTAATTCGAAGATTCCAATTGTAATTCGAAAAGCAACGAGTATAAAATCGTTTCTTACGCCTTTAAAAACATTGTTTTTTTTTTTGATTTACTCGTTGGTTTTCGAATTACAATTGGAATCTTCGAACTACAAATGGAATCTTCGAATTACAAATGGAATCTTCGAATTACAATTGATCTTTTACGAATTTCAATTGATCTTTTACGAATTACAATTGATCTTTTTCGAATTACAATTGATCTTTTTCGAATTACAATTGATCTTTTACGAATTACAATTGATCTTTTACGAATTACAATTGATCTTTTTCGAATTACAATTGATCTTTTTCGAATTACAATTGATCTTTTTCGAATTACAATTGATCTTTTACGAATTACAATTGATCTTTTACGAATTACAATTGATCTTTTTCGAATTACAATTGATCTTTTTCGAATTACAATTGATCTTTTTCGAATTACAATTGATCTTTTACGAATTACAATTGATCTTTTTCGAATTACAATTGATCTTTTTCGAATTACAATTGATCTTTTACGAATTACAATTGATCTTTTTCGAATTACAATTGATCTTTTACGAATTACAATTGATCTTTTACGAATTACAATTGATCTTTTTCGAATTACAATTGATCTTTTTCGAATTACAATTGATCTTTTACGAATTACAATTGGAATCTTCGAATTACAATTGATCTTTTTCGAATTACAATTGATCTTTTACGAATTACAATTGGAATCTTCGAATTACAATTGATCTTTTACGAATTACAATTGATCTTTTACGAATTACAATTGATCTTTTTCGAATTACAATTGATCTTTTTCGAATTACAATTGATCTTTTACGAATTACAATTGATCTTTTACGAATTACAATTGATCTTTTACGAATTACAATTGATCTTTTTCGAATTACAATTGGAATCTTCGAATTACAAATGGAATCTTCGAATTACAATTGGAGTATTCGAATTACAAATGGAATCTTCGAATTACAAATGGAATCTTCGAATTACAAATGCAATCTTCGAATTACAAATAGAATCTTCGAATTACAATTGATCTTTTTCGAATTACATCTGTAAATGGTGTAGTACAAATATAAATATGTATAGAAAATGTACAGAATTTAACAGTTTTTTAATTTTTTTAAACAAATTTTTTATTTTTTACGCGTTTTTAACAAATTTGTGACTTGTTTACATTTTATTTATAATACCGGTACGTACCGGTATTGATGTTTCGGTAACGGTTCACCGTTACCGAAATAATCGAAAATACCGTTACCTTTACCGTTACCGATATAAAAAATAAGTAATACCAATACCGTTACCGATACCGTTATTCGTTTCGGTTGCCAACCCTGATTTTAATTCTTTTAAAGAAAAAAAATGTCCAAAAACTTTGACTAAAACATTTTATTGATCTTATTTTAATTAAGGGGGGTTTAAACAAAAAAAAAACAGCCTTAATGTGAGCAATTTAAAAACAGGTATAAAAAATAAATACGCAATATTTTTATACCCTACACCACTATGTGGTACAGGGTATATTTAGTTTGTGCTGATGTTTGTAACTACCCGAAATATTGGTCCTAGACCCACTTTTAAGTATACCGATCGACTCAGAATTACTTTTTGAGTCGATTTAGGCCTAGCCATCATACAAACACCCCCTTTGGATTCGGCTTAATGACTCTAATGACCGTATCCTAATAGACATCGCTTTGAAATTTAGCAGGTAATCAAATTTTGTATGCATGAATTATCATTCCAAATTTCAAAGGAATCGGATCAGTCCTTCTGGTAGTCCCCATACAAGCCACCCTCCCGATATTCACATAATTCCCTCAAAATTTATAAAAATAAAAATATTTGATAAAAATTTTACTTTTAGGGGTTAAACGTGTACTTTAGTTACCTAATCAAATCGGAATATAATTGGAGCATTTTTGGGCTAAGTCCCCCTCATAAAAATTTCGACCGATATTTAGTTAAATCGGTATATTGACAAAAAAAATAAAACAATTCCACTAAAATTTGATCTGTGTGTGTTTTCTACACTAAATAAAGATCTTTCAAAAGATAGATCCAATCGGCCCATGTTTGGACTTGGGACCCATTTTCCGGAAAACACTGGTGTAGGGTATCTTATGGTCGGGCTTGACCGACTATAACTTTCTTACTTGTTTAGTTCTGTTTTTTTATTTGAAACATAAATTATTGTTATATTTTTAAAATTTTATAACACAAAATTCGGTCTACTAGAATTTCCAGGGTTGTCCCTCAATTGTAGAAGGTTTTTAAGGACAAAATCGGCTGCAGTTGTGCAGCAAAAACTACTGAACCGATTTTGATGATTTTTTATACCCTCCAACCACAGTATGGGGTAGGGATGCCAAATGGGAAATCCCGAATCCCGAGATCCCGGGATTTTTCGGGATTGACAAATCCCGAATCCCGGGATTTATTTTTTTCAATCCCGGGATTTTTCGGGATTTTCCGGGATTGACAAATTCCGAAGAATCCCGGGATTTCGGGATTTTTTTTGTCAAATTTTGTAACCAAAATTGACTATTTCTTCAGTATTTGTTGTCCGATGGTGACAAAATAGATATATTTTGAAAGGTGTTTGAAATATCTGTCCAATGAGGCATGTTGGGCTTAATTTCTCTTACTCTTTTGGAGTACAATTTAATTTTTAGGGCGTTTTACTTAATATACAAAAACGTGGATCAAATTTTCCTTTATTCGAATTTAAAAATTGTCGGAGTCAGAATTGATACCTTTTAGGGTCAATAATGGACTGCAGGGCAATGTCTTTGGGTTCCTTTTTTGACGTGAAAATTAGAAAATTCCGAACAATGTGAACGATTTTTTTACTTTTATTGAAACTTTATAAGGGGCCATTAAGTAATCCATCTGTAAAGTTTCTTTTTAATAGTTTAAGTGCGTAAATGAGCAAAAGCGGATGAGGGGAAAATTTTTCCCTTGAAAAACCAAAACAGCCTCTGAAAACCTAAAATTTTTTAACAAATGACACGTTTTTAACAATTTTTCTCGTCCCGCCCCTTTTTGTGAGCGTGGATATAATATGTATAAATAATGATAAATTTCTGCTATTTAGCGTAATAAACGCATTTGTAAACATTTATCACAAAGGGAAGGAAACTGTGAAAATGCGATTCGCCTATCAATAGGACAATTAATACAAATTTTGTATCGGCAGAGGATATTGGGGGACTACTTCCCCTCGCTAATCCATTCAAATCGGTCATAACTGATCCTAAATTTTCGATTTTATGTGCTAAATATGTAAAACTTTACGGTAATTATTCAATAGTTATGAATTAATTGAATATTTAATTATAAAAAATAATTATTAAAAATATAACGTAAAACAGCTTAATTTTAATAAATCCCGAAACCCCGAAAAATCCCGAAATCCCGAAAAATCCCGAAATCCCGAAAAATCCCGGGATCCCGGGATTAGGATTTTAAAATCCCGAATCCCGGGATTTGTAAATGTCAATCCCGTTTGGCATCCCTAGTATGGGGGTATACTCACTTTGTCATTCCGTGTGTAACGCATCGAAATATCGTTCGGGACCCTATAATGTATATATATTATTGATCAGTGATCGATTCTAAGACATTCTAGCGATGTCCGTCTGTCCGTCCGTCCGTCCGTCTGTCCGTCCGTCTGTGGAGGACACGATACCGTCCAAAATAAAAGAGTTAGACCCCTGAAATTTGGCACGAATATCTCTAATTGTCATATGCTGGCTAAGTTCGGAGATGGGCAAAATCGGACCACGGTGGAAAAAGTTCCCCCTTTAAGAACTAAACCAACCTCTGAAAAACGCCATTTTTTATAGATTTTTTGTACTTTTGTTTAGCAAACGAAACATTTTTTATGTCAGAAGAAGTTCAAAGTCCTGTAGTTGGATCCAGGAAGGTTGTCTCCCACCACCGAAACCCCCCCCCCCCCCCACCAAAAAAAAAGACGCCCCTGTTGTACTTTCTTATTACATTAAAAACATAATAAGATCAAAATTTCAAAAAATAGGCCACGTTTGGTACTAAAGAATGTAATAATTTACAAATCAAAAAATCTACATATCAGAAAATTCATCAAAATCGGTTAAGTAATTCGTGCTGTACAACTGCAGCAGATTTTGTTCTTAAAAATTTTATAACACAAAATTCGGTTCACGAGAATTTCCAGGGTTGCCCCTCAATTGAAGAAGGTTTTTAAGAACAAAATCGGCAGCATTTGATGATTTTTTTTCTGATTTGTAGATTATTAAATTCTTTAGAACTTACCGTCCCCTTTTTTGAAAAATATGGATTTTTGTGTAAGTTTTGCTAATGTAAACTTAAAAAATTAAAAAAAGAAATACTTTCTTCTTTCACTAAAAACATAATAACATCAAAATTTCAAAAAATGGCCACGATAGGTACTAAAGAATTTAATAATCTACAAATCAAAATATCTACAAATAAAAAAAATCATCAAAATCGGTTAAGTAATTCTTGCTGTACAACTGCAGCCGATATCGTCCTTTAAAGCATTCTACAATTGAGTGGCAACTTGGCCAAGTCTAGTTGAACGGATTTTGTGTTATAAAATTTGAAAAAAAAAAAACAATAATTGATCTTAAAACTTTTTTGTTTTTAATCCCCCCTTATTAATTCTGTAAAAAAAAATGTTAGAGTGTATAATTTTTTGTTAAGGTGTAAAATTTTTTTTGAGTGGGTCAAAATTGGTCGTGATGGGGTAAAAATCCACAAAATGGCTAATAGCTGCCCCAGAGTATCCCCTAGGGGGGTAAAATGTAAGACCGACCTCCATTAACCCCCCCCCCCCAAAACATTTTGTTCATATATAAGGGGACTCTCACTCAAAGAATACTTTTTTATAAAAATTTCCACACAAAAAAAAAAAAAAAAATACACAAAAAAAAAACTTTGTAAAATTACTAAGCAAAGTCTCGTAATCCCATTTTACCAATATTTGACAGTTTTCCTTGTTTTTTAACAAACAAATTTGGATCGAAATTTACATTTTTATACCCTACACCACTGTGTGGTACAGGGTATAATGAGTTTGTTCTAATGTTTGTGACTATCCGAAATATTGGTCCTAGATCCACTTTTAAGTATACCGATCGACTCGGAATAACTTTTTTAGTCATTCTAGCGATGTCCATCCGTCTGTCTGTCCGTCCGTCCATGTAAATGTTGTAAACACGATACAGGTCGCAATTATCAATCGATTTGTCTAAATTTGAAACTTAAGCTTCGTATAGCCTAAGGACGAAGCCTATTGAAATTGGGGAAAATCGGTCCATGGTTAAACCTAGCCCCCATACAAAGGGGGCTCAAATTTTGGCTTAAATGGCTCTAATAACCGTATTATAATAGATATCCTTTCAAAATTTGGCAGGTAAACATGTTTCGTATTCTGAATTTCAAAGAATTTGGACCAGTTCTTCTTGTAGGCCCCATACAAACCATCTTCCCGATATTCACACAAATCTCTCAAATTTCATTTCATTTCAAAAAATATTTTATTGAAATTTTGTTTGTGTGTTTTTAACCCGTACTTTAATAACCTAATCAAATCGGATTTTACTCGGACCACTTTTAGACCAAGGCCCCACACCGAAAAATACATATCCAATCGAATTTTTCAGTTGCATCAACTGAAAGTTCGGTCGCTGCTACTATATTCGGCTGTGACAACCGAATTTTATAGTCGTTACAATCAAAAGCCAGTTATATCAATGTTATTGAGTTGTGACTATCGATATCACTGCGTGACAAAACTAACCACTATTTTAGAAAACAAGAGGTACAAGAGGACCATCATTTCTATATATTTCGGACATGCTGAATCGAATAGCGTACTCCGTTTTTCGATGTATGGTACAGATTTCTTGCAAAATGTCATTAAAGATTGGCTGATTTTCAGCTGCTTTTTTAACAAAAAAATTTCCAAAGCTAATGATTTTTAAATTTTATGGCATGGAAAACAAATATTTTACTTGTAGCAATATTTCTAATATAAATTTGGTTTAAAGCTTTTTATCTTTAGCCCTTAAATTCGCGGATTTCTTCATTTTTTTAAGTTTTTGCGAAATTAACCCCTAAATTGGTCTCTGATAAAAAACTTGCATTTTGTGGATCATAAAGGCATCCATGACACTACGAATAGTGGACAAAAAACATCTATGTTATATGGACCATCATGATGAAAATCGCGAAAACCCTTTTTTTTGTATATGGCAGCATCACTTTACGAGATGATTTAAGGCTTCATCTTTTAGTATATAATGTGAGAACCTTAAACAATGAACTGACCCAAAATTTGTCCAAAAGAGTTTCCATTTGCAAAAGTTATCTTAACAAAAACTATAATTATTGTATAGAAAACACTGAAATAATAGTTTTTGTTAGGATAACTTTTGCAAATGAAAACTTTTTTGGCCAAATTTTTGGTCAGTTAGTTGTTTCAGGTTCCCACATTATATACTAAAAGATGGAGCCTTAAATCATCCCGTAACGTGATGCTGTCATATACAAAAAAACGCTTTTTTGGCGATTTTCATCATTATGGTCCATATAACATAGCTGTTTTTTGTGCACTATTCGTATTGTTTCACTTTTTGATTAACTGAAGGCAAGTTTTTTATCAAAGACCAATTTGGCTGTTAATTTGGCGAAAAGCTTAGGAAATGAAGAAATTCGCGAATTTAAGGTCTTAAGATGAAAAGCTTTAAAACAAATTTGCATGAGAAATATTGCTACAAGTCATATCTTTGTTTTTCATGACATAATACATATTTATAAATTATTAACTTTGCAAATTTTTTTGTTAAAAAACTGTCTCGAAATCAGCATATTTTTAACGATATTTTGAAAGAAAACTGTACCATACATCGAAAAACGGAGTACGCCATTCGGATCAGCATGTCCGAAATATATAGAAATGATGGTCGTAACTCTTGTATATTTTTTAGTGTTGCGCGGTGATATTTTTCAATAAAAAAAAATAAAATTTTGTCCGGGACTTGGAAAATTTAAAACAAAAAATAGAAAATTTACAAAAAAAAAATTTTTTTTTTTTTTGTTAAACATCATAAATCCTCGTATAACATAATTTTTGTAAAATAAAAGTTTTTTTTGTAAGTCAACTAGAATCCTCGTAATAAAAACTTTGTTGTAAAATTACATTTTTTTTTGTAAAATAACCTTTCAAAATGGTAGAATACAACTACGAAAATAAATTTGTAAAATTACCAATAAAACTGTAGTTCTCGTTTGAGCAAAGTACAAGATTTTTTGTTAAAAAACAAGGAAAATTGTTTAATATTGCTAGAACGGGATTACAAGGCATTTTAACAGGCGTTTTACACGATTTTTTTTGAGTGTATGAAATAGTTCCATATTTATAATGAAATACTTTAAAAAACTAATATAATTTTTATGAAATGTTTCATAGCATTTATGAAATATTTTATAGCATTTATGAAATATTTCATAATATTAGTGAAACAGTTACATTGGACGATTTTTAATGACAATTTTCATTATATTTAAGAAAAAGTTGCATAGTATTTATGAAATGTGTCATTATTAAGCAAATTCATTATTTTCTTTAGAAATAAAATTTATAATACTTACATTGGAAGAACTAAAAAAAGGAATTAGAAATTTAATCTCTTTATCATATCGCTCCTTTACTTGTATAGTGTCACAACTCAAAATATTTGATTTTGCAGAAAACACGTTTGAAGTTTATTATTGAAACTGGATTTTAATTGAAAAAGGCCGGTAAATAGAAAATGTAATAATGGCGTGTAGTCTTCTCAAACGGTGAGTTTAAAAGATATTAATACGAATTTTTGACACAATATAAAGCACGATATAACCAATAATTCTGCATCATTAACTCAAAAAACGCATTTTTTGAGTTATGACACTATACAAGTAAAGGAGCGAAATTATAAAAAATTATATTAAACGTTTATGAATTTTTTTTATGAAATTTTATTAAGTGTATTTCATACACTTTTTTCATAAAACCTCTTTATATATTAATGAAGGTTTCATAAATATAATAAAATGTTATGAAAAAAATATTTATGAAACCCTGCCATAAATATTATGAAGCATTTTTCTATAAGTTTAGTATTTTTCCGATTTTTTGGAAATTTTGTTAATCATCGTCAACAAAACGTAAGGTTTGGAATTAGCCAATTTTAAGGTATATTTACAAACTTTTTTGCTATTATTAAAGTTTTTATTTTTCGGGAACATGTTTGTTTATTTTTCCACTTCTTAATTTATTTTTGAAATCTACTCTTAAATTTTGATATTCCTTTAAGATTCCATTAAACAAATTTAATTAATTAAATAAATATATTTTTCTTTTACTTGCAGATAATACCAAAATACAAATTTAAACAAATAAAATAATAAAATGAATATTACTGGCAACAAAAAGTTGCTAAAAATAATAATTTTAAAGTGATACACTAACTTACAAATCCCTTGATAAGAATAAAATCCAAAAAATGATTGAAATGTTTGAAGTGAATCCTTTTAATATATCATCAAATACAAGTACATTGACAAATCTAAATGAAAATATTAATCAAAGTAATGTTCTGTTACTTCCGTCATCCTTTGCCAATCAAAATGACACAAATTCTATACTACTTACGGACGTTATAATGAATACAACTGCGGTTGTAGTTGATTATGCCACCGAATGGCTAACGTCTACAATAGCAACCGCAGCCACAAATTTAACGAGTATTAGCAATGAAACAATTACCGCCGCTTTCCCAACCACCGATACAATTTTTAATTATACAACTTTAGCCAGTTATGAAAATAATAGTCCTGCAACATACAATAGCACCAGCAATACCACAACTACTAGCACTAGCAACATATTTAATGCTGATCTCATTGCGGCAAATCCAAAATTAGCTAATGTCGATGATATTGATAATTACGATGATGATTACAGTTTTAATGAATGTCATCCAAGTAATCCAAACTTTAATTGTTCACGCATGGATTTTATAGAATTTACACTAGGACCACAGACATTACCATTGTATAAAGCATTAATGGTGAGTAGTTGAAAATATGAATTTATTTAATAACACTGTGCAACATAATTTTATAACTTGAATGGTACTTAACCAAAAAATTAAAGTATACCATTGATACACACAAAACAAACCTTGTCAAATTACTAGGAAAAGTCTCGTTATCCCATTTTACCAATATTTGACAGTTTTCCCTGTTTTTTAACAAACTAATTTGGATCGAACTTCGTTTTTTTTTGTAATTTTACAATTTTTTTTGTAATTTTACAAATTTCCAAGATAATTTTACAAAAAAATCTTGTAAAAACACGAAACCTCCTTCTAAGTTTTATCCCGTCAAAAAATTAGTAAATTTACAATTTAGTTAGTAAAAAGCTTGTAAAATTACAAAATTTTTGGTAAAAAGCTTGTAAAATTACAAGGAATTGTAGGAGGTAACAAAAAACAAAGTTACAAACTTTTCTAAACGTTCTACAAGGTTTTTTTTTTTGAGTGTATATGGGGCATTCCATGTCAAATCGGACACTTTGAAAATTTTTTTTTTTAGATTTTCCCAATTTGTTTACAGTTTTTAGTACCCTTCGAAAACTTCTTCGTGGTAAATTTACAAATTTTTTTGATGACCTGTTCAAAAGATATCGAATTTTTAAAAATTGGTAGTTTGTTCCTTTACTCAAACTTCTTTTACTCATATCTTCTTCAATAATGGTCCAAATTTCAATTTTTTTTTTTCAAAAATTTTGCTTTTTGCGTACTTTAAAAAAAAAATCCTAAAAAATTCTTAAAAGCGTTCTAGTATGCGATTTTTAAGTTTTTAAATTTAAATCTCATTTTTGAAAATGTTTGTACTCTTCAACTTTTTTAAAATTTTTTTGTGTAAAACTTCTATCGATTCTACAAATTTTTTGCCCAGGAGGATCGTGGGATAACGATTATTACTATTTTTTAAAATTTTTTAAAAAAAAATTATTGTAAGTTTCCAATCTTAAAATCATTTCTACTGCTCCAATAAGACCGACCCCCATTAATTTTTACATCTTAACATTTCTTTGGAGCAAACTAATACCCTATCTCCAATTTCTAAGGGGGCTCCCACACAAAACGACATTTTTTTTTTTGAATTTGCTCCAACCGCTCTAACTGCCCTAATAGTGCCCTTAGAGCAACAAAATGTATGACGGAACCACAATACTTTTTTAGTCCAAACATTTTCTCTGAACACACCTACCCTCTATCTCTAATTGTTAAGGCGGTCCCCATACAATTTTTTTTTATTTTTTGTAAATTTGTTTTATTTAATCAGCTTCTACCGGTCCAATGGTGCGTCCGAGAGGGGTCATTAACATACCACAGCCCTATCTTCACTCGCTAAATAGGCTTCCATTCTAAATTACATTTTTATAAAATTTGCTCCAACTGTTATTTGTATGGGAGCCTACTTTGGGAGTGGAGATAAGGCGTAGGTATGTTTTACAAAAATGTTGGAGGGTAAAAATAAATGGGGGTCGGTCTCACTAATGACCCCTCTCGGACGCACCATTGGACCGGTAGAAGCTGATTAAATAAAACAAATTTACAAAAAATAAAAAAAAATTTATGAGGACCGCCTTAACAATTAGAGATAGAGGGTAGGTGTGTTCAGAGAAAATGTTTGGACTAAAAAAATATTGTGGGTCCGTCATATATTTTGTTGCTCTAAGGGCACTATTAGGGCAGTTAGTGCGGTTGGAGCAAATTTAAAAAAATGTCGTTTTGTGTGGGAGCCCCCTTAGAAATTGGAGATAGGGTATTAGTTTGTTCCAAAGAAATGTTAAGATGTAAAAATTAATGGGGGTCGGTCTTATAAAGGCCCCTCTATAACGCACCATTGGAGCAGTAGAAATGATTTCAAAATTGGAAAATTACAATAAATTCAAAAAATTTTAAAAAATAGTAATAATCGTTATCCCACGATCCTCCTGGGCAAAAAATTTGTAGAATTCATAGAAGTTTTACACAAAAAAATTTCAAAAAAATCGAAGAGTACAAACATTTTCAAAAATGAGATTTTAATTTAAAAACGTAAAAATCGCATACTAGAACGCTTTTAAGAATTTTTTGGGAATATTTTTTAGAAAGTACGCAAAAAAGCAAAAATTTTGAAAAAAAAATTTGAAATTTGGACCATTATTGAAGAAGTTATGAGTAAAAGAAGTTTGAGTAAAGGAACAAGCTACCAATTTTTAAAAATTCGATATCTTTTGAACGGGTCATCAAAAAAATCTGAAAATTTACCACGAAGAAGTCTCCGAAGGGTACTAAAAACTGTAAAAAAACTGAGAAAATCTAAAAAAAAAAATTTCAAAGTGTCCGATTTGACATGGAATGCCCCATATATAATTTTATTAAATTATATTTAAATTATATCAAAAAACTTTTTTACTCGGGTAGGTAATTTTTTTCAGTTTTTTATCAAACATTTTTAGATAAACCGTAAATAACACCCAGACTAAAATATAATTCAAAGTCATATCACGTTTTAAAACCCCATAAAAAAGAATATCACTTGTCATCACGAAAACATAAAATTCATTTAAAAATGTTGGACCTTAAGTTCTTATTTTTTTATTAAATTTTCTAAAACTTAAACAATAAATTTAATAAAAAATAGTTTTTTAGCCTAAACGAAGTAAAACAAATAGAAAAGTTAAATTCGACTTGGCCGAATCTATGAATACCCTCCACAATGCCCTTTTTAAGTTATAGTAAATTTTCTAGAGTGAAAA
The DNA here is from genome assembly GCA_963921195.1 of Pegoplata infirma. Classification (NCBI taxonomy): domain Eukaryota; kingdom Metazoa; phylum Arthropoda; class Insecta; order Diptera; family Anthomyiidae; genus Pegoplata; species Pegoplata infirma. The sequence continues at coordinate 28,770,874 of OY992539.1, forward strand.
AATAACATTTTTGATTAGAAATATTTTATTTTGTGTAAAAAAACTTTTTTTTAACTAATTTTTAAAAAAAAAAATAATTTACAAATTTTTTTTTTTGAGTGTAAAATTTTTTTCAAGTGTATTTTTTTTTCTTTTAGTGTAAAAATATTTTTGAGTGACAAAAATGCGTTGTAAAATCTTTTTGTGACTAACCAATGTTTTTAGAACATGTTTAACGGGTTTTCAACACGTGCATTTAAGGTAGGCGAATCTGAAATTTACGGTTTTGCTAATAACTTTTGAACCTCTGGGCCGATTTGACTAAAATTCAATACGAAACAGCCAAAAGGAACGACAAATATATATATGTCAAGTTTCAGCATCCTCAGAATTGCCTTTAGAAAGTTATCGTGTTTTTTATCTCGTAAATTAGTGAAAAACCCTTGCCAAAATGCACTCTTTTGCTCATAACTTTTGAACCACTAGACCGATTTCGCTGGATTGCAATACCAACCTGACCAGGTAAATGCCCAACATATATGCCAAACTTCATGAGCCTCCGTTAGGTCTTTCAAAAGTTAGCGTGTTTTCAACAAACAGACAGACAACAGACTAGATCGACTTAAAATCAGTCCTAAACCAAAATTTCGAGGTGTTACACACGGAATGACAAACTTATATACACCCTCTATCACTAGAGTGGAGGGTATAAAAACGTCTAAAATCAATTTTCTTAAATGTTTGCATGTCGGATATTAATGTCTTAAAGCAAACAGCTGCAGAAAATCTCTTAATATTTTTTTTATTTTTATATATTTTCTACAAAATTAATAACTAAAACATAAAATGGCCAACTTCCTTTTAATAGTTGTTTGCCTTCTTTTGTTATTTACGTTTTGGTTGGTTTCTTGTTATAGGGAAAACTTATTATTTTAGCACTTACAAATGTGAAATATTTTGGCAGTTTTGTTACTTTTTTTATGGCATGTTTTATTATTTATTTAAATAAATAGTATGGTAATAATTGACTAATTTTATTAGGGTAACATTTATTTAGTTATTCAGTTTGTAATTGAGTTGTTATCAAGAGTGACATTTTTTCTTTAACTTTTAGTTTTCCCAAGTGTCCGGACAAATTTGTATTCTAGTAGTCCTAAAAATTATGTGATACAAATTTGAGACCAAACCAGTGATCAAAGTTTTTGTGTTTTTATTTTTAATAAAAACAAGTAGAAAAGTTAAATTCGACTTGGCCGAATCTATGAATACCCTCCACTATGCCCTTTTTAAGTGATAGTAAATTTTCTAATGTGAAAAAAATAAAATTTTTTTTATTTTGTGTAAAAAAACTTTTATTTTTAAGTAATTTTTGAAAAAAAAATTAATTTACAAAATTTTTTTTGGGTGTAAAATTTTTTTCGAGTGTATTTTTTTTAGTGCAAAAATATTTTTGCCTGACAAAAATACGTTGTAAAATATTTTTGTGACCAAGGTTTTTAAAACTTGTTTATCGGGTTTTCAACACGTGAAAATAAGGTGAAACTAATCTGAAATTCACGATTTTGCTAATAACTTTTTAACCACTGGACCGATTTGGCTAAAATTTTATACGAACTAGGCCAGAAAAACGGTAAGTATAAATACCAAGTCTCAGCATCCTAAGTAAATTCACGAAAAACCCTTGCCGAAATTCAGTCTTTTGCTCATAACTTTTGAACCACTTGACCGATTTCGCTTGATTTCAATACCAACATGACCAGGCAAATGCCCAACATATATGAAAAACTTCAGGAGCCTCCGTAAAGTCTTTCAAAAGTTATTTTTCGAGGTGTTACAAACGGAATGACAAACTTTTATATACCCTCTATCACTAGAGTAGAGATATAAAAAAACAATTGTCTTTCGATACAGCATATTTATTAATTTTAATGCGACGAACTTGAATATCAAAATATTTTTAAAATCGCTTAAACAGTTTTCGAGATATCGGTATTTAAAACATGCAAAAAAATGGCACACAAAAAAACCTTGTCAAATTACAAGGAAAAGTATCGTAATCCCATTTTACTAATATTTGACAGTTTTCCTTGTTTTTTAACAAAACATTTTCGATCGAAATTTAATTTTTTTTTGTAATTTTACAATTGTTTTTGTAATTTTACAAATTTCCAAGGTTTTTTTTACAAAAAAAATTATAAACTCTCAAGAATTTTTTGTAAGTTTTCGCTATAAAAGTTGTAAATTTACTTTTTAATTGGTAAAAAGCTTGTAAAATTAAAAAAGGCTCGTAATATTTACTAGGAATTCTAGTAAAATAGAAGGTAGCAAAAAATCTAGTAAAGTTACGAAACCTCCTTGTAAGTTTTATCACGTCAAAAAAATTGTAAATTTACAGTATTATTGGTAAAAAGCTTGAAAAATTACAAAATTATTGGTAAAAAGCTTGTAAAATTATATAAACTTCTTGTCAAATAGAAGGTATCAAGAAAAAGTTTCAAGTTTTTTTTTTGTAATTTTATAAGTTTTTTTTTGAGAGTAGTTTGTAGTTTTGAGGAAACTAAAATTTCGGTGAACATTCCCCACAAATCTAAAACTTTGATCGATGGACGTCATCGGTTAAAATTATCAGATTTGGCTCAAATGAAATTTAAATGAAAGATTGTCTCAAGCTCTACAAATGGGTTAGGAAAAAGAAAGAAGAATTCGAAAGAATTATTTTTTTATACCCTCCAACTACAGTATGGGGGTATACTCACTTTGTCATTCCTTATGTAACGCATGTCTTATGTTCCTAGGCAGGTTAAGTTCGTAAATAAGCAAAATCGGACCAGGAGGAAAAAAGTTTCGCCTTGAGGAACTAAACAAACCTCTGAAAAAATACCAACAAATGCAAAATTTTTATGCTACAAGTCATGCATCTGATTCGAAAATGTCTTTATTTTTAGTCCGCCCGCGTTTTTGTGGGCGTGGATTAAAAAAAATTGTTTAAATAATGACAAATTTGTATTTCTTTAGTGCAAAAAGCATAAAAATGAATTTTAAAACATATATTTCGCCCCCCCCCCCCCCCCCCCCCCCAGAAAAAAGAAAACACCCCTGTAATTTTTTTTTTATTTTTCTGCATGTTGAAGGGTAAAAAAGATTCGGCACAGCTAGGGTTGCCAGATACTAGAAGTCAAATAACTGGACAATGGAAAATTTTCAGCTGGATTTTTAAAAAGTAACTGGACCCATACATATTTTTTTAATAATTTGAAAAAAACAATCAACCGATTTTCATATGTGAGATACATATTCTTAATTTGGACTAAATAGCCGTCTCTATTTACCAGGGCAAAATGTGCCTTTTTAATGCATTTCTGCTACTTTTTCAAGCATCTCGAAATGCTGATTTTTAGCTCGTCATTGACCTGAGGATGGTTAGAGTATATTTTGCTTTTTAAATAACCTACAAAAATGAGTTTAAAGTGGTCAAATCTGGAAATCAAGAAGGACAGTTAAAATTTCCCGGACGTGCGAAGTTAAAAGAGCGCGACAACAATTGACCACCATTTGCAGATTTGACCCATCCAGACATATTTTTGTGAAGTTATTTTAAAAGTAAAGTGTACGCCAAATATCCTTAAATCATCGACGAGCGAAATCAACTCTAGACTGGCCTAGATGCTCGAAAAAGTTGTAAAAAAATTTGCGAAAATGCAGCAAAAAGAGCATATTTTCCGTATCCAAAAGAAGCATTTATGTTATATTTATGATTAATGTTTTATTCAAAAAGTAGTCCCAAAAAATTGTAAAAAATATTTAATAAAAAAATAATTGTTAAAATTATGAAAATCCTTTTTCAACTGGACAAATTATGTTTTAACTGGAAACTGGACCAGACCTCAAATAACTGGAAAATCCAGGCCATTCCAGGCCGTCTGGCAACCGTATTGGCAACCCCTAGTAAAATTTGATACATAAATTTTTTGTAGAATATTTTAACCCTTTAAACGCACGTTTTCTTGGTGTTCTATGAGGATATTTGAAAAAAGGACCAAAATAACCCCTAGAAATGTGAGATAGAGGGTTAATATATTCTAAGAAAAGAACCGTTATCAAATTTTACTAAAGACATGTCCTGCCATTATTTACTTCAGAAAAAAATTTAAAAACTTCAGTGGGCCATAAAAAAATAACTCGAATTAAGTTTTCCTAACACTTCGGGGGCTTTGCTCTACTTTTCGTATACTTTAATTTTTTTGGTCCCATACAAGATACAAAATCGTGTTGCACAGTGTTATCCCAGTTACAAATCGAAGTTGCAAACCTTTTTGGTTTTAAGAAAATGATAACAGTAATTCTTACTTTCTTTATTGTTAGTCGTCAGCTTATATAGTCAAAATTAGGTGGCGTCCTGCATAATTTTTAAAATATGACACCAGCCTAAAAACATTATCATGTTAAAAAATATTTTTTGTTGTTTTTACTGCCACGCCTTTTTTAAAGGCAGAGATTACACAGTGCAACAACCAAAATCGAAATGGGATGAAGTTGGTATACTATTACACCGTCTGACAAAAAATAAAAAATGTTGTTACACACCAACTGGATAATAAACGTTTCAAACTAGAGACTAAATGTTTTAAAACTGCATTTACAGTTTTTCTTTTTGTGATACTGTTTTCTTTTAAAAGGACTTCAAAGTTTTAGAGGATTAAATTATCTAAAATATTTTTTTAATATTTATACTTGTCCTAGGATGCCACTAGTGATATCAAATGAAAGAGGAGGATCTCTCCTAACTCTCCTATTTTATTTTTTTTTTACATATAAGGAAAAAGAAGATAAGTTACGTCCTTTCAAAAATTTATCCTTCAATATCGTTAAAAATTTTCAACAAAATATTTTGATAAAGTTTTCAAATGACTTTATTTACATCCTTTTATCCTGATATGGCAAAATAAAAAATGGAAAAACTAGGGAAGATCCTTCTCTTTCATTTGCCATCAACAGAGTCATCCTAGGACAGGTACAAATATTTTACAAAATGTATCATTTAAAAATTTGAAGTCCTCTTAAAAGGAAACATGATCACGAAATGAAAATCTGTAAATGCAGTCAAACTCCATTTGATCTCTACTTTCAGACGTATATTTGTTATTATAAATATAATTTTAATAACTTGAAAACTGTGGAAGAGACGTATACTTTTAATTGCCTTTAAATAACAATAATACGCAACGGTGCACAGTGGTTTATTTTTTTTTTGCAGCGAAATTTATACCGATTTACGATAACGTAATTTCGATTTTGGATGCTGGACCCCGCATGTCCAATGGTATATAAATATATGTGATGATAAGTGCCAATCTAATACACAAATATTCATTTCTATTTTAAGACAAATTTATGCTAATTATAGCTATAAATTTTGTGTTACACACAATATAAATTTAAGTACTTTGTAGTGTTTAATGAACAGCAATTATTTTGGAATAGATGAGCTTAACATCAATCAAAATTTTATGTAATTTAACTTAAAAGAAAAATAAAATCTGAATTTTTTGTTTTTAGTCTAATTACAAAAAAAAAAAAAAATCTTTATTTTCAAAAATGTCACAAAGTCTGTGTCGGCAATGTCAGATCATGTTAATAACCTTTGCGAAAAACACGCAAGAAAACAGTCTTAAGTGGAATTGAAATTACTAAAAACAGAAATTTTTATTGTGGGAAATTGTTAAAATTTATTCAACAGAAACTGTAAATCTATAGAACAGCGGCAATAGAACACATGTAGAAAAGTTAAATTCGACTTGGCCGAATCTATGAATACCCTCCACAATGCCCTTTTTAAGTTATAGTAAATTTTCTAGAGTGAAAAAATAACATTTTTGATTAGAAATATTTTATTTTGTTTAAAAAAACTTTTTTTTTTTGAGTGTAAAATTTTTTTTGAATGTAAAATTTTTTTCGAGTGTATTTTTTTTTTCTTCTTTTAGTGTAAAAATATTTTTGAGTGACAAAAATGCGTTGTAAAATATTTTTGTGACTTACCAATGTTTTTAAAACCTGTTTAACGGGGTTTCAATACGTGAATTTAAGGTGAGGCGAATCTGAAATTTACGGTTTTGCTAATAACTTTTGAACCACTGGACCGATTTGGCTGAAATTTATAACGAACCGGACCAGAGGAACAAAAAAAATATATGCCACACTTCAGCACCCTCAGAATTGCCGTTCGAAAGTTACCGTGTGTTTTATCTCGTAAATTTCAGAAAAACCCTTGCCGAAATTCACTCATTTGCTTATAACTTTTGAACCACTAGACCGATTTCGCTGAATTGCAATACCAACCTGATCAGGTAAATGCCAAACATATATGCCAAACTTCAGGAGCCTCCGTAAAGTCTTTCAAAAGTTAGCGTGTTTTCAACAGACAGACAGACAGACAGACGGACGGACGGACGGACGGACATCGCTAGATCGTCTTAAAATCGATCGAGGATCATGAATATATATACTTTATGGGGTCCTAGACCAATATTTCGAGGTGTTACAAACGGAATGACAAACTTATATATACCCTCTATCACTAGAGTGGAGGGTATAACAAAACGACTATTTGTCTAACCCTATCCACACAATGTGGTGGCTATAGCGTCTAAGGTGACTATCAGCCTGTGTTCTTAATGGTATGAAAAAATGACAAAGTACCCGTAGTTCGATTACCGGAGCAGATCTTAATAAAAAATTCCTATATATGAAAATCATTTATCTATTAACAAATCAAACCGACATATAAAACATTACTGAAGATAACACTATAACTGGAGTGTTTGAAACCAAAAATGTCATTAATTTTCAGAAATCAAATTTTGTTCTGCATTTAACTTAAACCCTTATAAAAATTTCAAATCAAAGCCCGTTCTCGATCTGTACTAAAAGACGAAAGATTTTCCAAAGATTTTCCTCCTTCCCTAATATACTGTTTAAATTTTTAAGGTCATGCCAGTTTGTTTTATTTTATTTTTTTGTTCTAACAAAAACTTTGCCAATCCTCTGACTATCCTTCCAACTGTCATTGTCCTTTTAGCACAATATCTGTACATATTGTAAATATGTATTGTTTACTAGCTTTGTTTTACCATAAAAAGCCATAAAATTTTGTTCATGTATTATGATAATTATTTCGGCCCAGTAACTAGTGAAACCTTGTAAGCTTAATTTTATATAAATTTTAATACTCGTGCTATTTTGCCTTTTTGAAATAATGATTTTATATACAAATGTAAAATTACTTTTGAATTTAATCTTTTATATTTTTATATGCTATTAAATTGTTTGTAATTATAATTGTGATGTAAAATAGTTTTGTCAGTCGCTATTGTTTTTTATGCACACGAAGCTAATTGCGTATGATTAATTTTTTTACCAGAAATGTCCTGGGATGTTGGAGAAAAATTTAAATGTGAGCAATTTTTAGTTAAAAAAAAATTTTAAAAAAGCAATATCATATTTTGGGTAAAAAAACAGTTTTTGGTGTAGACATGTTTTTTGAGATTATAAAATTTTGCCATGTTTCAAATTAATATTTTATATCCACGCCCACAAAATGGGGCGGGCACAAAAACATTGAATTTTCTTCTTGGACCCCTGGGTCCAAATGCAGGTTTTTATGATTCTTTCAATAAAACAATGTTTAATTTGCTTAAAAAAAGTATAAAAAACCGGTTAAAAATGTTTTTTTTTTAAGATCCAATGTTGCATATTTCAGCACTTAAGCACCCCAAAACCATATTCGTGAGAAACTTTAGCTTTGTAATTCCAAAAACAGACTGCACTCAAAAAAAACCTTGTCGAATTACTAGAAAAAGTCTCGTAATCCCATTTTGCCAATATTTTACAGTTTTTCTTGTTTGTTAACAAATACACTCAAAAAATAACTTAGTCAAAATATTAGTAAAAGGTGTTGTAATTTACTTCAACCAAACTTTAGCAAAAAAAATTGTAAAAATTTAACTTTTACAGATTTTTTGGCAATTTACTGTTGGTAAAATACAACAAATTTTTGGTACTTTTACTATATTCTCTTGCTAGTTTTTTTTTTATTTTACTGTAATTTTAGCAAAAATATTAGTATTTTCCTTAAAGAAATGGGAATACTTTTTATTTTTTTTATACCCTCCAACTACAGTATGGGGGTATACTCACTTTGTCATTCCGTGTGTAACGCATCGAAATATCGGCCTAGGACCCCATAAAGTATATATATTATTGATCAGTGATCGATTCTAAGACATTCTAGCGATGTCCGTCTGTCCGTCCGTCCGTCCGTCTGTCCGTCTGTCCGTCCGTCTGTGGAAGACACGATACAGTCCAAAATAAAAGTGCTAGACTCCTGAAGTTTGGAAGAAATATGTGTTATATTCATAGGCTGGTTAAGTTCGGAGATGGGCAAAATCGGACCAGGGGGAAAAAAGTTCCCCCTTGAGGAACTAAACCAGCCTCTAAAAAAAAACATTTTTTTACATTATTTTTTGTGTTTTTGTTTAACAAATGCAACATTTTTATGCTTTAAGAAACTCAAAGTTTTGCATTTGGACCCGGGGGATTAGAAAATATCGTTTTTTTCGGCCCGCCCCCCTTTTGTGGGCGTGGATTAAAAAAAATTGTAAAATAATGATAAACTTGTATTTCTTTAGTGCGAAAAGCATAAGAATGAATTTTTAAACATAGGGTAATTCCAAAAATTTTCGCCCCACTGTTCGGAAACATGCCTTTGGACGCCACTGAGAATTTGGCTCATAGATATCCACGTTTATATGAGATATGTTGCATTTTTCGATTTTCAAAATTTGCTGTAGTTTTCAAATTATCGCGGGTCAAAGTTCGACTTTTTTACGAAGTTCTTAAATTTTACCTTAGAAAATTAAAATTTTATGTTTCTTCAATATAAAAATTTAAATTTTCAAAGAAAATTATACTATTAAAATTTTGAAAACATTCAAAACATTAGAAATTTAAATTTTCTAAGGGAAAAATATAAGAACCTCGTACTTAAAACAGAATATTTTTTGATCCCATGGAGATCCCACTCTGAATTTTGAATATGTTATACAAAACATTGTTATTTTTCACCAGAATTTTAAAAAAAAAAGTCGAAGATGTGTTTTTTTAAATATTCGAAAAGAAAAAATGTTTTTGCATTTTTGCATCATTTCTGTAAAAAAAACTGCGTTATTTTTAAGTAAAAAGAAGAACCCCAGCTTTCACATGAGCCTAAATTTGTGAAAATTGGGTCATTGGTTAAGAAGTTACAGCTCTTTAAACGTGATGTATTTTTCTTACTTTTGCTTAAAAAGTCAATCTTTGACCCGCCATAATTCGTTAAATACACCAAATGTAAAAAAGCGATATATGGTACATATATCATATTTATGAGGGCTATCTATGTGTCAAGGTTCAAATTAATCTGAGACACAATTTCAAAAAATGACTAAAATTTGAGCTAAATTTTCTAGAATGGCCCCATATATTTCGAGGGGAAATTTGTCCCCCCAATGACCACTGCCGACCCCCCCCCCCCCAAAAAAAAAGAAAACGACCCTGGATTTTTTTTGCATGTTGGAGGTTATAAAAGATTCGGCACAGCCGAATTTAACACTCTTACTTGTTTTTCTTAGTTTTAAGAAAAAAAAATAGTTTAAAGTGTTCTAGTGTGAAAAAAAAATCATTGCAGATTCTGCTGCTGTTGAAAGTCCAGCTGCCGAGAAGAAGGTAAAAGATTATGCTGCCAACACCACAGCAAAGTAGCCATACATCAACTGAAGTAATGGTTGATGATGCAATTAGTAACTTTAAAGAACGTGGCGCTCAAAAATAGGCTATAGACAATTCTTAGTATTTTTTACCATATTTTTTGCTAATTTTACCATTTTTTTTTTGCTAATTTTATATGAAATTTTTTTAAAATTTGGCACCTAAATTGTTAATAAAAAGTTGATATTTTTGAAAAATTAATTTTTTTAAATTTTAACACATACTTAAATATCTAATCTTCAATATCCAAAAGTTTTTTGTTTTGTAATTTTTTTTTTTAAATACATGTGAAAAAAATTAAAAATTCGAAAAAAAATTTGTTAATTTTTTACAAATTTTACGTGAAAATGTAAGAAATTTCTTGTGTAGACTACTACGCAATTCTCATTTGTTCTACTTAAGCTAAAAAAATGACGCAAAAAAAATAAAAAAAGTGAAGTGTTGTTCTCTAAATTTTTTGTTTAAAGTATTTAAGTGAAAAAAAAAATAAAATCATTTTGGATTTTGATGTTGTTGGAAGTCCAGTTACTGCAACTACAGCTGCTGAGAAGAAGGCAAAAGAAGATGCTGCCACCATCAAGCCGAAGAAACCATCCAACAACTGAAGTAATAGTTGATGCTGCTATTACTACATTTAAAGAACGTGGTGCTCAAAAACAGGCAAAATTTTTTTTAGTATATTCACCAAATTTTAAGTCAACTACTAATCAGAGAAAATAAAACAGTTTTTTTTACCAAATTACAAATTTTTTTATCTATTTCAATTTTACCATTTTTTTTTGGTAATTTTACCATATTTTTTGATAATTTTACAAGGTTGATTTTTTACAAAAATAAAATGGTATTCTTGTAATTTTACCTTTTTTTTCTAATTTTTTGATTAGCAAAATAATTTTGCTAATCTTACCAAAATTTTTGCAACATCCAAAACTACAGTTTTTTTTTGCTAATTTTAACCATTTTTTTTAGCTTTACAATATTTTTTTTTTAGTTAATTTTCGACCGAAATTTAAATTTTTTTTTTTGTAATTTTACAGTATTTGTAATTTAACAAATTTCCAAGATTTTTTACAAAAAAGTAAAGTAAATTTACGATAATTTCTTGTAAGTTTTATTTCGCTAAATAAAATGTAAATTTGCAATTTTATTGGTAAATATCTTGTAAAATTACAAAAAAAAAATCTTAATTTTTACTAGGAATTCTCGTAAAATAGGAGGTAACAAAAAATTTAGTAAAATCACGAAACCTCCTTGTAAGTTTTATCAAAAAAGTTGTAAATTTACAAATTTTTTTGGTAAAAATTTTGTAAAATAACGAAATTATTGGTAAAGAGCTTGTAAAATAACAAGGAATTCCTGTCAAATAGGAGGTAGCAAAAAAATACAAACTTTTCTTGTCTTTTACAAGTTTTTATTTTTTGAGTGTGACGAATAAACGGCCGGATAGACGGACATCGGTAGAATCTCTTAGAATTGATCTATAACACAATTTCACAGCCAAACTGCACAATATAAATATGAATTTTTTGATTACAAAACACATTTCAATTTTTTTTTAACATACGAAAAAAACCTTGTCAAATTAATTACTAGAAAAAGTCTTGTAATTCCAATATTTGACAGTTTTCCTTGTTTTTTAACAAAAAGATTTGGATCGAAATTTAAAATTTTGTTGGTAGTTTTACAATTTTGTTTGCAATTTTACAAATTTCCACAGAAAAAAATGACAATAAAATTAATTTCATTGTTAATACAATTAAACATTTAATTGAAACTGAGCCTACATTGGATTTTGTCAATACAACAATGAATTTTGTAACTTTTGAAAAAATATCAACTTATTTTTGTCAATTAAATTCATTGTTGTATCAACAATCAATTTAATTGAAATGTTTGTAATAAATTATATTAAAGGAAATAAACATGCTCTAGAGTCCCCGCACAATAATGTCGGAGCGGTTGACGGTTTCGGTCATGAGAAAGTAAAGGCTCAAAACAAAGACGGCAGCGGGAAATTCTGTTAATCGTTGATATTTACACTATTTTTAACTTTTTCGACACTTTTTTATTTAATTTTATTGTTTTTTTTTTTTATATCAATATCAATTTTCTCATATTGATTAGTTTTTTGTGTATTTTTGTGAATTTTTATATCCTCCACTCTAGTGATAGAGGGTATATATAAGTTTGTCATTCCGTTTGTAACACCTCGAAATATTGGTCTAGGACCCCATAAAGTATATATATTTATGATCCTCGATCGATTTTAAGTCGATCTAGCGATGTCCGTCCGTCCGTCTGTCTGTCCGTCCGTAGAAAACACGCTAACTTTTGAAAGACTTTACAGATGCTACTGAAGTTTGGCATATATGTTTGTCATTTACCTGGTCAGGTTGGTGTTGCAATCCAGCCAAATCGGTCCAGTGGTTCAAAAGTTATGAGCAAAAGAGTAAATTTCGGCAAGGGTGTTTCGCGAATTTACGAGATAAAAAACACGATAACTTTCGAAAGACAATATTGAGACTACTGAAGCTTGGTACGCATCTTTGCCGTTCCCCGGGTCTGTTTGGTTTTAAATTTCAGCTCAATCGGTCCAGTGGTTCAAAAGTTATAAGCAAAACCCTGAATTTCAAATTAGTTTCATCTAAAATGCCACGTGTTTTAACAAGTTTGAAAAGCATTGGTGGTAACTAAACAATGCTTTTCAAACTTGTTTAAATTTTAAGCAATGCTTTTTAAACTTGTTTAGTTTTAAAAGCATTGGTAACTTAAAAACCACACTCGAAAAAAATTTTACACTCAAAAAAAATTTTACACTCAAAAAAAATGTACACAAAAAAAAATTTGTTTTTTTTTTTACAAAAATTACAATATTTTGTGTACATACGTACATGCATTCACTCACTCAGAAATATTTTTACAGTAAAAAAAATCATTACACTCAAAAAAATTTTACACTCAAAAAAAAAATTGTAATTTTTCATTTCTTTTTAAAAAAAAATGACAAAAAAAGAGTTTTTTACTCAAAATAAAATATTTCTAATAAAAATTGTTCATTTTTTCACATTAAAAAATGTACTACCCTTAAAAAAAAATGCATTGTGGCGGGTATTCATAGATTCGGCAAAGTCGAATTTAACTTTTCTACTTGTTAATATTTTTTTTTAGAGATCACATTTTTTTTTTGTTTACTTTATCGAAAATAATCGAAATATTTATGAAAATGTGGTAACAATTTCATACACTCAAAAAAAACTGGTAAAACGCCTGGTAAAATGCCTTGTAATCCTGTTCTACCAATATTTAACAATTTTCCTTGTTTTTTAACAAAAAATCTTGTACTTTGCTCAAACGAGAACTACAGTTTTATTGGTAATTTTACAAATTTATTTTCGTAATTGTATTCTACCATTTTGAAAGGTTATTTTATAAAAAAAACTGTAATTTTACAACAAAGTTTTTATTACGAGGATTCTAGTTGAATTACAAAAAAAAAAAACTGTTATTTTACAAAAATTATGTTATACGAGTGTTAATACCAAAATGTATTAATCGATTAATTAACATGCCAATTAGATAGGCATCAACAGATTAGCATTGCCACTCGCTGTCCCCAGAAAATAATACAGATAAAAGCTGAATGTTGCAAAACATTCAGATTGCAGTCTGTCTCTTTCTAAATTTTATTACAAATATTTTTCAATATTAATTTCGAAAATGTCGCAAATACTGTTTCCGATAAAGTATTGGCATAACCTCCACTTTTCTACTTTTGTCATACACACTACATACTATTGGTAAGAAATTGTCCAAAGACTCCAATAAATATAATATATCAAAATTCAAAATCCTAATTTGATTCTTATTTCATTTCGTTCTCGGTTGGTATATTATTTATTGAGTACCAAAATCAACTGGTGATTTTGGTTGGCTCAAATCTCATTGTTCTTCCTCCAGATCTCAACTTCTACATATATCCATATTTGAGATTAACATTGGTCCCATTCGAACCGGATAACAACGAGTGCTGAGATTTCTGCTCAATATTTGGACATCAACATTTATTGGACGTCAAACATCTTACTAACAACATCCAGAGTGCATTTCCAATACAACACCAAAAACAGATTTCGATTTAACAAATACTCGCTTTTGTTTCAATTCAGTCTGTTGTAAGTTTGATTGTTTTCTCCAGCTTATTTGCTCCAAACCAGGACTAGTATATTGAATACTTTAGTACTTTTTCCAGCTCTTTTTTTCAACTTTCTAGAGTACCGCTTTCGACATAGTTAACTCTATTACCTGCTTGCAATCAATTGTTTTACGGACAAATTGTCTTTTTGTACAAAAGCTGTAGAAGAAGACGTGGTGGTAATCATCGGGTACAATTTTCCATTATAAAATTTTTTGTATGTAGTATATTTTACTACAATAATTCTTAATATCAACCAAGGAATACTAGAAAGGAGGAAAGTTGCATGTCTCAAAAAGATATATGTTTAATCCCACATAAATTCGTACAAATTTAATAACTTTTGGTTTAAAAAGTACCATTGTGGTTAAGATTTAGTACCATTTCATAAATCGAATTTGCCATCCCTATTTCACATGGTGATGGTAAATGGGAGTAGCAGTTGGTACTAAACAACAATATAAAAGTACAGCTTTTCTACGACAGTCTTTTTTGTTACATTTCAATCTGAAATAAATTTAGCAGAGATCGTTTTTCCTGGTTCACACCTATGAACAAGTATAGTAATTCTTAATAAAAAAAAAAAAGAACCAAGAGATATTTGCCCTAAAATTTATTTCAAAAGGGGGAAAAATTGAACATATCTGCATTTTTACACTCGAAAAAAGAAAAGGTTCTTTTAGTGAAAAAGGAAATTTAGTCAACTACACTGGGTAACAATTCAGCGAAACTTAAGCAAAATTAGTTACACATTTTTGCCAACATTTTAGTAATTTTTAACAAAAAAGCTGTACATTTTTATACGGAGCTAAAATTCGTTTTTTTTAGTTACGTTTCATTAGAAAACGATAACGCACCTTTGAATTACAAGAATCTAGCGAACTTACAGTCTTAAACCAACGATTGAAACTAGCCCGGTACATACGAAAACATTTCGGGAACTTTATGAACATCCACAATCTTATGAAGAGTATTCAACAAACTTGAACAAAATAAATTGATTTTTTGTCTACACGTAGTTATTTTATAACGTAAATTCATTATACAGTTTACATACATACAGTACCAACGAAAGAGAAAGTGTACCAACAGTTCCATCACTGATTTACTACTCGATTCTAAGCATAGTAAGTTGCTTGTTTTCTATTAGAAAACTTCCATTTATACGAAAACTAAAATCTGCTGCACGCCAGACTCAGTCTTAACAAAAGACTTTTCAGCTGTTGTATTTTGCTTACCAACAGAGAAAACCGCATAAGCAACCCGGTGTATGTCTACTTTTAACATTCTGAAATAATTGAAACAATTTTTAATCAGAGGCACTGTAGACAAATATCATTTCAGATAAATCTACAAGAATTACAAAAATAAAGTTTTAATTAAGTCATTTATTGGTGTCAAATCAGCTTTAAAATTATTGAACTTTCCTAACATTGGCATTCATCAGTGAACAACTTACTGGCCTTCAGTTCAAAACTCACTCGTTCACATCTTTGTTCAGAGAACAGCTTGAACTGAAACAAAATATTAAGCAAAATTATAATAAACAGAAGAAGAGCTACCAAAACAAAGTCAAATACAAAAGAAAAAAAACTAAATTGCTAATCCAAACATTAACACCGAAGGTCATTCTTATTGTTTTACATACTAAACAGAAGATACATTAATTTTACAGGGTAAGACAATTGGACGTGTTATTTTTTAAATTCACCAGTAAAATAGAGAAAAAAAAAAAAAAAATCATAAGCAGAATTCTGGGGTTTCATCAGTTCTTAGTTGATTTTAAAATATTAAAATTTTACAGAATCGCATACTGAATCTAAAAAGAAATTTCTTTCTATACACATATATCTGCAATTTCTTCAAATCCAATTTTTGTCTTAATTTTGCCTTATCATATTTAAACAAACAATTGGTGGATTCTGTATTTCTAAATTAGGATTACATCAGTACCATATTTTGTATCATTCAAATTCGACTTTTTTCTGCAAGATAAGTTAAAATTTGTGTCTGGAAAATTGTAATTCCGAATTATACTGAAATTCAGCTACTCCTGCTTAACACAAATTGAGATTACTCATTACAAAAATCCAGGAAAAATATAAACTTAGATTTGTGAAACACACGTCTACCTTTGAATAGCACATATAGGTCACCAAAGTCTGTATTATCATCAAGAAAATCTTAAAATTTTTTTAATTATTTAAAGTGTTATTTCGTTCTATATTTTTAACGAACATTTTGATTCGAGTGTATCTGATCGACAATATTAAGCATAGGGTGAACCAACAGGCGTATATTTTTATAAATTTAATTAAATATAAACACTTGATAAACAACACCAAGTATAGGGTGATCCCACCGGCATATATTTTGTAGATTTAATTTAATGTAAACACTTGCGCGCAGCATTATACTAACGTTTTTAAACATTCTTGGCATAATATTAACAATTTTGACAAGATCCATTACTTCATTAATTTTGAACAAATTTTGAAAATATAAAAAAGTGTAACAAACCAATCATAAAATTTAAATTGAGCCTCATTTGTATTCCAAAAGCGTTCGTTCATTTTGGGTATACGCTCTTTTTGGTCGATTTTTCAATCCTTTTGTGGTTAGTTTTTACAAATTCAAACTGATATCAGATTATTCGATATTATCGGCAATAAGACCAAAGCATTTCTTCATAATCTTCATAACACGTTAAATTGCAAAACTTATAGCTGGCTTAACTATTCGACAAATTTACTGAGAAAGTTTAAAGCTTGTGTAGCTAAAAGGTTTTTATTTCGATATTTTTATAAACTGGTAAACAATTTCGAGAATTCCCATTATTTTTTAAATATCTTTGCTACATTTCTATAAACACAACAGATATTTTTTCTTGTCGAAACCAATTTCACATTTTTGCATAGAACTTCTTCATTTTCAACCGAATTCAAAATGTCACTTGACCATTTCATTCGATTGGCTGACAGCATGGTCGAATTCGAAGCCGATTATGCGGCTGGCCAATATCCGAATACCTCACTTCATGCCATCGATGTTCATCGATATGAGGTTAAAACGATTTGGTCTCGGATCAAGGCCGCTTATGAAAAATATCTTTTTGATCGTGAAAACGAAGAGGGAAATGCTGAGGAGGAAAAGAAAGATGAGGATAATGCCGTATCTGTAGAATCCTTCCAGAAAAAGTATAAAAGCACGTATATCACATATTGCAATCTATTATCACAGTAAACGAAGCGTACGAAGCTAAACGTTACGAATCCCTCCCTAACGTTGACATTTCAACTCCCCTTCCCATTTCAAGACAATCTGAAGCAACTCCTAACGCTTCCAAGTCTCACTCTCACAGCTTCCGGCTTCCACCATGTGACATCGCGGTCTTCAATGGGGATTACCTATCATGGCCCACATTCCGCGATATGTTTTCCGCGGTATACATTAGGAATTCCAATCTTAGCCCAGTTGAAAGACTTTTTCATTTAATAAACAAAACTACTGGTGAAGCCCAGGAAATAGCACGCAAAAGTCCATTAACTAACCAAGGATTTGATTTAGCCTGGAAGAGCCTTTGTGCACGATTCGAAAATCGTAAATCCATAGTTTTTGGACAGCTAGACAAGCTGTGGGACCTCCGTAAGATAACTTCAGAGTCATCCGAAGATATCAAACAGCTCCAACGGGAACTTAATAGTTGTATAACAACGCTCGGATTATATGATATTGATGTCAAAGTGTGGGATCCTTTGTTTGTTTATATCTGCTACAAAAAGCTTCCAGAATTCACGCATCATCTTTGGGAACAAGGGATAGAGGACAAAGCCATTATTCCGAAGTGGTCAGATTTTGACAAATTCCTCACAAATCGGTATCGAACATTAGAGTCGGTATCTGAAATGCGCGGTTCAAATGACTCGAAATCCGTTGAGTCCAAAACCAAGATTTCAAACCATCCAAAAAGTTCAAATCCCTCTAAAAGGGTGAGCTCATTTCAAACAAAAGTTTCTGAACCCAAATGCCAAATTTGTCCTGATGCATTTCATATTATCCGAAAGTGTCCAAAATTCTTGCAGATGAATTATAATCAGAGATTTTCTGAAATAAAAAAGCAAAGCTTATGCTTAAATTGCTTTTCAAAAACTCATGCTGCCAAGAATTGTAGTAGCAAGTACAGTTGTCAGCAATGCAGTAAGCGACACAATACGCTACTACATAGAGAGTTCACCAGCTCCAATTCTAATACTGAGCAGCTACCAAGCACCAGTGCCAGTTCAGCTCTCAATCCGAATTCAGCTCCCTTTTCAAATAGATCCAATCCAAATACCATACAGTCCACTAATAATTCGGGAGCTAATGTCGTCCAAAATTGCTTTGCATTAAATTCTAAAGGCGTGTTACTTGGTACTGCTATTGTTTACGTGTGTCATCTTGATATGAGATACAAGGCTAGAGCTCTCATTGATTCGGGTTCTGAAGGGACTTTTATTTCTGAACGTTTGTTTAACACACTGAAATTACCTGCTAAACGAACAAATGCCCAAATTTCAGGACTGAACAACACTATTTCAGCCAGGGTACAGCGCGAATGCTCCTTTGTAATCAGCTCTCCATTTGATAATGATGTTGAAATATCGGTAGATGCATTGGTAGTTCCGCATTTAGCTGGCAATCTTCCGTCCCAACCTGTCGATGCTTCAAACTTTTCCAATCTTCCACAAATCCAACTAGCTGATCCGGAATTCTTTAAGAGTTCAAAGATAGATATTCTATTAGGTGGTGATCTATTTCCTTCTATCATGCTTTCTGGGATAAAGCACGACGTTTGTGGGTCCCTAATGGCACAAGAAACCATTTTCGGATGGATTCTTACTGGTCCAGTTTCTGGTAACTCTTCTATCTCCAAGTCCAGAATATCTTCTTATTTTTGTGAAATCTCTTTAGCCAAGGAGATTTCACGTTTTTGGGAGGTGGAGAATCTTCCACGGAAGAACTTTTCATCCCCATCCGACAAATTTTGTGAGGACCTTTATGTAAAGACTACAAAAAGGGACAAGGATGGAAGGTACATTGTCTCACTTCCATTTAAAGACGGACTTCCTGAAAGTACTTTGGGTCAGTCTAGAGTTAATGCCATGGCTCAGTTCTTTAGAAACGAATCCAAATTACTGCGAAATCCCATGTTCAAACAAGAATATGATGAAGTTGTTCAGGAATATACAAATTTAAACCATATGTTTAGAATCTCTTCTCCTGATTCGATAAATCGATCGCAATGCTATTACTTACCACATCACGCGGTAATTAAACCGGAAAGCACAACCACAAAGGTTCGTGTGGTATTTAATGCTTTCTCTCCATCCTCTAATGGACTCAGCCTGAACGACATACTCCATATCGGTCCTATTCTCCAAAGTGACTTAACTCTACTAATTCTAAAATGGCGTTTCTTTCGATTTGTGTTCAATGCTGACATCCAAAAGATGTACAGACAGATTTTAATCCATCCAGAACACACTCCTTTTCAAAGAATTTTATTCCGAAACGATCCCCATACTCCTATCCAAGATTTTGAGTTAAAAACCGTCACCTTTGGAGTAAATTGTGCTCCATACCTAGCTATTCGAACAATTCTCCAATTAGCTGATGATGTAGAGTCGAGTTATCCGATTGCAAGTAAAATTCTCCGAAATAATATGTATGTGGATGATGCACTTGCTGGTGGTCATTCAGTTTCAGAAGCAATCAAAGCTAGAAATCAACTTGTCCTTGCTCTACAATCAGCTGGGTTTTCCTTAAGAAAATGGACATCCAATTCTAAGGACATCATTGAAGATCTTCCACCCAACCATTTGTTAAATGAAGACTTTCTAGATTTTGATGACAGCAGTACAGCAAAAACATTAGGTATTCGCTGGAACGCTCGCTCAGATTTATTTTATTTTACGACAAAGGCATTTTCTGAGTCATCAAAATTTACGAAAAGGGAAGTATTGTCTCAAATTGCAAAATTATTCGATCCCGCTGGGTGGTTGTCTCCATGTGTTGTCCTTGCCAAAATCCTTATGCAACGCATATGGATGGAAGGCACTGATTGGGATGAAGTCCTCTCCCAAGAGTCTATTTCTCAATGGAAAATGTTTCAGTCCAACTATTCAGGTATCAATGATATCCAGATACCACGATGGATAGATTTTAGTCCAAATGTCGAAGTCCAATTCCATGGGTTCTGCGATGCATCCGAAAAAGCATACGCTGCGGCATTATATATTCGAATTAGCAACAGTAACTCCATATCCACTCATCTGGTTTCAGCCAAATCCAGAGTAGCTCCCGTTAAAACTCTATCTATCCCACGATTAGAGCTTTGTGGAGCTGTTCTTTTGGCCGAAATGATAGATAGCCTTATTCCAAAATTAGATGTTGATAGGTACTCCATTTCATGCTGGACTGATTCAACTATTGTTCTCTCCTGGCTCGCTAAACCTCCTTGTGTTTGGTTAAGCTTTGTAGCCAATAGGGTTTCAAAGATTATCGAAATTATTGACCCTTCACACTGGTATCACGTTTCTTCCGAAAACAATCCTGCAGACATAGCTAGCCGTGGTGTTTTTCCTCAAGAGCTTATTGACAACGAACTCTGGTGGCATGGACCACAATTCTTAAAAGATACTCAAATTTCTTATCAGGACTGTCCGAAAATTCCAGAACTTGATCTGGAAAAGAAGACTATCAAAGTCCATTTTGCCTACTTCCAGAATTTCGACGATATTTTGGATCGTTTTTCTTCATTTTCGCGGGCAATGCGAGTTTTGGCGTATATATACCGTTTCTACTTTCGAACTCATAAAAGGTTTCGTTCAAGCTTTTGTAGGGAATCACATGTGGTTACAAGTTCTGAGATTACAGCCGTTCGTGATACTGTTATCCGTATGACCCAAAAGGCTTATTATCCAAATGAGTATCAGTCCTTGTCATGCAAGAAGTCAGTTGCTTCTTCAAGTTCGATTCTTAGTCTTAATCCTTTTCTAGATCCTGAAGGCATAATTCGTTCATGTGGTAGACTAGAATTTGCTCCTGGAGTATCGTATCACGAAAGGCATCCGATAATTATTCCGTACAATTGTCAATACACTCGTCTTTTTGTGAAATTTGTACATGATATCACTATCCATGGTGGTAATCAGCTAATGCTCCGAATAATTAGAAGTCAATACTGGATTCCTAAAGTAAAGAATCTAATTAAAACCACCAGCAATAAGTGTAAGCCGTGTATCTTGTATAAGAAAAGGTGTCAACAACAGATCATGGCTGCACTACCTCCAGAAAGATCTGAATTAACACGTCCGTTCACCCATACAGGCCTTGATTTCGCGGGTCCTTTCGACATTAAAAGTTATACTGGCAGAACTTGTCGAACTACAAAAGGCTACGTATGCGTGTTTGTGTGCTTTTCCACCAAAGCTATTCATCTTGAAGTTACTTCAGATCTCTCCACTCCTGCCTTTTTAGCCGCCTTTAACCGATTTGTTTCTCGTAGGGGTTGTCCACTTCACCTACACTCAGATAACGGTACCACTTTTGTAGGGGCATCAAAAATTCTTGCAAGGGAATTTATACAAACATCCCATCAAGCGGTGAATGCAAACTATGCTCATCAGAACATAACCTGGCATTTTATTCCTCCGGGTGCCCCACACATGGGTGGGCTTTGGGAAGCTGGCGTTAAAAGTTTCAAACTGCATTTCCGTAAGGTTGCTGGTGGCTTTAAATATACCTTCGAAGAATTCTCCACTTTGTTGTCCAGAATAGAGGCCTGTTTAAACTCGAGACCTCTATCTCCAATGTCGCAAAATCCATCTGATCTGTTAGCTTTAACTCCAGGTCATTTCTTAATAGGCTCTCCAATCCTGGAACCGATAGATCCTACTATTAACGAACAACCAACGTCCATTCGAAACCGTTGGCAACGAATAAAGCTTTTAAATCAGAATTTTTGTGTTCGGTGGAAAAACGAATACCTCCGAGAGTTGCAAAAACGCGTCAAATGGCATAAACCGGAAGAAGATTTGAAACCTCGTACCCTGGTTGTCATTAAGGAAGAGAATCTTCCTCCTACTTCTTGGCGCCTTGGCAGAATTACTAAAGTTTATTTAGGGTCCGACAATCGTGTTCGTGTTGCCGATGTCTACACACAAAAGGGTTTAATAACAAGGCCTATTACTAAATTAGTAGTTTTATCCACAGAATAGTACTTACTCTCCTCTTCGCCTACAATTTTAAATACTTCCTATATACATAAATTCGTTTTCCAGATCAACATGCCTAGAAAGTCAGATGCCAACCGTAAAAAACAATCATCGAGTCCTCGGAAAAGTAGTGCAGGTCTTCCACTCAAATCTCGTACTTTCCTGTGCCGCATTTGTTCTCGTCCACATCCTTTGAGAACATGCCGACAATTTTTATCGATGAATGTCGTTGAGCGCATCCGTGCCGTGCGAGCTCACAAATATTGCTTTAATTGCTTAGCCCTCGACCATTCCAACGGAAAATGTTTTACTAAACATGGGTGCAAACTTTGTAAAAAGTTACATCACACCCTGCTCCATATTCATCCGAAATTATCGAACCAGAATGGCACTACTGCTCCTCGTTCGCCATCTCCAAGACCACGATCCAATAAAACTCGTTTGAGAAACCCTTCTCCCTCAGGTCCATCTACTTCTAAGACAGCCACCCTAACAACGATTTTGCGCCAAAATAGCATTATCCTCCTTCCAACCGTACTAGTCAAAATCGAGTCAAAGACAGCCCTCGCTCGGTGTCTTTTAGACTCAGGTTCTTCTATGAGCCGCATTTCCAAGAGATTCGTAGAAAAACTTGACCTCACGACCTTATCACTAGACGAGGAGACAATTTGTCCTCTGACAATAAAGTCTAGATTCGACCCGACGTCAAAGATCGACGGTATGTTTCGGGTAGATAATCGCCTTACATTGAAAACTCCGGCTGAATCCTTACCTGAGTCCTTTAAAAGAAATTTCCGGGATCTTTTCCTTGCTGACTCAAAGTTTTTTGAGTCAGACGGAATTGATATAGTCGTAGGGGTGGATCTTTATCCGAAGGTAATTTGCGAAGGGGTCATCTCAAAAACAGGGTTGCCAACTGCACAAAGTACCATATTTGGTTGGGTCATCTATGGATCGTGCAGCACATAAGTACTCCATCAGTTTTTTTTCTTACATAAAGCACTTTCAAACGTCTATGAGCAAAAACAAACGTACATATTCTAGTTATGTAAACATACTTTTAATTAAATTATCCATTTTAAAAATAATGTTTCTTATGAATTATTAAATGAATTAAATTGAAATGAATTGTCGAAGAAGCATTAATTAAAATATAATTTGTATCATTTAAGTTTTTATTGTTTTTTAATATTAAAATATTGTCTTTTTCAGAAACAGTATCTGCGACTCACGCCGGTTTTTATGTTATTTTTTGCATGTATACTGCAAGGCGGGCGGTAATGTTAATACCAAAATGTATTAATCGATTAATTAACATGCCAATTAGATAGGCATCAACAGATTAGCATTGCCACTCGCTGTCCCCAGAAAATAATACAGATAAAAGCTGAATGTTGCAAAACATTCAGATTGCAGTCTGTCTCTTTCTAAATTTTATTACAAATATTTTTCAATATTAATTTCGAAAATGTCGCAAATACTGTTTCCGATAAAGTATTGGCATAACCTTCACTTTTCTACTTTTGTCATACACACTACATACTATTGGTAAGAAATTGTCCAAAGACTCCAATAAATATAATATATCAAAATTCAAAATCCTAATTTGATTCTTATTTCATTTCGTTCTCGGTTGGTATATTATTTATTGAGTACCAAAATCAACTGGTGATTTTGGTTGGCTCAAATCTCATTGTTCTTCCTCCAGATCTCAACTTCTACATATATCCATATTTGAGATTAACAACGAGGATTCATGTTGTTTAACAAAAAAAAAAAACTATTTTTTTTGTAAATTTTCTATTTTTTTTTTTAAATTTTGCAAGTCCCGGACAAATTTTTTTTTTATTTTTATTGAAAAAATATTTAAAAAAAAAATTATTATTTACAAAAAAAACAGTTATTTTACAAAAATGATTTTATTACGAGGATTTATGTTGATTAACAAAAAAATTTTTTTTTTTTGTAAATTTTCCATTTTGGGTTGTAAATTTACCATTTTACCATTTATTTTTTTTTTATTTTTCCGGTTTTAAAACAATATTTTTACCAATAAAATTGGTTATTTTACCAATTTTTGGCGCATTCAAAATTACGAGGAAGTCCTCGTAATTTTACGAGAATTTTATCTACCTCCTATTTTACAAGAATTGCCTCGTAAAATCAACATATTTTTTGGTAACTTTACAAGGTTTTTTTTTGAGTGTATCAAAAATTAAAAGAGAGAGAGAAACCGACATCAAAATAAAATTGATTTTATTCAAGCGGTTTTCGGTCGAGTGTTTTTTCTTGCCAAATTTGTTTGAAAAAACGGCACCGACATTGTTGTGCGGGGTCTCTTAATGTCACTTTATTAAAATACATCTGAAAATAGAACAAAATCTAAAAAAAAAAATCTAAAAATTAAAAAAAAAAAATTAACCGGCAGCTGGAATTGAACCCGCAACGAACATGATACGAGTCTAGCACACTTCCATCGAAATAAACCGGATTTTTAAAATAGAACAAAAAACATAAGAAAAACGTCTAGCGGCAGCTGGAATCGAACCGGCGACAAGCATTGTACGAGTCTAGCACACTACCGCAGTGCTATTCCTCATATATATTTTTACTTGACTCAACGCCTATAAAAGGTGTCTGTAAAAAACCCAAAACAAAATAATCTCAAAATAAAAAAAATTTCCGCCAGCTGGCAGCGAACCCGCAATGTTCATGATTCGAGTCTAGCACACTATCACCTTGCTATCGTCACCTATATTTGAGGTTCAAAAACGTTTTTAAAAAAGAACAAATTTTAAGACAAGACTTTTTGTTACGTATCCTTATAAATATTTTTGACATATTGTCTTCTTGATAATATGGTCTGAAAAGGCTTTAAGTTGGTAATTGATGAAAAAAATATTATGTGTGTAACCTAAATTATAAAGAAATTGAAAAATATTGCATGGAGGTCCGATAAAAGCGCCGCAGGCGAAAAAATTTATCATCAAATTTTAACAAGAAATCCCGCGATTTGGAAATAAGTGCAGGGGTAGTCAGTTCGATTCCCACAAGAACCTTTGTGGTCTCAAAAGCTGGAAAATGTTAACTGCGTTGTCTAAAAAAATATAGAAACTTAATTTTGGTCCAAAACTTCTGATCACAATCTGTGGACCAAAATCGCAGATCAGCATTTTTGGACCAAAATCTCGTTGTATATTTTTAATATTATTTTAGATAACACATTTAATTTTTTTTTTTTGTGAGGATGTTTATTCTGGCTCGAGGTCATTATTTTCTTTACTAATTAAAACCATGATATTCTCATAGCATAATTTTCAAGAAAATTATTTTTTGTTTTAAATTTATTTATGTTGGTCATTTTTGCAAGACTTAATCGACACGTGTTTCGGAATTTGTCAAGATTCCATTGTCAAGATTATTTAGCAAAAATAGAAACGATATACTACAAAGTAGCAAACGAGTCTAATGACAAATCGTTTGTGCACAAACTAAAACATTAATACATATTCGACTCTATCCACAATGTGAATTAGAAAGACGAAGAAATTGTACTATGTTAGTAAGTAACGATTGTCAATAACCAACAAAAATATTTAAAACATTTTACATACGATAGTCCATTGGACTACAACAATATGTTTTTTGTTGTTGTGAATGAAATTATACCATTATTAGGGCTATTCATCACTATGGCGTGCCAACCATTATGTTCAAATTCTGATTAATTTTTATTAATAAATAAAAATTGTTTTATTCGACCTTTAAAATATTATATTTTGTGAGGATGTTTATTCTGGCTCGAGGTCATTATTTTCTTTACTAATTAAAACCATGATATTCTCATAGCATAATTTTCAAGAAAATTATTTTTTGTTTTAAATTTATTTATGTTGGTCATTTTTGCAAGACTTAATCGTAGTATATCGTTTCTATTTTTGCTAAATAATCTTGACAATGGAATCTTGACAAATTCCGAAACACGTGTCGATTAAGTCTTGCAAAAATGACCAACATAAATAAATTTAAAACAAAAAATAATTTTCTTGAAAATTATGCTATGAGAATATCATGGTTTTAATTAGTAAAGAAAATAATGACCTCGAGCCAGAATAAACATCCTCACAAAATATAATATTTTAAAGGTCGAATAAAACAATTTTTATTTATTAATAAAAATTAATCAGAATTTTAACACATTTAACATTTTCCAACTTTTGTTATCAAAAAATATTAAAAATATATAAAAACAAGATTTTGGTCTGAAAATGTTAATCTGAATCTGTTGACCAAAATTACAAATCAGCATTTTTGGACCAAAATCGCGTTTTTATGTTGTTTTTAATATTTTTTAGATAACACACTTTACATTTTCCAACTTTTGAGACCAATTTAGATAAAAAAATATTTTTTATGTTTAAAAATCAGCATCTGTGGACGAAAATCACGGTTATGGATTTTTTAAAATATTTTTTTTCAGAAGTACGCAAAATTTCGGAATTTTTGGCCTGAATTTGGTCAAAAAATTCGGACATGAATTTTGGTCGAAATACCTCAATTTTTTCAACTTTGACCGCTGGTTGCCGACTGAAGTTGACCTTGCGAAATTTTTTCATAAAATTTACTCACAATCAGCTCTAACGTGGCCATTGTTTGGCAGGTATTACGACATGAAATTTTAAAATTTATCGCCCGTAAGGCGATCCCAATACATTTTTTTTATTTTATAAACTTGTTGTATTAAATCGGCTCCTACCACTCTGATTGTGCCTTTTGTAAGACCGACCCCCATTAACTTTCCCCCCAAACATTTTTTCCGAAAATACCTACCTCTTTTCTTGATATAAAATTTTGACACACCAAGTAAAAATGTGAAGGATCAGTACTGATCCGAAAAATGGTTCAGTTTTAATCGGACGGATACTATTTCATCCGAAAATGGGCGAAAATGGGTTTAAAATAGTGAAACTTTTTACAAAGCCGGATATTTCATTGGTTATGGTTTTAAAAAATCACAAAACTATCTGCACCATTTACAGATGTAATTCGAAGATTCTATTTGTAATTCGAAGATTCCATTTGTAATTCGAAGATTCCATTTGTAATTCGAAGATTCCAATTGTAATTCAAAAAAGATCAATTGTAATTCTTAAAAGATCAATTGTAATTCGTAAAAGATCAATTGTAATTCGTTAAAGATCAATTGTAATTCGAAAAAGATCAATTGTAATTCGTTAAAGATCAATTGTAATTCGTAAAAGATGAATTGTAATTCGAAGATTCCAATTGTAATTCGTAAAAGATCAATTGTAATTCGAAAGAGATCAATTGTAATTCGAAGATTCCAATTGTAATTCGTACAAGATCAATTGTAATTCGTAAAAGATCAATTGTAATTCGTAAAAGATCAATTGTAATTCAAAAAAGATCAATTGTAATTCGTAAAAGATCAATTGTAATTCGAAAGAGATCAATTGTAATTCGAAAAAGGTCAATTGTAATTCATAAAAGATCAATTGTAATTCGAAAAAGATCAATTGTAATTCGAAAAAGATCAATTGTAATACGAAAAAGATCAATTGTATTTCGTAAAAGATCAATTGTAATTCGTAAAAGATCAATTGTAATTCTAAAAAGAACAATTGTAATTCGTAAAAAATCAATTGTAATTCGTAAAAGATCAATTGTAATTCGAAAAAGATCAATTGTAATTCGAAGATTCCAATTGTAATTCGTAAAAGATCAATTGTAATTCGTAAAACATCAATTGTTATTTGTATGTTACTCCCCAACAGGAAGGCTGTTCATCAGCTGTTTCTTGGTTAGTTAAGTTAATTTTTCTATTGGCTGTTTCATTGCAACTTATTTCGGTTTTGACATTTTATTACTAAAAATGGCAAATTTTTCATATTTTATTTTTGGGCAATTTTTCGTAACGAAACCCCAATTTTCACCCACTTTTTTATTTCGAAATTTTAAAAAAAAACTATAAAAATGTGCCAAAAAAATGTTGGGTAACTTTTCGTATGAAATTTTTTGGCGACATTCAATTTTCTTTTTTGGGCGATTTTACCTGCTGCCTCACTTGTTTTATATGTATGTTTAAGTACGTATTAAATGCAATTCTGAAAAATCGATTACTTAAAGCTATCTTGAAATAAAAGACTGAAAATGGGTGTGCAAACCCATTTTCAGTCTTTTATTTCAAGATAGCTTTAAGTAATCGATTTTTCAGAATTGCGACTTTTTCCAAAAAATTATGAAATTAAAACATTCGAATAATTTTGACTACACTACAAAAAAAGACCTTATGAAATTACAAGAAAAACTTGTAACTTTTTTTGTTTGCTACCTCCTATTTGACAAAAATTCCTAGTAATTTTACAAGATTTTTACCAATAATTTTGTAATTTTACAAGGTTTTTACCAATTAAATTGTAAATTTACAAATTTTTTGACACGATAAAATTTACAAAGAAGTTTCGTAATTTTACTAGATTTTTGCTACCTCCTATTTTACGGAATTCCTTGTAATTTAACAAGCTTTTTACTAATACTTTTGTAATTTTACAAGCTTTTTACCAATAAAATTGTAAATTTACAGTTTTTTGACACAATTAAAATTACAAAGAATTGTCGTGAATTTACTAGATTTTTTTTTTGTAAAATTATCTTGAAAATTTTTAAAATTACAAAAAAAATTGTAAAATTACAAACAAAAATGTAAATTTCGATTTGTTAAAAAACAAGGAAAACTGTCAAATATTGGTAAAATGGGATTACGAGACTTCTCCTAGTAATTTGACAAAGTTTTTTTTTTTGCGTATAAATATAGATATCTTAAAGAAAATTTGGACAACGTTTTGTTGGAATTTTAATGTAGTTTTAAAAAATAAATTTGAAAAAAAATTTAAAAGTAATTGTTACTTAATTTTTAACGTTTGAAAAGTAAAATCGGCTTTTTAAAAAAGAAAATTGTACAATCTCTTATTGTTAGTAACATCAAAATTATTTTTCGATCGTGATTTAACAATGAAATAATACAATTTTTTTCTTCTTATTCTTTATGAATATGTTTTAATATTTTTGTTTTTGACATTAGCAATTTTGTTATTTAAATTCCCTTTGCTACTTGAAGTATAGAGTTTTTATATTTGATAAATACTTTTGAAAATGGAATCTGACAAATTCCGAAACACGTGTCGACTAAGTCTTGCAAAAATTACCAACGTAAATAGATTTAATTGAGAAAAATACTTTTCTTGAAAACTATTCTATGAGAATATCATAGTTTTAATTAGTAAAAAAATAAAATATTTAAAAATAGAAGACCGCGCGGGGATACGAACACAAGACCCACTGCATACTACTCTGGCATACTTACAAACAAAGCCACACATTTTTAGATTAGTACTCTTTAATACTCATAGCCTAAAATTGTAATTATATATTTTCAAATTCGATGAAAATTAGTTACATCCGATTTATTTGAAATCATAACATTCAAATATTGCCAATTAAATGAGAAAACAATAACATTAAAACAGTAAATAAATTTTGAATTGTAATCAATTCAGAATTGAAGACAATTTTAAAATTGTATTGAAAAGAACATAAATTAAAATTATTTTATAACATTTCCTAAACTTCAGCACCACAACCCATTCCTTTTCCCTTATCTTACATGACTCTGTCATTGTATTTTGCGTCTTAAAATGAGTTAAATAATACAAAAAGATCCTTCAGTATTATTGTTTTATTTTTTTTTTTGTTTTGCTGTTTTAAGTCTATATTTTATTGTTTAAAATGCTTTTATTTAGAAAATGAGCATTCGATTTTGTTTTTTTTTTTATACTGGCGTTGAAAATTTGAAAAATGTTTTGTTTTGTTAAATTGTGCAAAAAGAAAAAACATAAAATGGAGAAAACAAATGTTTGTAATATACAACTCGTGGGTATAATAATTTTTGGTGTGGAATGAGCAGTAACAGTGAATGGGTTATGGGAATAGTGACAGATATGGTAATAATTGTTTTGTATTACATACATAAATATAAAGAAGACAACAAAAAGACTTTTAAATATTATTTTTATTGTTATTTTCAAATGATAAAGTGTACACTTAAAGAAAAAGCTTCTTCATGTTAATGAAAAGTTACATCAATGTGATGAAATGTTACATTAATTCCGTCCAGTGTAATTTGACATCAATATGCTGAAGCGGTGTCATAAATAATAAGCTTTTATAACCTACACCATTCTGTGGTATATGGTATAATCCCCGCAGAAAAGGTGTGTGTTTCGATCCGAAATCACCTATACCGTGACTGGTAAAAACGGAACAATCACTAAACTACCATCACGTGTCAGATAATAATTGGACTTATTAATAAACTGTCTCAAAAAAAACTTATACCGTGACCGGAGACAATAGAGCAAAAATAAATTTTCCAATTTTTGCAAAGTCTCGAAACAAAATTTAAAAAATTTCGAAGTAAAAATTTTTTTCAAAAATGATGACAAAAAATGTATGAATTTTTTTGTTGCGTTTTGGAATAACAAATTTTTTCAAGAAGAAAAAAATTAATAAAAATTCTTTAATCTCGAGGCCAGTTTTTTCTTGTAAATAAATATTCTTTTATTCCCTTCCAATATTTCGATTCTCTTTGAGAATTATCATCAGGAAATTTAGTGAATTTTTATGCACGTATGAAGGTATCGATATCTAAAACTACATATACCGTCACCTTCACAACATATTTTTAAGTTTTTGTGTGTATAAAAATTCACTAAATTCCCTGATGATGATTCTCAAAGAGAGTCGAAATATTGGAATGGAACAGAAGAATATTTATTTACAAGAAAAAAACTGGCCTCGAGCTCATAGAATTTTTATTTATTTAAATTGGAAAGGTCGAATAATAACTTTAATTGAAGAAAAACATTGTCACAAAACTGTTTGGCAGCTTTTTTTTGGCGTTTTGGAGTAAAAATTCATTAAAAACGCATTTAGGGCGGAGCGAGAAATTATTTTTCGCGAATTGGTAAAAACAGATGCCAAAACGATGTGGTTAAAATTACAGGAAGATGGCACTTCATCCTGGGGTCCCCCTTCAGCGCCGAAGTTTCAACTTTTCTAAGCCAAAGAGCATTTTTTAAAAAAATTGTCCAAAAGTCAAATTTGGTTAGATGTTTTCAAATTTGGATTTTGTGAAGCCTAGTTAATCGCATCTATTTAGATTTTAAATATCAGATTTTAAGGATACCGTTTACCTGTAAAAAAACAGACGTGGAAAAATATGCATACATTTTTGAGACACCCGAAAATAAACTTTTTGCAATATAATAAAAATGCATTAAAATGGCAAAATATGATTTTTTTCTTCCCGACTTGGAAAATAGACTACCCAAGGATTCCAAAACCGTTAAAAACAAAAAAATACAAAATTCTTAAACGGCGTGTGCACTGATCTGAATTCACGATAATTTTATCAAATTAGTTTCAAAAAACCTATTGCAAAAAGTTGATTTTTGGGTTTCTCCAAAATGGATGCATATTTTTTCACACCTGGTTTTTGGAGGTAAGCGGTATCCAACGGTTCAAAAGTTATAAGCAAAAGAGTAAATATCGGCAGGGGTTTTCGAGAATTTAAGAGATAAAAAACACGCTAACTTTCGAAAGACAATTTTGAGGGTGCTAAAGCTTGGTATGTATATTTGTCGTTCCTCTGGTCTAGTTCGTATTGAATTTCAGCCAAATCGGTCCAGTGGTTAACAAGGTATTAGAAAAACCGTTAATTTCAGATTGGGTTGACCTCAAATTCACGTGTTGAAAAAACTGAGCTTTAAAAAAACAAGCTTTAAAATCATTGGTAGGCTACAAAATTACTTTACATAGTATTTTTGTCAGTCAAAAATATTTTAACACTAAAAAATTTAAACTTGAAAAAAATTTTACACTAGTTTTTTACTCAACATAAAATATTTGTAATCAAAATTGTTAATTTTTTCACGTTAGAAAATTTACTAAAAAGGGCATTGTGGAGGGTATTTATAGATTCGGACAAGTCAAATTTAACTTTTCTACTTTTTTTTATACCTTCCACTTAGTGGTAGAGGGTATATATAAATTTGTCATTCCGTTTGTTACTTATCGAAATATCGGTCTAGGACCCCATAATGTAGATATGGCGCCCAACTTTTTAAAAACATTATGGATTCGCTTAAAACTCTTTATACACGGGTTTTTGTGGTCGTTTAAGAAGTAGGAATTTTACAATTCAAAATGGCGGATTGAACATAGCGACCAATATTTTTGAAAAATAAGAGATTTTACTTATGCTACGAGTTTTTGGGGTCCCTAAATAAGAATCTGAGGTTAGATTTTCATATGGCAGATTCCAATTTAGCAACCCAACATACCTGTGCGTAAAGAGTTTTAAGTGAATCTGTTATTTAAAAAAAAAAAAAAAACATTTCTTCATGTTGGATCCGCCATTTTGAATTTTGGGAGTCCAAATGCAGATTCTTCTCTAGCGACCCGTAGAACCGGTGTATGAAGAGTTTTAAGCGAATCTGTAATATATAAAAAAAAATTGGGCGCCATGGATCCGTCATAATGAAATTCATAAATCGCCACTCGGTATTGAAAAGTAAATATTTTTAAGAACCCCTCATATATATTATTGATCAGTGATCGATTATAAGACATTCTAGCGATGTCCGTCTGTCTGTCCGTCTATGGAAATGGTGATCACGGTCAAAGTATTAAACAGATATTACTCAGACTAAGCATATTTACTTGTTGTTGCCCTAAGCATTTTGGTATTGCATTTGAGCGAAATAGGTTAAGCGGTTCAAAAGTTATGAAAGAAAATGTAAGAACACCTCGAAAATTTTGGTACATTCAACATAACCTAAAAATACAAAATGCTTTAATTCGGCTGCTGGTTGACACATGTAAACAGAATTGATCACCGAATGGTATTTAAACAAGTACAAACATATTTAAAAAAAAAAAAAAAAAATTTCGCAGAATTGTTTTTTTTTTTTCACCAAAAACTTTTTTTCGTGGATTTTTTTTTTAGTTTTTATACCCTCCTCCAGTGTTGCCACCGGTTAACTAAAAAATTATCCAGTAGTTTGTCCGAAATTATCCAAAATTCCAAAAATTATCAAAAAAAAAAAAATTTTCAAAAACGATTTTTTAACGAAACAAAAGTTTTTTTTTTAATTTAATTTAAAGAATACATAAAATGAGTAGTAGTTTGTCCAAAATTATCAAAATTATCAAAATCCCAAAAATTATACAAAAAAAATATCAAAAACGATTTTTTTTAACGAAAGTGTTTTTTTATTTTAAATTCAATTTAAAGAATACATGAATTTTGTACTGTTCAAAATAAAAAATATGTTATAACAATAGTATTACACTGTAGAACAAATTCAGGTTAGCATAAGTTAGGTCGATTCTGAGAGTAGGGGTGAAAATACAGGCTACATTAGAAGACCCGTATCGCGGCGTTTGTTTATATTAGTTAGATTTTTTTTTAATCGACCTTTGAACTTTGCAGTCAAATGCCGATTTTCAGCATATTGTTTATATGGTTTTTTGGTTTTTTTCAATAAAATTGTTGTACAGGTCTCTAGCAACAATTTGGCTTTTACAGATTGAAAAAATATCAATCAGTACACGAGTTATAGCCAAAAAACCATAAAAACAATATGCTCAAAATCAGCATTTGACTGCAAAGTTCGAAGGTCGATTAAAAAAAAATTCGAACTAACATAAACAAACGCCGCGATACGGGTCTTCTAATTTAGCCTCTATTTTCACCCCTCACTCTCAGAATCGACCTAACTTGTGCTAACCTGAATTTGTTCCACAGAGTTACTCTTTTGTGGGCTCAAAATTTGTACCCCCATTTCTTTTAATGCCTTCTTTTGTAAAAAAATTGAAGCAACGGTATTTGAAGATAATTTATTTCGTAAATCGGTTTTTGTTTTCTTTAAAAAAAATATATTTTGTCCATGTAAAACTTTAAATTGTAAATGATAAAATTATCCATAAATTATCCAAAACTGTAATTATCCAAAGAGTATCCAAAAAATTTTAAAATATCCATTTTTTGGATAATTACACTGTGCTACAAAAGACCAAAAATAATTTATGCAGGGGTTCTCATATGATAATTCGGGTTGGTTGGAGTCCATAGAGTACTGATATACTCATAGTTTTTCTGGATCACTTCGTTAAGTACGCTTTTTATTGGCAAATGTGTTGAAAAACGGAAATTCTTAAATTACAATTTTAAAAAATTATTACTTTGTTAGTTTGCAACCGATTTTCGATTTTATGGATTTCTTTTAAAGGTATAGGTCTTACCTTTCAAACAAAACAAAAATATTAAAAATCGATCAAGAATTGGCTGAGCTACGATCGCTTAAGTAAAAAAAAAACGAATTTTTTGAAAAATTTGTCATATTCTTTACACTCTAAGTTGAAAGTGCATCATTAAACAATTTTTTTGATTTTTTTGTAAAAAAGTATAGTAAAGTAGCTTTCCAAAACACCAAAAAACATAACAATCGGTTTAAAAATGAATGAGTTATGCTAAGTTTTGTGATAGGGCATTTTTAAATTTTTTCAGAAATGCTTGTAATTCAGGTATTATTCATGAATCTTATTGCTAGTAGTAATTTTATGTGCCTATGTATATAAACAAGAGATGGTAACATAATTAGATTTGTGCGTGATTGACACATGATCACAAGTGAGCGTGATTGAAAATCAATTTTACTCACGTGGTTGTGAGTGAGTGGAATAAAAACAAGTGAGAGTGTTAAATTCGGCTATGCCGAATCTATGATACCCTCCAACGCACAGTGCGACATTTGGCCAATCTAGGTGGACAAAAATCGAAAAATAAAAGTTGGCGAATTGTTATAATTTAAATGAATGTGACAGCAAACAATCCATATACTATGGAAATAATCATAATATGACGAAAAAAGTGCTGTTTCATTTGATACAGGAGTTTAAAGTCACATCTTGTAATAGACTTTTGAGAAATAAAATATATTTTTGAGCACCATCCCAACTTCAAACACTTATAACTTTTTTGCTGTTGTAGTTATAAGTCCATTTCTTTTTTTAAAAATACAGTATTTTTAATCTAGTTTTTAAATCCGTGCTCATTTTTTAATTTAATCGAAAACTTATTGTTGTAATTTATTAAAAACAAAAATTAAAAATTAAAAAAAAAAAAGAAAAAAACGGAAACTTCGTTGGAATAAAACTATAGTTTCCTCACGCTCCCTCACACGACCTATACATGTGGCAGGTGTTGGAATATCTCTAGTAAGAGATTAAACTATGTTTGCTGGCGATTTTTTGCGATTTATAGAGAATTTTAAAGTTTAGTGAACGTCTAAAATGGACTTTTTGCTTGATTTTTTTTTAATTCCAGAGACTTTTAGTTTTAAACTATATGAAAAATACACTTATATTGCACATAAAATTGAATGATTATGTAAGAATACATTATAATATAAAATGTAATGTGTTATTACACCAAACCCTTGTTTAACGGCATTACATTTTTTTAACGATGTTTAGTTTTTGTATAAAATATGGGAAAATTGAATAATTGTTAAATTCGTAGAATTCGCAATTTTTTGGTTTGAAATTCTAAAATATGAGTGATACAAATCACACGATTTCAATAAATTACTGTACTGCTATTTCTATTTCTATTGTAAAATCGTTTTGTGTGTAATAAATTTATAAAACTGCAAATAGTGGGTTGACCACGCCCCTTTTTGTTACAGTATAGAGTTAATTTTACAATGTACATAAGTCAAAAAAGGAAATCTAGCCCAAGGTTGTCCAAAACAGCTTAAATGTCTGTTATAAAAAAAGTGGGCGTATACCGCCCATCAATAATTGTCTTCGAGGTTATTGTGTACATTTTTTTTTACAAAATGGTACACAAATAATATTTTTTTTACAAAATCTCATAAAAATTCTTCAAATTATTTAAGCAATTTCTTAAAAAATAGTTAATTTCCCAAAAATGGGCGTGGCAATTGTTCGATTGTTCCAAATTTTGTTGTCAATATTAGTTATGTCCTACATTATTATCAAACCAAATTTCAAGCCAGGATCTTTTAAATTAGATTTTTGTCCACCTAGATTGGCCAAATGTCGCACTGTGCAACGTGTTAAAACATATAAAAAAATCCAGGGTCGTTTTTTTTTTTTTTGGGGGGGCCCGGTGGGGGTGGTGAGGGATATTTTCCCCATCGCGATAAATATTAACTAATTTATTTATTATGCTTTTTGCAATTTAGTAATACCATTTTCTCATTATTTTAATGTTTTTTTTAAATCCACGCCCACAAAAGGGGGCGGGTAGACAAAAACTAAATTTTCCAGCCCCCTGGGTCTAAGTTCAGGAGTTTAAACCCCTTCTGACATAAAAAGATTTTATTTGTTTAACCATAATGGCAAAAAAAGATGTAAAAATGGCGTTTTTTAAGAGGTCTTTTTAGTTTGTTAAGGGGAAACTTTTTTTCCCCTGGCCCGATTTTGCCCATTTCCGAACTTAACCGGCCTATGAACATTGTACATATTCTGACCAATTTTCAGGGGTCTAGCTCTTTTATTTTGGACTGAATCGTGTTTTATACAGACGGACGGACGGACGGACATTCATAGAACGACTTAGAATCGATCATAGATCAATAATATATATACTTTATGGGGTCCCCGACCGATATTTTTATGCGTTACAAACGGAATGA
The DNA here is from genome assembly GCA_963921195.1 of Pegoplata infirma. Lineage (NCBI taxonomy): Eukaryota > Metazoa > Arthropoda > Insecta > Diptera > Anthomyiidae > Pegoplata > Pegoplata infirma. The sequence goes on from OY992539.1 coordinate 28,807,905, forward strand.
CAAAGTGAGTATACCCCCATACTGTGGTTGGAGGGTATAAAAATGGGCGTGTCAGTTGCTTCTAAATCCCATTTATAATTTTTTGGTTTTGTTTGAAAAATATGAATGTTACTTCTTAAAAACAAAAATATTGAGAATAGATTGAAAATAGGCTGGTTTAAGTAAAACATCTTTTTTGAAAATTAATACCTGCAACATTTTTATGACAGAAAAAGTTGTACGTTCGCAAACATTTTTGAAACGAAATTGGTAAAGTTGTAGGATCATTTGATGAAAATTTTACCTATTTATAAATAAACGTATGAGGCATTCCACACCAAATATCCAGCAAAAAAAAAACATGTGTACCATAAATTTCTGAACAGGTTGTATGAATAGCCCTATATGGAGCTAAGAAAATTGCGTTTTTAGTTTTAAAATTTTTCAAAAACTTGACTTATTAGGAGGTCAAATATTGGAAAAATGGTCAAATTTGTGTTGAGTTACCTTGTTTAAATATTTATTAAATTAAAACGGAATGCACCACAATCTCAAACATCGATTAATTTTTTTTTTTTTTTAAATTTTCAGAATTAGTTCTGAAATTTTTGCATTTTTAAAAAAAGTCAATTAATCAAAAACCCGGCCACTTTTTTTTAAGCTATCTATCCACACAAATTAATTCAGACATATGTTTTTTGAGAAAATCGCATTTGAATAGTAATTTTCATAACAATTTTGTAATTTGCTTGTATTTTCTTGTTTCAACGTAGCGAATGACTATTAAATATTTGCATTAGTCATACGCTACGTTGAACCAAGAAAATTTCCAAATTGTCATGAAATTCAAAATTCAAATGCGATTTCTCGAAAATAACGAAAAAAACACATTACAATTTTTTTATGTGGATAGACAAACTAGAGATGGGAACATGAGCAGATAAGAGCGTGAGTGTGACTGAATTCAATTTTACTCACGTGATTGTGAGTGAGTGTGAGAAAGATTATTGCGTAAAAGAGTGAGCGTGAGTTGATTTTTTGCGTGAGTTTGCGTGATTTATTTTCTCTTCATATTTCCTTTCATTTCAAAAAAAGCAACACAAAAATGTAAAATTTTGGTTAACTTCAGATTTCGTCCCGAAAAAATCAAAACAAATGTAAAATTTTAGATTTTGCTGAAAATTTTGAAAGATTTTTGAAATTTTTTTTAGTATAAATAAGAATATCGTGAGTGTGAGTCAACGTTAGCGTGAGTGACTCTTGCATCGGCGTACGTGAGTGTAAGTTGTATTAAATTTACACACGTGATTGTGAGTGAGTGTTAGAAGAAAAATTATGCTCGTGATTGGGTGAAAGTTAAAATTCACTCACGTGACCATCTCTTAGACAAACATATAATCTTTAAAAAAAATTTAAAAAACAAAACAAATGTGGCCGGATTTTTTATAAATTGACTTTTTTAAAAAAATGGAAAATTTCAGAACGGGTTCTGAATTTTTTTTTTTTTATTTCACTCACACTTTTTTATTCCACTGACACTCACAACCACGTGAGTAAAATTGATTTTCAATCACGCTCACTTGTGATCATGTGTCAATCACGCACAAATCTAATTATTTTACCATCTCTTGTTTATATGCATAGACACATAAAATTACTACTAGCAATAAGATTTATGAATAATACCTGAATTACAAGCATTTCTGAAAAAAATTAAAAATGTCCTATCACAAAACTTAGCATAACTCGTTCATTTTTTAACCGATTGTTATGTTTTTTGGTGTTTTGGAAAGCTATTTTACTTTTTTTTTATACAAAAATAAAACAAAAATTGTTTAATGATGCACTTTCAACTTAGAGTATAAAGAACATGGCAAATTTTTCAAAAAATTGGATTTTTTTTAACTTAAACGACTGTAGATCAGCCAATTCTTGATCGATTTTTATTATTTTTGTTTTGTTTAAAAGGTAAGACTTTTACCTTTCAAAAAAATCCATAAAATCGAAAATCGGTTGCAAACTAACAAAGTAATAATTTTTTAAAGTTGTAATTTAAGAATTACCGTTTTTCAACACATTTGCCAATAAAAAACGTACTTAACGAAGTGATCCAGAAAAACTATGAGTATATCAGTACTCTATGGACTCCAACCAACCCGAATTTTCATACGAGAACCCCTGCATATTTTTGGTGTAGCACAGTGTAATTTTTGGTGTGGAATGAGCAGGAACAGTGAATGGGTTATGGGAATAGTGACAGATATGGTAATAATTGTTTTGTATTACATACATAAATATAAAGAAGACAAAAAAAAAACTTTTAAATATTATTTTTATTGTTATTTTCAAATGATAAAGTGTACACTTAAAGAAAAAGCTTCTTCATGTTAATGAAAAGTTACATAAATATGATGAAATGTTACATTAATTCCGTCCAGTGTAATTTGACATCAATATGATGAAGCGGTGTCAGTAATAATAAGCTTTTATAACCTACACAATTCTGTGGTATAGGGTATAAACCCCGCAGAAAAGGTGTGTTTCGATCCGAAATCACCTATACCGTGACTGGTAAAAACGGAACAATCACTAAACTACCTATCACGTGACAGATAATAATTGGACTTATTAATAAACTGTCTCAAAAAAAACTTATCCCGTGACCGGAGACAATAGAGCAAAAATAAATTTTCCAATTTTTGCAAAGTCTCGAAACAAAATTTAAAAAATTTCGAAGTAAAAATTTTTTTCAAAAATGATGAAAAAAAAATATGGATTTTTTTTGCGTTTTGGAATAACAAGTGTTTTAAAGAAGAAAAAAATAAAAATTCTTCGAGCTCGAGGCCAGTTTTTTCTTGTAAATAAATATTATTTTATTCCATTCCAATATTTGGATTCTCTTTGAGAATCATCATCAGGGGATTTAGTGAATTTTTTTGCACACAAAAACTTAAAAATATGTTGTAAAGGTATCGTCTTTGTGTGCAAAAAAATTCACTAAATCCCCTGATAATGATTCTCAAAGAGAATCGAAATATTGGAATGGAACAAAAGAATATTTATTTACAAGAAAAAACTGGCCTCGAGCTCGAAGAATTTTTATTTATTTAAATTGGAAAGATCGAAAAATATCAACTTTAATTAAAAAAAAAAAAAATTGTCACAAAACTGTTTGGCAACTTTTTTTTTTAGTTTTGGAGTAAAAATTCATTAAAAACGCTTTTTGGGTTAAAATTTCAGGAAGATCGCACTTCATCCTGGGGTCCCCCTTCAGCGCCGAATTTTCAACTTGTCTAAGCCAAAGAGAATTTAAAAAAAAAAAAATTGTCAAAAATTAAAATTTGTTCAGATCTTCTTAATTTTGGATTTTATGAGGCCTAGTTAATCGCATCTATTTAGGTTTTAAATGTCAGATTTTTAGGATACCGTTTACCTATAAAAAAAACAGTGGTGGAAAAATATGCATACATATTGGAGACACCCGAAAATAAACTTTTTGCAATATAATAGAAAAAAAAATGCATTAAACTGGAAAAATAAACTTTTTGCAATATAACAAAAAAAATGCATTAAACTGGCAAAATACTATTTTATCCCGACTTGGCAAATGGACTACCCAAGGATTCCAAACCGTTAAAGCCAAAAAAATACAAAATTCTTAAACGGCGTGTGTACTGATAGGAATTTACGATAATTTCTCAAATTAGTTTCAAAAAACCTATAGCAAAAAGTTGATTTTTGGGTTTCTCCAAAATGTATGAATATTTTTTCACGCCTGGTTTTGGAGGTAAGCGGTATCCAATGGTTCAAAAGTTATAAGCAAAAGAGTAAATATCGGCAGGGGTTTTCGAGAATTTAAGAGATAAAAAACACGCTAACTTTCGAAAGACAATTTTGAGGGTGCTAAAGCTTGGTATGTATATTTGTCGTTCCTTTGGTCTAGTTCGTATTGAATTTCAGCCAAATCGGTCCAGTGGTTAACAAGGTATTAGAAAAACCGTTAATTTCAGATTGGGTTGACCTCAAATTCACGTGTTGAAAAAACTGAGCTTTAAAAAAACAAGCTTTAAAATCATTGGTAGGCTACAAAATTACTTTACATAGTATTTTTGTCAGTCAAAAATATTTTAACACTAAAAAATTTAAACTTGAAAAAAATTTTACACTAGTTTTTTACTCAACATAAAATATTTCTAATCAAAATTGTTAATTTTTTCACGTTAGAAAATTTACTAAAAAGGGCATTGTGGAGGGTATTTATAGATTCGGACAAGTCAAATTTAACTTTTCTACTTTTTTTTATACCCTCCACTTAGTGGTAGAGGGTATATATAAATTTGTCATTCCGTTTGTTACTCATCGAAATATCGGTCTAGGACCCCATAATGTAGATATGGCGCCCAACTTTTTAAAAACATTATGGATTCGCTTAAAACTCTTTATACATGGGTTTTTGTGGTCGTTTAAGAAGTAGGAATTTTACAATTCAAAATGCGGATTGAACATAGCGACCAATATTTTTGCAAAATAAGAGATTTTCTTGAAACTTATCCTACGAGTTTTTGGGGTCCCTAAATAAGAATCTGAGGTTAGATTTTCATATGGCAGATTCCAATTTAGCAACCCAACATACCTGTGCGTAAAGAGTTTTAAGTGAATCTGTTATTTAAAAAAAAAAAAAACATTTCTTCATGTTGGATCCGCCATTTTGAATTTTGGGAGTCCAAATGCAGATTCTTCTCTAGCGACCCGTAGAACCGGTGTATGAAGAGTTTTAAGCGAATCTGTAATATATAAAAAAAAATTGGGCGCCATGGATCCGCCATAATGAAATTCAAAAATCGCCACTCGGCATTGAAAAGTAAATATTTTTAAGAACCCCTCATATATATTATTGATCAGTGATCGATTATAAGACATTCTAGCGATGTCCGTCTGTCTGTCCGTCTGTGGAAATGGTGATCACGGTCAAAGTATTAAACAGATATTACTCAGACTTAGCATATTTACTTGTTGTTGCCCTAAGCAGTATGGTATTGCATTTGAGCGAAATCGATTTAGCGGTTCAAAAGTTATGAAAGAGAATGTTAGAACACCTCAAACATTTTTGTACATTCAACATAACCTAAAAACACAAAATGCGTTAATTCGGCTGCTGGTTCGATACATGTAAACAGAATTGATCACCGAATGGTATTTAAACAAGTACAAACATATTTAAAAACAAGTAGAAAAGTAAAATTCGACTTGGGCGAATCTATGAATACCCTCCACAATGCCCTTTTTAAGTGATAGTAAATTTTCTAACGTGCAAAAAAAACATTTTTGATTAGAAATATTTTATTTTGTGTAAAAAACTTTTTTTTAGTAATTTGTGAAAAAAAAAAAATAATTTACAAACTTTTTTTTTGAGTGTAAAATTTTTTTTGAGTGTAAAATTTTTTTTGAGTGTATTTTTTTTTTTTTTTTGTTTTAGTGTAAAAATATTTTTGAGTGACAAAAATGTCTTGTAAAATATTTTTGTGACTTACAAATGTTTTTAAAACATGTTTAACGGGTTTTCAACACTTGAATTTAAGGTGAGACTAATCTGAAATTTACGGGTTTGCTAATAACTTTTGAACCACTGGACCGATTTAGCTGAAATTTAAAACGAACCGGACCAGACACCCTCAGAATTGCCGTTCGAAAGTTACCGTGTGTTTTATCTCGTAAATTCCAGAAAAACCCTTGCCGAAATTCACTCATTTGCTTATAACTTTTGAACCACTAGACCGATTTCGCTGGATTACAATACCAACCTGACCAGGTAAATGCCCAACATATATGCCAAACTTCACGAGTCTCCGTAAAGTCTTTCAAAAGTTAGCGTGTTTTCAACAGACAGACAGACGGACGGACATCGCTAGATTGTCTTAAAATCGATCGAGGATTATGAATATATATGGGGCATTCCATGTGAAATCGGACACTTTGAAAAACTTTTTTTTTAGATTTTCACAATTTTTTTTACAGTTTTTAGTACCTTTCGAAAACTCCTTCGTGGTAAATTTTCAGTTTTTTTTGATGACCCGTTCAAAAGATATCGAATTTTTAAAAATTGGTAGTTTGTTCCTTTACTCAAACTTCTTTTAATCATAACTTCTTCAATAGTGGTCCAAATTTCAAATTTTTTTTTTTCAAAATTTTTGTTTTTTACGTACTTTCTAAAAAAAAATCCCAAAAAATTCTTAAAAGCGCTCTAGTATGCGATTTTTAAGTTTTATAATTTAAATCTCATTTTTGAAAATGTTTGTACTCTTCGATTTTTTTGAAATTTTTTTGTGTAAAACTTCTATCAATTCTACAAATTTTTTGCCCAGGAAGATCGTGGGATAACGATTATTACTATTTTTTAAAATTTTGTGAAAAAATTTTATTGTAATTTTCCAATCTTAAAATCACTTCTACTGCTCCAATGGTGCGTCATAGAGGGGTGCTTTATAAGACCGACCCCCATTAATTTTTACGTCTTAACATTTCTTTGGAACAAACTAATACCCTATCTCCAATTTCTAAGGGGGCTCCCACACAAAACGACATTTTTTAAAATTTGTTCCAACCGCTCTAACTGCCCAAATAGTGCCCTTATAGCAACAAAATGTATGACCGACCCACAATATTTTTTTAGTCCAAACATTTTCTCTGAACACACCTACCCTCTATCTTTAACTGTTAAGGCGGTCCCCATACATTTTTTTTTATTTTTTGTAAATTTGTTTTATTTAATCAGCTTCTACCGGTCCAATGGTGCGTCCGACAGGGGTCATTATTGAGACCGACCCCAATTTATTTTTACCCTACAACATTTTTTCAAAACATACCGACGCCCTATCTCCACTCCATAAGTAGGCTCCCATACAAATAACAGTTGGAGCAAATTTTATAAAAATTTAATTTTGTATGGGAGCCTACTTAGGGAGTGGAGATAGGGCGTAGGTATGTTTTGAAAAAATGTTGTAGGGTAAAAGTAAATGGGGGTCGGTCTCACTAATGACCCCTCTCGGACGCACCATTGGACCGGTAGAAGCTGATTAAATAAAACAAATTTACAAAAAATAAAAAAAACTGTATGGGGACTGCCTTAACAGTTAAAGATAGAGGGTAGGTGTGTTCAGAGAAAATGTTTGGACTAAAAAAATATTGTGGGTCGGTCATACATTTTGTTGCTCTAAGGGCACTATTTGGGCAGTTAGAGCGGTTGGAACAAATTTAGAAAAATGTCGTTTTGTGTGGGAGCCCCCTTAGAAATTGGAGATAGGGTATTAGTTTGTTCCAAAGAAATGTTAAGACGTAAAAATTAATGGGGGTCGGTCTTATAAAGACCCCTTTATGACGCACCATTGGAGCAGTAGAAATGATTTTAAGATTGGAAAATTACAATAAAATTTTTTCAAAAAATTTTAAAAAATAGTAATAATCGTTATCCCACGATCTTCCTGGGCAAAAAATTTTTAGAATTGATAGAAGTTTTACACAAAAAAATTTCAAAAAAATCAAAGAGTACAAACATTTTCAAAAATTAGATTTAAATTTTAAAACTTAAAAATCGCATACTAGAGCGCCTTTAAGAATTTTTTGGGATTTTTTTTTTTTAGAAAGTATTTAAAAAAACAAAAATTTTGAAAAAAAAAATTTGAAATTTGGACCATTATTGAAGAAGTTATGATTAAAAGAAGTTTGAGTAAAGAAACAAACTGCCAATTTTTAAAAATTCGATATCTTTTGAACGGGTCATCAAAAAAATCTGAAAATTTACCACGAAGGAGTTTTCGAAGGGTACTAAATACTGTAAACATATTGGGAAAATCTAAAAAAAAAGTTTTTCAAAGTGTCCGATTTCACATGGAATGCCCCATATACTTTATGGGGTCTTAGACCAATATTTGTTACAAACGGAATGACAAACTTATATATACCCTCTATCACTAGAGTGAAGAGTATAAAAAAATTATTTTCGCAGAATTGTTTTTTTTTCACCAACGACTTTTTTTCGCGGATTTTTTTTTGTTTTTTTTATACCCTCCACTCTAGTGATAGAGGGTATATATAAGTTTGTCATTCCGTTTGTAACACCTCGAAATATTGGTCTAGGACCCCATAAAGTATATATATTCATGATCCTCGATCGATTTTAAGACGATCTAGCGATGTCCGTCCGTCCGTCCGTCCGTCCGTCCGTCCGTCTGTCCGTCTGTCTGTCTGTCTGTTGAAAACACGCTAACTTTTGAAAGACTTTACGGAGGCTCCTGAAGTTTGGCATATATGTTGGGCATTTACCTGGTCAGGTTGGTATTGCAATCTAGCGAAATCGGTCCAGTGGTTCAAAAGTTATGAGCAAATGAGTGAATTTCCGCAAGGGTTTTTTTGGAATTTACGAGATAAAACACACGGTAACTTTCGAACGGCAATTCTGAGGGTGCTGAAGTGTGGCATATATATTTGTCGTTCTTCAGGTCCGGTTTGTTTTAAATTTCAGCCGAATCGGTCCAGTGGTTCAAAAGTTATTAGGAAAACCGTAAATTTAAGATTCGCCTCACCTTAAATTCACGTGTTGAAAACCCGTTAAACATGTTTTAAAAACATTGGTAAGTCACAAAAATATTTTACATCGCATTTTTGTCACTCAAAAATATTTTTACACTAAAAGAAAAAAAAAAATACACTCAAAAAAAAAATTACACTTAAAAAAAATTTTACACTCAAAAAAAAATTTAGTAAATTATTTTTTTTTTTTCAAAAATTAGTAAAAATTAAAAGTTTTTTTACACAAAATAAAATATTTCTAATCAAAAATGTTATTTTTTCACTCTAGAAAATTTACTATAACTTAAAAATGGCATTGTGGAGGGTATTCATAGATTCGGCCAAGTCGAATTTAATTTTTCTACTTGTTTTTTTGTCTTACTGCCCCGAGGAGCAGAAAGAACTTATCCATGTAGGCGCCGATAAATTTACAAACCGGAATAATAAGCATTATTAGTTTGCAGAAATGAAATTTTCAAAATAACGTAAAAAAGTTTTCAAAGAAAATAAACGTTTAAAAATTCTCAAAAATCGTAGAAACATCGCAAAAGCTTCTTATAAAAACGTTTTGTTAAAAAACGTTTTACGAAAAATACAAAATTCAAGTTTTGGAAATATCGCAACACGTTTTGGAGATATAGCCTGTCAACATTTTAGTTTAAGTTGAATATATCTCCGCTAGGTGGAGCTGCAAAAATTTTTTATCAATATTTAAGGACTCCTTAAGTATAGGTCTACATTTTCAAAAAGCTTGGTTTAAAAATATCCAGCCAATAAAAATTTGTAGCGAAAGTGTTAAGAAAACTATGAACTATTTGGATTTTTAATAAAGTTAAAGTATTGTCCACGCCAAAATTTATGAACTATTTTTAAGGAAATTCTGTCATAAAATTTATTTAGGTCTTTTTTTTGAGTGTCGGGAAGGAAGATTTGGACACAGAAAAAAATTGCCAATGAACAAAATTCATAGTATTTATGAACAAACACAAAAAAAAAATTATGAACTTTTACATTGAATTTTTGAACTTTTTAATAGTATTTATGAACAAGTTTTAGTATTTATGAAAAAAATTCTTAAAATCCACATATTTTTTTTTTTTTTTAAAGAAACAACACTCAGGCGATGCTGCCTATCAATTACTAAGTAATGTAACCGTGATGTTTCTTTCGGAAAGGGGATAGAAGAGAGATGAAAGATTTGAAAGATAGAAGGGCTTCAGTATGGCAACACTGTAATTGCGCGTGTTAATAATTTTGAGTACAGTTGTTGCATCGCCATCTGAAAGTATTAATAAATTTTTATGAATTTGTTCATAAATACTATGAATTTCGTTTATTGGCAATTTTTTTGTTTTGTTTGAATAGATCCAAAAGGGCCTCATAATGTGCAATTCACCCAAGAATTATGTTTGTTCAAAAAATAAATAAAGTCCTTAAAATAAAACCACAATTTTTTCTCATCTTCCGAATTTTTAGCCAATTTTCCAGTTGTGGTTTTGATGACCTTTTGCAACAAAAGAGTTTTCATTATTGTTTTAAATGAATACATTTTTTATGTTATTTTGTCCCTTTTTTGTTTTTTGCTACAGTGAAAATGTGTCTTATCTTGTATTTATTACATTTTTATTTTTTCAGATAACAATTTTATATGGTGGCATATTTCTTACTGGATTTTTTGGCAACGTTTTAGTTTGTATTGTAATTGTAAAACATTCTGCCATGCATACAGCAACAAATTATTATCTATTTAGTCTAGCTGTCTCAGATCTTATTTATTTAATATTTGGTAAGTAAACAATAAAAAATTACTACTATTTGGTTAGCATTATTAAATTAAGATATTTTTAGACTAGTGTAAGAATATTTTATAGCTTTGCAAAATGTCTCAGAGTCTGAAAATTTTTCTTTGAATCTGAAAATTTTGTTTATTGTTTGCTCCTTTAGGTATGCTTTAAAAATATTTAGTAGTAGTAGTTGATTTATTAAACCTCATCTGAAATATATGTTTTAATGATGACTTTCTTTTTTGTTATAAACTGCGTAATTTTTTAAAAACGTTTTTTTTTTTCCTTTAACCTAAACTCAATTTAATTTTCAATATAATCATACCTATTTAATAGTTAATTTCCTTATATTATTTTTCCAAAAAATAAATTTTAATTTCCTTCTTTTCTCTTTACTTGAAGTAAATTTTTAAACTCTTTATTCTTACAAAGGAAATTGACAATTGATTGTTATTTCGTGAAGTTGTAAAAAAATTTTTCACAAAGAAAAAAATAAATGATTTTTGGCATATTTGTAGGCTTTCAAATGAAAAATATTTCACAACATATTTTCACTTACACAATATTATAAAAAAAAATTCTTTTACTCAATCATAAACATGCTTAGGATGACATACAAAAATATAAATTTAAAGAAATTTATAAAAAAAATGTTTGCAAAAGAGTATAATGTATAATACACTCTAATCAATTTTCATGTAAATTTACCCTGTTTATAGTAGGTAACTGTTCTCCTACTATAAACCGTGTAAAAATACATGTTGTGTTTAAAGTGATAGACACAAAGTATGTAAACGTACATATTCATGTGTCTACAAAATGTTTCGGAACAAAAATGTTTCAGTAAATTTTACGGTGTTTGTGTGTAAACATAAATTTTAATTTAGTAAACTTAAGATAGAAATGCCTGAAAATACATGGAAATTATGTGCATATACATTAAAAATGCTTTTTATAAAACCACCCTAACTTTTCAAAATTCAAATATTAAAAAACAAGAAATTTATTTTTAAATGATGCTTTATTTAAAATAAAAATTTTAATAAAGGTCTAAAACAAACTTAAAATTTAATAAAAACGCTTAAACTAAATAAAAAAGTTAGATTAAACAAAAAAAAATTAAACAAAAAAAATGTTTCATAATTCGAGAGTTTTTCTAGAGAAAAAATGTCTCATAATTTGAACTTTATTAATATCAAAAATGTCTCAGAATTTAATAATTTTTCTATAGAAAACTTTAAAATCTGAAAAATTTTCACAAAAAAAATGTCTCAGAATATAAGAATTTTTCTATAGAAAAAATGCTTCAGAATCATATAACTTGTCAAAAGAGAAATTGTTTTGGATAAAAAAAATTGTCGGAGAATTTTCTCAGATTCTGTGACATTTTTTCTATAGAAAAATTCTCAGATTCTGAGACATTTTTGTATAGAAAAATTCGCGGATTCTATGACATTTTTTCTAAAGAAAAGTTCTCAGATGTTGAAACATTTTTTCTATAGAAAAATTCTCAGATTCTGAGAAATTTTTTTAATATAGAAATAATTTCTCAGAATATGAAAATTTTTCTAAAAAAACTCTGAGACATTTTCTAGAGAAAAATTTTCTGATTTTTTTTATAGAAAAATTCTGATTTTTTCTATAGAAAAATTCTCTGATTTTTTTATAGAAAAATTCTGATTTTTTCTATGGAAAAATTCTCTGATTTTTTTTATAGAAAAATTCTCTGATTTTTTTTATAGAAAAATTCTCTGATTTTTTTTATAGAAAAATTCTGTTTTTTTCAATAGAAAAATTCTCTGTTTTTTTTTATAGAAAAATTCTCTGATTTTTTCTATAGAAAAATTCTCTGATTATTTCTATAGAAAAATTCTCTGATTTTTTCTATAGAAAAACTTTTTTTATAGAAAAAATATCTCAGAATCTGAGAATTTTTCTATAGAAAAACTATCTCAGAATCTGAGAATTTTTCTATAGAAAAAATGCCTCAGAATCTGAGAATTTTTCTATAGAAAAAATGTCTCAGAATCAGAGAATTTTTCTATAGAAGAAATGTCTCAGAATCTGAGAATTTTTCTATAGAAAAAATGGCTCAGAATCTGAGAATTTTTCTATAGAAAAAATGTCTCAGAATCTGAGAATTTTTCTATAGAAAAAATGTCTCAGAATCTGAGAATTTTTCTATAGAAAAAATGTCTCAGAATCTGAGAATTTTTCTATAGAAAAAATGTCTCAGAATCTGAGAATTTTTCTGTAGAAAAAATGTCTCAGAATCTGAGAATTTTTCTATAGAAAAAATGTCTCAGAATCTGAGAATTTTTCTATAGAAAAAATGTCTCAGAATCTGAGAATTTTTCTATAGAAAAAATGTCTCAGAATCTGAGAATTTTTCTATAGAAAAAATGTCTCAGAATCTGAGAATTTTTCTATAAAAAAAATGTCTCAGAATCTGAGAATTTTTCTATAGAAAAGATGTCTTAGAATCTGAGAATTTTTCTTTACAAAAATTATCATTTTTGTAAAGAAAAATTTCTATAGAAAAATTCTCAGGGATTAAATAATAGGATTTGGCTCAAATAAAGCTTAAATAAAGGCTCGTCACAAGATCTATGAAAAGGTCAAGGAAAAAAATGGCGATATGAAACCGTTTACCGGATTTTAAATTTTTTTAGATATTCGAATTCAGCGCATCAAAATAAATATGACGTATCTCAGGACTTTTTTAAAATCTTCAAAAATCTAAAGCTTATTGCGCCTGGATTAACTATTGATCGGGTTCACATTTCTACGACAAAGGTTTACAATAAAATTTTGACTGGATCCTGCAGAAAAGTAAAAGTGCCATGGTCTACCATTGTTGGCTGTGTTTTCCCCAATTTCTATAATTAACATGAAAAATAAATCAGTTTTAGAATTTAGATAAAAATATTAGTGAAAAAAATTTACCATTTTCGAGGGATACCAATTTTTGTTAAAAGCATTTCACCAGTTTTATCTCTTTTTGATGGAACTCCAAAAACCTCCAGAATTTCATTGGTTTTTTTAATATTTTGTCCGTTTTTATTCGTCTTTATGTTATTTTTAAAATTATTTGATATGTATTTTGTTTTTTATTTTAATAAAAGTTTTGACAATTTCCATAATACTATGTTAAATTATGTACGATTACATATTTTGTGTCTGAAATAAATTTTACTCAGAAAAATTGTATATTTAAAGTGAAACTGCTTATTATTTTATAAACATGTTTCACAACACACAATGTACTACACTTTGTGTGTATCTTTTACAAATAAAACACAACGTGTTTACATTTGCGCATTTTCTGTAAATATACATGAAAATTTACTATCTTGATAATAGTAAAGTTACATGCATTTTTTAGAGTGTATCAATAAAAGAAAATACATAAAATGAAGGGGAAAAACAACGAATGTATCAATAAAAAAAATATATATTTTATTATATATTGCATGCTTTTAGGCGCAAAAGCCACAAAAATTTACACAACACACAATAACCATAAACATGTTTGAAATGTGGCCAAACATTTTTATAAGGGAGGCGTACAAATTTTTTGGTTTAAATTTTTGGAAAAGAACTATAATCTGAGAAGGGAGTTCTTTTTAAGGCATTCCAAATACTACATAAAATATTATAATATAAAAGATTCGAACATCCGAAAACTTCTATCAATTCTACAATTCGTGGGATTACGATTATTACTACTTTTTTAGATTTTTTAAAAAAAAAGTGTATTGCAATTTTGCAATCTTTAAATCAAGTCTAGTGCTCCAGTCGGGCTTCCTAGAAAGGTTAATAGCAAGACCGATCCCCATTATTTTTTTACCCCTAAATATTTTTTCCAATGCGTATAAAAAAATCTAACACTGAACTAAAACAAGTAAGAAAGTTATAGTCGGTCAAGACCGATCATATGATACCCTACACTAGTGTTCTCCGGAAAATGGCCCCAAGTCCAAACATGGACCGATTGGACCTAACTTTTGTTAGATCTTTTTTTAGTGTAGAAAACACAGACAGATCAAATTTTAGTGAAATTGGTTTATTTTTTTGCCAATAGACCGATTTAACTGAATATCGGTCAAAATTTTGATATGGGGGACTAAGTCCAAAAACGGGCCAAATGTATTCCGATTTGATAAGGTTACCAAAGTACACGTTCAACACATACAAATAAAATTTTAATCAAATATTTTAATTTTTATGAATTTTGAGGGAATTATGTGAATATCGGGAGGGTGGTTTGTATGGGGACTACCAGAAGGTCTGAACCGATTCCTTTGAAATTTGATATGGTGCTTTGTGCATATAAAATATTATTACCTGTAAAATTTCAAAACGATATCTATTATAATATGGTTTTTAAAGGCATTTAAGCGGAATTCAATGGGGGCGTTTGTATGGGGGCTAGGTCTTAACATGGACCAATTTTTTCCAATTTCAATAGGCTGCGTCCTTGGGCTAAAAGAAGTTTAAGATTCAAATTGCAAGTCAATTGATCGAAAATGACGACCTGTATTGTGCTTAAACCGATAGATGGACAGACGGACGGACATCGCTAAATCGACTCAAAAAGTAATTCTGAGTCGATCGGTATAATTCAAGGTAGGTCTATGATCATTATTTCGGGTAGTTACAAACATCAGCATAAACTCATTATACCCTGTACCACAGAGTGGTGTAGGGTATAAATAGCCTTGAGCTTTTTGTTATGTAAAACTTAAACTTTCATTTACTTTTGGAAATTTAAATTTTGTAACACTGTGCACGGTGAGCTTCAGCGATGTTTAGGTTCAACTTTAGTGTCGACGAAAAGCGTAAACGCACTTCGATTTCTACACTCAAAAAAAAAAAAAAAACAAGTAAGAAAGTTATAGTCGGTCAAGACCGACCATATGATACACTACACCAGTGTTTCCCGGAAAATGGGTCCCAAGTCCAAACATCGAACGATTGGATCTGTCGTTGTTAGATCTTTATTTAATGTAGAAAACACACAAATTTTACTGGAATTGGCTTATTTTTTTGTCAATTGACCGATTTAACTGAATATCGGTCCAAATTTGTGTATGGGGGACTAACAATAAGTCCAAAAATGGTCCAATTATATTCCGATTTGATAAGGTTACTTAAGTACACGTTTAAAACCTAAAAATAAATTGTTTATCAAATATTTCCATTTTTATGAATTTTGGGGAAATTATGTGAATATCGGGTGGGTGGTTTGTATGGGGACTACCAGAAGGACTGACCCGATTCCTTTGAAATTTGGTATGATGGTTTGCGCATACAAAATATTATTACCTGTTAAATTTCAAAACGATATCTATTATAATACGGTTATTAGAGGCTCTTAAGCGAAATTCAATGGGGGCGTTTGTATGGGGACTAGGTCTTAACATGCACCGATTTTTTTCAATTTTAATAGGCTTTGTCGTTGGGCCAAAAGATGCTTAAGTTTCAAATTTCAAGTCAATTGGTTGAAAATTGCGACCTGTTTCGTGCTTAAACCGATAGATGGACAGACGGACGGACGGACATCGATAAATCGACTCAAAAAGTGATCCTGAGTCGATCGGTGTACTTGAAGGTAGGTCTAGGACCAACATTTCGGGTAGTTACAAACATCAGCACAAACTCATTATACCCTGTACCACACAGAGTGGTGTAGGGTATAAATACACTCAAAATAATAACTCTGTTAAATTACAGAAAAACTCTGCTAATTTAACAGAGTACACTATACTTTTCCAGCTAGCAACATTTATTGGTAATTTTACTATAAAACTCTGTAAAATGATTTTGACAAAAAAACTGTTAATTTACAGAGTCTCTAGTAAAATATTGGTTAAATAAAACACCATCTAGCAAAGAAAAACTCTGTAAATTTACATATTTTTGTAAAATGCATTTGATGCAACCAAAATTTTACAGAAAAAAACTCTGTAAATTTACAGAGTTTAGTAAAATTTTTGTAAAATTTTTATAAGATTATTGAAAAGATTTTTTTTTTTTGTAATTTTTTAGCATTTTCTCAAAAAAAAAAATACAGATCAAAATTTTAGTGTTTTTACAGAAATTAATTAATTAATTATCTGTAAAATTTAGATTACAAACACTCAAAAAGAAAAAACTGTAATGTTAGCAAAAAAAGCTTGTAAACCTACAAGAAAATTTGTTGATTTTGAACCCACAATTTTTTTGGTAATGTTAGCAAAAATGTTTTGCCAAAAATTAATTAACTGAAATTTTTTTTATTTAAACTTAGTTCATACACATTTCTGGACCCCATTGAGTTTGGACCCGATAGGTCCAGACCCCGATGGGCTTAGACCTAGTTGGGTTCCTTAAAAATTGTCATAGTTTTTGATCCAAAATTTGTGTCCGTTACACTCTACCTTGCTTAGTTTTTGAGATACGTGATTTTAGGGGACCACCGGGACGTTGAGAATTACAAATTTCGATAACTTCAAAAATATTACTCGGAGAGCTTTTGATTATTTTGCGGTCTAGTTCTACGTGTTGAGAGCTACAAAAATGCTTATGGACATTTTGTCGTGTCGGCAATATTAACCGAGATATGAGCATTTTAAAATTTTCGGGCATGCTAACTTTTTTGGATCCAAAGTTAGGACCGGCGATACTATAAAGAGCCCGAGAACCAAAAATGGCCTCCATTTTGCTCTATCTGGCTTAGTTTCCGAGATAGCGCCATTTTAAGTTTTCTGAAAATAAAAAAAAATTTACCAAATATTAGCAAAAAAGCTTGTAAAAATTTGGTCAACTCAATTTTAAATTTAGCAAAAAAAAATTGTTTAAAATTGCTAATGCGCTAAATGAAGTTTACAAGATATTTTTGCTAACATGCTTATCTCAACTAAAAATTTGCTAAAAGCTAGCTAACCAGCATTAGCAAAAAAAAAAATTAGTAAATCTACTAATGTATTATTTTGAGTGAAGTTAAAAGTAGTATAACATATGAAACTTTGTTTTTTTGTCACAACAAAATACAAAGTATTTTCTTAAAATCTGTATTTTGACAGAAAACTCTGTTAAATATCTGTTGAATTTAGATTACAGTCATTTTACAGAGTTAGCATTTTGAGTGTGGAGTTCAATTCTGATGGCGGAATCGAATTTAAAAGGTCAAAATACATAAAAATTAGTGGATCTGGTTTCTGTGTCAGAACCTTTTTATATTTTTGTGGGGCTGTCTAAATTTTTCTAAAAAAAAATTAAGATTTTGCATGAAATCGCCGTTCGGATAACACAAGCAAAAAATAAGAAAACGAAACAACCCGAGTACAAAAGTTCCTATATAATTGTATATAATCTTATAAACATCATATATGATTAAATAGAATTATATAGAATTTGATGCGAAAAATGAGTCGATAAAACTATATAAAATTTGATCAATTGATCAATGTTTCATATATTTTGATAAATTTTTTACATAATTTTATGCGAAATTTGGACCCCTATTTTTATATAATAATAGCAAAATTATATAATTAGATATAATTATATAAAAATATATAAAATTGTATAAAACTGTATAAAACTATATAAAGTTACATAAAATTATATATAATTATATATAATTAAAACAAAATTTTATGATTTATATAAAACTTGATATAATTTTATATAACTTTATAAAATTATATATTGTTTTATATAATTTGATATAGTTGTATATAATTATATCTGATTATATAAATTTGCTTTTGTTATATAAAAATAGGGGTCCAAATTTCGCTTAAAATTATATAAAAAATTTATCAAAACACAAGTAACATTGATAAAATTTTATATGGTTTTATCGACTCATTTTTCGCATCAAATTCTATATAATTTTATATAATCATATATGATGTTTATAAAATTGGGGGGGTGAAATAAAGCCATAGGCAATAATGCCATATGGCCTTATTTCTCAATTCAATGGGAAATAAGGCCATATGGCTTTATTACCATCACGATTGAGCAATAAAGTCATATTGATTTTGCAACCAAAGTGGAAATTAAGCCATATCAGTTCAAAATGTGGAAATATATTTCCCCGTAAATCCTGCTACCCAAAAAAAAAATATTTAGCGAATCCGCTAAATTAATTTATGGAGTTTGTAATCCCTAAGCCCGGCCAAAGGCCGGCTACGCAGAAAAAAAAATTTGTTTGACTATCTTTAAATTAAAAAACCACATATACCACTAACCTCGGAACTTAGAGTTGTCTAGAGGCACCAATTGTTTAACAAAAAAGTTTTTCTGTGTTGCCGGCCTCCGGCCGGGCTTAAGGATTACAAAATCCATGCATTAAACCCACCCTATCCGCAAGGTAAGGTTTCCTGGGTAGCAGGCCTTTGCGCTATAAAATTTGTTATGCCTCAAAAAGGCCTGATAACCAAAATAGCTTTGGTTTGCAGAGAGGGTGGGTTTAATGCATGGAGTTTGTAATCCCTAAGCCCGGCCGAAGGCCGGCTACGCAGAAAAACTTTTTTGTTAAACAATCTTAAAATTAAAAATCCTGCTATTTAGTGGAAAATTTTTTCCACATTTTCCCCTACACTCTCCGGAAATTAATGACGAATACTTTTATAAATTTTCAAATGAGTAATAAAGCCATATATGGCTTTATTTCCAACAGTGGTTGGTAATAAGGCCATATGGCTTTATTTCTCAACTCATTGGGAAATAAGGCCATATGGCTTTATTGCCTATGGCTTTATTTCACCCCCCCTATAAAATTATACACAATTATATAGGAACTTTTTTACTCGGGAAACATCATGAGAGGTCGTGAACCATACTTTTAAAGGTTTTTGGCGCACTGAATCCGAATTTGACCTTGAAATTGCTTTATTGCATTAGATTTTTGAGATATGTTAAATATCTCAAAAACTCGAATAGGTAGAGCAATTTTAAACCCTGATTGGGATTCAGCGCTCCAAAAAGCTTCATAAATATTTTACCTGCCCGAGTAAAAAAGTTCCTATATAGTTGTATATAATTTTATAAACATCATATATGATTAAATAGAATTATATAGAATTTGATACGAAAAATGAGTCGATAAAACTATATAAAATTTGATCAATGTTTCTTATATTTTGATAAATTTTTTATATAATTTTATGCGAAATTTGGACCCCTATTTTTATATAATAACAGCAAAATTATATAATCAGATATATTTATATAAAAATATATAAAATTGTATAAAACTGTATAAAACTATATAAAGTTACATAAAATTAAATATAATTTTATATAATTAAAACAAAATTTTATGATTTATATAAAACTTGATAAAATTTTATATAACTTTATAAAATTATATATTGTTTTATATAATTTGATATAGTTGTATATAATTACATCTGATTATATAAATTTGCTGTTGTTATACAAAAATAGGGGTCCAAATTTCCCATAAAATTATATAAAAAATTTATCCAAACATAAGTAACATTGATAAAATTTTATATGGTTTTATCGACTAATTTTTCGCATCAAATTCTATATAATTCTAAATAATCATATATGATGTTTATAAAATTATATACAACTATATAAAAACTTTTTTACTCGGGTGACCTCTTATGATAAATTTTTTTATTTTTTTTGCCTGGGTAATCCGAACATCGATTTCTATCAAAAACTTAATTTTCTTTATTTGAAAAATTATCACAACTCTGTCAATTACTTTCCGATTTTTTCAGGATAAAGCTTATTGCATTAAGAATTAAATTTTCTTTAAGACTAGTTTTATAAATACGAAGGCTTTTGAATCAACTATGGCAGAAAAAAATCGATAACTCAAAAACAACTCATTACCCTGTTTTTGCTGGGAAGGGATATAGTATTGTTAAGTTAACTTTCGTGAAATTTTCTAAAACAAGAAATTTTGAAAACCTCGAAATCTTTTAAACCTTTAAACGATTTGGACACATTGGTTTCCGAAAAGCTCATATATGTAAACCTCTACTGCTAAGTGAAGGGTACAAAATTATAATCTCCCAAATAAGTGCTTTCCTAATTTACTTTGTGTAGACATACGCACTTCAAAAATATTTCACGCGTATAATACACAAATATTTTTTTGGATGATAGAACTTTAATTTGAAAGTAATGGTGTTTTCATTCCTCATACATATTTTCGTTATTTGTTTGGAAGGGACTCTAAAGAATTTGTATTATAAAAATGTTATGCCTTGGAGTATTTTTTCTTTTTTTTGTTTTTTTTTTATAACAACCATCAAAATTTTGTTTTATTTATTTTACTATGAAAGGACCCGTGCATTAAAAAAATATATATATTTTTCCAACTTTTTTTGTTGTAAAAGAAAAATTATTGTTATTTTTTAAATAAAGAGATCGTAAATTATTGTATTACAGCAGCTTAAAAATCAATCAAGTTTCTACTTTAGAGAACAAAAAAATTATTAAAAAAAAAAATTATTTCGTTTTATGATTTAGTGTTTGTTTACAAAAATTTATGTGAAATATTGTACAATCCCGAGTAAAAATGTTTTTTTATATACTAAATTATATATAATTTAATAAAATTATAAAAAATTATATATACAGGTAAAATTTTTTAAATATTATTTATAAAATTACACAGAAAGAATTATTGTTCATAATATCTATGAACAAATTTCATTAAACCAAATTCATAGAATCTATGAAACATTTCATAGGCTGAATGAATATTCATTAGTATTGTGAAATATTTCATAGAATTTTAATCATAGATGTTGTTAGATTCGTAGAAAAAAATCATAGAACTAATGAATGTTATTCATAGAAAAAAATGTCATCAATAAGCCTTATATTTTTTTTAATAATTAAAATAATATTACAATAATTAAATAATGTAATAAATATATTAAAAAAATATAAAAAAAACATAAAAAACGTAAAAAAATATATTGCTGCCCTGGCGGGATTCGAACCCAAGACCTACCGGCTGCGAAATTTATAATCGACGCCTTAGCTATCAGCGCCACCAAAGGAGGAAAACTTCGCCGACTAACACTTAATTTTATAATGTTCGTTATTTTTTTTGCAAATACACAAACATTTTGTTTTCTACAAACACACACACACACAGATTTTGGCAGAGCATTGTGGAAGAGGATAGATACAAACTCAATATGTTAAAGCAGAATATTAAACAAAATGGATTTTTAGTCTTATTATATGTTTATATACTTTAGCTCAGCTTAGTCTCTAAGCTTCACAACCAACTGGTTTTGTGTTCGAATCTCGATGGGGATGCGTTAAAAATATATAAATTTTATAAAATAGAATATTGTAAATAAATAAAAATAAAATAATAAAGTAAATAAAAATTAAATAATAAAATAAATAAAAATAGAATTGAACAATAATTTTTTTTTTTCATAACCCGAGTAAAAATTTTTATATGATGCAATACATAATGATATATAACACAATATATATTCATACGCAATTTAATCCGAATAATGGTGGATGTTTTTGCATTAAAAAATATCAACTTGTTTAAAAAATGATTCGATTTCATCCGAGTTTTGACCAGACATTGCCATATTTCATTGGATCCAATTAGATCTAATTGCATAAAAACATAAAAAATCTTGGTGTGTTTTGGTTTGGGTGAGTTACACCACAGGTCAACGATACATTCACCAAACATATAATTTTCTAAAACAAAAAAAATGTTTGGGTACGCTTCGAACCAGATAGGTGATATACATAACCCTAACAAGGAAATGTTTAGGAACATTTTAAAAGTTTCTTATACTTTGCTTAAAAAACTTAGAACATTTTTGGTTAATTGGAAACATTTAATTGGAAATGTTTATATATGGAACAGAATAAGCTATATATAATTTTATATTAAATTATACAGAAAAACAAATTTTGTATTGGCCCTAATATTATTTCATATATTTATATCAACCGTATACCTTTTAATCTGAATCATGATAAAATTATATATTACAACATATGACTGCATTTAAAAAAAATAGAAAATACCTCACGGAATTTATAATCCTGTATGATTTATTATGTTTGTATCAAGTTATATATTGTTATATATGTTTATTTTTACTCGGGAACCTATGAACTTTTACATATGTATCTGGTTTCTATGAATTTGTTTCATAGATTCTATGAAGGGCATCATTGGCTTAATTCTAATGATTTTTTTCATCGAATCAATGTACGTTTTCATAGCCGTAATGAACATAATTCTTTCAATGTAGATACAATTTTAGATAATTTGATAAAATTTTATATAATTATTTCATAAGTTTGCTGGATATAATTATATAAAAATTAGATCAAATTATATGTAATTTAATAAAATTTTATAAATTTGATAAAATTCTACAGAATTAGATAAAATTTTATAGATTTGGATAAAATTATATATAATTTGATTTAATTTTACATAATTATATCCACCAAATCCTAGATATAATTATATACAATTTTATCAAATTATATAAAATTTGATATTATTTTATAAATTTTTTTTTTTAAAATTTAACCTGTATATAATTTTATATAATTATATACAATTTTATATAATTTTTATCAAATTATATATAAGGGGGTTTTCGTGTCAACTGACACAACTTTTGAAACCGATGTCTTCCGATCGGGATAAAATTTGCACCAAGGTTAGTCCTATTGGATAGTAGTTCAGACACAATTTTCAACGAGATCGGTCAAGAACTCTCTGAGTTAGCGGGGGTCGAAATTTGACATTTTGGCCAAAGAGGTGTATGTGTTCTCATCCATGTAACTTCTTACCTATTGTTTTTAGCAGAAGATATCCCAAATAGTTTAGATACATAGCTATTTCTTCAGTCTATCGAAAAAAAATATAAAAAAATAAATAAAAATTTGTTGATTTTTTTTCTTAAAAATCCGAAACTTTTTTGACTTTTTCCTCAAATTGGGCCCTTTTTTTTGATTCAAAAGAAAGCTTATGTGATTTCTTTAAGAGCTATGGGGTCGCTTAGTGGGATGCGAGTGGGATATCTATGAAAAAATTTTTTTTTTAACTGTGGAACACAAAAAACGGTTCTTCAATTTGCACTAAGTATTAGGCGTGGGATAGCTAACCAGTTTTCGATTTGGATCCGCGATACCCTCTAATTTTTAAAGTTTCGAAAAAGAAAGCACGAGCCAAAAAATGAGGGCGCTGGGGTGGGGCCATATGACTCCTCATCGGGGTCAAAGTTGGGCGTAAAGAGGTAAAAATCCTCAAAAAGCCCCAAAACTCCCCTAGAAACGCCCCTAGAGGGGTGCAATGTGTGACCGACCTCCAATAATTTTCTGCCCCCAACATTTTTCTTGAACATACCTTAACCCTATTTCCACTTCCTAAGGGTACTTCCATACAAAACATTATTAAAAAATTTGATCCTACCATTCTAACTTACCCTAAAGTGCCCCTAGTGGGGCCAAATGTATGACCGACCTCCATTATTTTATTAATTCCAACATTTTTTGCAAACATACCTACAATGTATCTTTAACCCTTAAGGTGGTCCTCATACATTTCTTTTATTTTTTATAAATTTGTTTTATTAAACCACCTCCTACCGTGCCTCCTAGAGAGGCAAAAATTACGACCAACCCCCATTATTTTTTAGTAACCAACATTTTGTCCGAACATTGTAATACCCTATCTCCACTCCCTAAGGGGCTCTCATATTTTTAAAACTAATAAAAAAATAAAAAAAATGTATGGGGACCCCCTTAAGAGTTGAAAATAAAGGGTAGGTATATTCTGAGAAAATGTTGGAGTTGAAAAAATATTGGGGGTCGGTCATACATTTTACTTCTCTAGGGGCACCCTATGGACAGTTAGAGCGGTAGGAGCAAATTTTATAAAAATTTCATTTTGTATGGCAGCTCCCTTGGGAAGTGGAAATAGAGGTTAGGTATATTCAAGCAAAATATTGGGGGCAGAAAATTAATGGAGGTCGGTCTCACATTGCACCCCTCCATGGGCAGTTCTAGGGCAGTTGTGGGGCTTTTTGAGGATTTTAACCTCTTTACGCCCAATTTTGACACCGATGAGGAGCCATATGGCCCCACCCCACCGCCCTTATTTTTTTGCTCATGCTTTCTTTTACAAACCTATCAAAATTAGAGGGTGTCCCGGATCGAAATCGAAAACTGGTGAGCTATCCCACGCCCAATAGTGCAAATTGAAGAACCGTTTTTTGTGTTCCAAAGTTAAAATTTTTTTTTTTTCATAGATATCCCACCCGCATCCCACTAAGCGACCCTAAAGCTCGTAAAGGAAATCACATAAGCTTTCTTTTGGATCAAAAAAAAAAGGGCCCAATTTGAGGAAAAAATCAAAAAAGTTTTGAATTTTTAAGAAAACTAATCAAAAAAATTTTTTTTTTTTTATATAATATTTTTTCGAAAGACTGAAGAAATAGCTATCTAAACTATTTGGGACACATTTTGCTAAGAACAATAGGTAAGAATTGACATGGATGAGAATAAACACCTCTTTTGCCAAAATGTCAAATTTCGACCCCCTCTAACTCAGAGAATCCTTGACCAATCTCGTTGAAAAATTGTGTCTGAACTACTATCCAATAGGACTAACCTTGGTGCAAATTTCATCCCGATCGGAAGACATCGGTTTCAAAAGTTGTGTCAGTTGACACGAAAACTCCCATAATTATATATAAACTTTTTTACTCGGGATGTTAAAATTTTTAATGTTTTCTTATTTTTTTTTATTTAAAATGCTATAAATTTTCCTGTTTCCTTATGCTAATGTATATATTTTTCTTTTTTATATTTTTAATTCTTTTGTTGCAGGCCTACCACCGGAAGTATTTATTTATTGGCATCAATATCCATATTTATTTGGTCTGCCCTTTTGCAAAGCACGAGCTTACATATCTGAAGCGTAAGTTATCATATCCTACAAAATACAGTGGGTTTGGGTTTATTTAAATGGGAATTTGTTTCTTTGGTCTATTTAAAATGTTAAGATGATTATTATAAAACAGGTACTTAAAAGGAAGGAAACACGCATCGGATACGTAAAAAGGATTGAAATTCTTAGTGAAATAGGATTAGGGTGGCCTCTTATATTGAAATTTATTGAATTTTAACTTTTTAGAAACGGAAAAAAGTAACAAATTTTCTATTTTAAAACATGAGACTAGAAATACTAAAATTTAAAATGTCTGATTGTTTTATCGGGTAAAAAATACTATCATTATTTTAGGAAATATAAGAAGACCAAATTTATCCATTTTACTTCTTTAAAAAATATTTTTTATGTTACCCCGTCTGACTAATTTAAAATTTTTGTCCACAGATGCCGATTTTTTAAACATAAAAATTATTTTGTATCCTAATTGGCCTTAAAAGTTGGAAAATGTTAAGTATGTTATCTTAAAAATATTAAAACAAGTAAGCAATTTATAGTCAGTCAAGACCGACCATATGATACCCTACACCAGTGTTTTCCGGAAAATGGGTCCCAAGTCCACACATGGACCGACTTGATCTATCCTTTGTTAGATATTTATTTAGGTAGACAACACACAGAGATCTAATTTTAGCGCAATTGGTATACTTTTTTTGCCACTAGATCGATTTAACTGTACAAAAAATGTAAAGTTGTCAAAAATTGGTAATATAGGATTACGGTACTTTTTTTAGTAATTTGACAAGGTTTTTTTTTGAGTGTATAACTATTTAATTTTACATAATTTAATGAGCCCACTGTACTTTTCGAACCACTTTGTTGTAAACCTAGCAGTATTTTTTTGTTAATTTGCACCCTCAATAAATTATAATAACAATTTATTGTTTGAATATATATTGTTGAATTTATTTTCTCGTTTTAAAAAATTTCGCCCTCCATTTGTTTATTTTTCATTATATTTTGCAGGTCAAACTATGGTTCTGTTTTAACAATAGTAGCATTTTCAGTGGAACGCTATTTAGCCATATGCCATCCCTTACATTTGTATGCCATGAGTGGTTTTAAAAGAGCTTTACGTATAATAGCCTTGCTGTGGGTAATTAGTTTTATAGGGGCCATACCATTTGGCATGTCAACGAAAATTAATTATTGGACCTATCCTGCAGGTAAGTTGAATGTAAAAAAATATTCATATATTTTTCTTTATGAATATTTGCAATAACAATTGTATTGTTTTGTATATTTTTTTTTATTTTTCAAGATGAAACAATTATAGAAGAATCTGGATTTTGTGGTTTTGATATGAAGGAAACTGAAAATATACCATTATTTGAGGTTTCATTTTTGGTATTCTTTTTTATACCCATGCTATTAATATTTTATTTTTATGGACGTATGGGTGCCAAGATAAGATCAAGAGCTGCCACAGATTTGGGTGAGTTGAAAATTTCAGACAAAACTTTTTATTAAAGCTGTTTTGAATACAGAGAGTAAGGAAATAAACAGAGTCATGAGAGCAAAAAGTTTTAAAAAAAATCGGAGAGTTTTTCCTTAGGAAAAATGTCTCAGAATCTGAGAATTTTTCTATCAGAAAAATGTCTCAGAATCTGAGAATTTTTCTATAAGAAAAATGTCTCAGAATCTGAGAATTTTTCTATAAGAAAAATGTCTCAGAATCTGAGACTTTTTCTATAAGAAAAATGTCTCAGAATCTGAGACTTTTTCTAGAAGAAAAATGTCTCAGAATCTGAGACTCAGAATCTGAGACTTTTTTCTATAAGAAAAATGTCTCAGAATCTGAGACTTTTTTCTATAAGAAAAATGTCTCAGAATCTGAGACTTTTTTCTATAAGAAAAATGTCTCAGAATCTGAGACTTTTTTCTATAAGAAAAATGTCTCAGAAACTGAGACTTTTTTCTATAAGAAAAATGTCTCAGAATCTGAGACTTTTTTCTATAAGAAAAATGTCTCAGAATCTGAGACTTTTTTCTATAAGAAAAATGTCTCAGAATCTGAGACTTTTTTCTATAAGAAAAATGTCTCAGAATCAGAGAATTTTTCTATAAGAAAAATGTCGCAGAATCTGAGACTTTTTCTATAAGAAAAATGTCTCAGAATGTGAGACTTTTTTCTATAAGAAAAATGTCTCAGAATCTGAGACTTTTTTCTATAAGAAAAATGTCTCAGAATCTGAGACTTTTTTCTATAAGAAAAATGTCTCAGAATCTGAGACTTTTTTCTATAAAAAAAATGTCTCAGAATCTGAGACTTTTTTCTATAAGAAAAATGTCTCAGAATCTGAGACTTTTTTCTATAAGAAAAATGTCTCAGAATCTGAGACTTTTTTCTACAAGAAAAATGTCTCAGAATCTGAGACTTGTTTCTATAAGAAAAATGTCTCAGAATCTGAGACTTTTTTATATAAGAAAAATGTCTCAGAATTTGAGACTTTTTTCTATAAGAAAAATGTCTCAGAATCTGAGACTTTTTTCTATAAGAAAAATGTCTCAGAATCTGAGACTTTTTTCTATAAGAAAAATGTCTCAGAATCTGAGACTTTTTTCTATAAGAAAAATGTCTCAGAAAAATGTCTCAGAGACTTTTTTCTATAAGAAAAATATCTCAGAATCTAAGAATTTTTCTATTAGAAAAATGTCTCAGAATCTGAGACTTTTTCTATAAGAAAAATTTCTCAGAATCTGAGACTTTTTCTATAAGAAAAATGTCTCACAATCTCAGATTTTTAAAGTTTGATAAAATGTTAGTTTTCACCCCACTCTAATGTTTTTAAAAACATTCCTGAACATCAAATTGTTTACAATATTTTTTTATTTTTATTTTTTTTTTCCTTGCCTACTTTCAGGTGTCCAACAAGGTTCTATGCATAGAGAATCTAGACATCAGCAGTCACGTAAAGCTGTGATTAGAATGTTGGGTAAGTTTCCAAAAATATTTAAATGTAACATGTCAGTTAGAAAATGTAAATGGAATTTTTCAATAATGTTGCAAATAACAAACAAACAAAAATTGGTTTAATGTTTAAATTTTCGTGTAAAATCAGTGCTTAAAAAAATATTGCTGTTTTGATTTAAATAACAAAAAAACACTTAAAAACATCACTTGCTAAAATTCCTTGGAAGTCAAGAATAAAGTGTCTAGCAACAATCGAAAACATGTGCTGTGCTAATAAAATTCACCATGACAAATGTAAATGACATAAACAATAAGAAAATAAAAATAAACACCAACTACAACGTTGACAGGCATCTACGCAGAGAAACTAACCCATAAAAATATGCTCTATTAATACTGAGGCACACCACTACAGATAAAAATATAGCTCACTTACTATAAAAGTGACATAACTCAAAAAACGTGATTTTTGAGATAATAATGCAGACTTATTGTTTATAATGTGAGAAAAAATCTTATGAATATTTTAAAAACTCACAGCTTTAGAACAGAATATGTCATTTTAAGATACGATATACCGGTCTTTGGAAAACCCCTTTCAATTAAGAAATTAAAACACGTTTTCTGCAAAATCAGGTTTTTTGAGTTTTGTCTTTATTGTAGAAAATAAGCGATAATATTTATTTTATGTACCACTGTGTCAATTGATTTTAAAATTTTTTAAGCAACAAGTTAAATTTGTTCGCCTAAAATTATACTTTAAAAAATCCTCACAACTTCGACGCTCTCTATGGGTCACTGGTAACACCCGTTTTTTGGTTTATTGAATAAAACCTTGTTTTTTTTTGCAAATTTAATTTAATTTTAACATAATTTTCTTATTTACATAGATAAAAAATATTGAAAATAATATTGCTTTAAAGGATAAATTTCTTTAGAAAATATGTTGCATACTTTTAGGCGTAAACAAAATAAATTCCAATATTATTGTTAATTTATTCCATGCATGCATAAACAGATTTTAATTTTAAAGAGAAAACACCACAAAAACAATATAAAATTAAATAAATCTAACCAAATACACATGCTCAAAATGGATTAAAACAAATACATTGCACTCAATAATTAAATGAATATTTCATTTGTATTTAAAAAAAAAAAACAATTAATTTAAATTTAAAGTTTTAAATTAGTTTTTATTTATTTTTTTTTGTTTTTTTGCTAAAGCTAAAATGGCTATATCGTTGCTTGCCACAACTAAAAAAAAATTAATTTTTTTTTTTTTAATTTAGTGGAAGACCCCAACGTCCTTAACCCTCTAATGCATAGACCGCTTTTAGGCGGCCCTGTGGATTTGGTTGTAACTTTTGAACGGCATCACTTACAAACAAGAGAGTGGTCGATTTTAAAAGCTAACATTACACTGATTTATATTGTACTCTTTTTCATTACGTAATTTCTTTTGTTTTCAAATTCACTTTTCGCATGTTTATAAACAAAATTAATTAGGTACACTCAAAATAATCACTCTGTTAAAATACAGAGATACTCTGCTAAGCCAGCAGAAAATACCATAGATTTCCAACCAGCAAGATTTTTTGTTATTTTACGAAAAAAACTCTGTAAAATGATTTCGATAAAAAAAACTGTAAATTACAGAATTATCTGTAAAATGTTGACGAAAGCGGCCAGAATTTTACCAAGAAGCATGGATAAGTAATAAATTGACTCAAAATAACGGCAAATGCCATCATTTAAATGCGCCCGCTTAAATGTTTCGCATCCGAATGTTTCACTTTGAAGAAATTATTAATAAACTCGCTAGATGTTCTCAAGTTTTTTTTTTCATAAACCTTTCATTTTCAGTTCCACATTTGAGCGCGGTCATTCCAATAAACACTTTTATAAAATTAAAGGGTAATCGTTTAACAATGTCTTGACTTTTTCTATATATCTTTTAAATGCGCTTGATATGGCTTTTCCTCAACGGTCACTATTTGATTCCTGATCAATTTCTCATCCCTTAATGTGCAAGTTTTGTTGAAAATTGGGAAATGCCCGCTTTAATACTTCCAAATTGTAATTTTACGTTTTTTATTTTGGCAAAAATTAAAATTTTTTGTACGTGTAACTCCAATTTAACACGACATCCTCGAAAATTTACCAGATTTTATTGTAATTTCAGACGATTTTTAAAGAGGTGTTGAAATATTTGGAAGTTTTTTGAGTTTTCGGTCACAAGAAAATGCAAAGTATTTTCTTAAAATCTGTATTTTGGCAGATAACTTTGTCAAATATCTGTCGAATTGAGATTACAGTCATTTTACAGAGTATTTAACAGAGTAATTTTTTTGAGTGTAATAAAGAAGAACACAATATAAATCTGTGCAATGTAAGCTTTCAAAATCGACCATTCCCTTGTTTGTAAGTGATGCCGTTCAAAAGTTACATTACATTACAAGTCATATTCGTGCCAAACTTCCGAAGTCTAGCTTTTTTATTTTGGACTGTATCGTGTCCTCTACAGACGGACAGACGGACGAACGGACGGACGGACATCGCTAGAATGTCTTAGAATCGATCGCTGATCAATAAAATATATACTTTATGGGGTCCTAGACCGATATTTCGATGCGTTACACACGGAATGACAAATTGAGTATACCCCCATACTGTGGTTGGAGGGCATAAAAATGTTTTTGGTGAAAAAAAAAATCCGCGAAACTTTTTTTTTTTTTTTTGTACTTGGTTAATTACCATTCCGTGTCCAATTCTGTTCACATATGCAAACCAGCAGCCAATTTAAAGAATTTTTAGGTTATGTGGAATGTACTAAAATTTTCGAGATGTTCTGTTGAGTAATCAATTTTTCAAAATGGCGATTTTTAAAAAAAAAAATCCAAACTTGAAATTTTCAATTAATTTTGACCAGTAAAAAATAAAGATATTCTAAAAAAAGTTGGATAACGTTTTGGTGGTATTTAAATGTAGTTTTAGAAAAAACGTGAAAAAATTAACGTATAAAAATTAAAATCTACTTCTTGAAAAAGTCCGAAACCTTCGATTTTTTTTTTTTTTTTGAAAAAGTCTAAAAATTCTACTATAAATTACGCAATTTTTAAGCCATAATTCGAGATGTGATCACAATTCGTTCTATTTTTTCAAATTTTTTTCCGATCAACCTAAATTTTTGTGAGATGTATTTCTACATTTAAATAAATACAGTCAAACCCGGTTATAACGAACTCCGAGGGACCAGTAAAAATAGTTCGTTATAAGCGAAGTTCGCTATAAGCGGGGTATATTTTATGTCAACCATGTTTTATTTCCAAAAAAACAATTCCAATTTTGTTTTATTTGAGGTTTTTTTTTAAAGTAAACTACTCATTGAGAAGAAAACATTAAAAATGTAAAAAAAAATTATCAAAATTATAATATTAACCACCTTTTGTGAGTTTGGCAAATATAATTGCCGCAAATTTCAAAATATTTACGGGAGTTCGTTATAAAACGGTAAATATACATGAAATTGTGTTCGTGGGACCATAATAAGTAGTTCGCTTAAACCGAGGATTCGTTATAACCGAGTTCGTTATAAAAGAGGTATTTTGTGTGAAAATTGTTACCAAAACGTCGGGACTTTAGAATTAGTTCGTTATAACCGAGAATTCGTTATAACCGAGTTCGACTGTATATCTAATTGTAAGTTGAGTTGCAGTCAATAATACCACTTTATTTTTTTGGAGCACCATATTAAATAAATAATATGCAAAAAAAAGGCACAATGTTCAAAAGTTAAGAAAATGGAACAAATTGTAATCACATCTCGAATTATGGCTTAAAAGTGGCGTAATTTAGTGAAGAATTTTTAGAGATTTAAAAAATAGGCTTCGTACTTTTTTAAAAAGTCGATTTTAATTTTTAAACGTTAAAAAATAAGTAAAAATTACTTCGAATAATTTGTTCATATTTTATTTTCTAAAACTACATTTAAATACCAACAAAATGTTGTGCAACTTTTTTTAAAATATCGATATTTGTTACTGCATGGTCAAAATTAATTGAAAATTTAAATTTGTTATTTTATTTTTTTTTTAAATCGAAATTTTGAAAAATTGATTACTCAACACCAACTTGGTATAAAAGGCTGAAAATTTCCGTGAAAATTGTATTTAATATGTACTAAAACATATAAAAAAAATAATCGCATGGGTCGGGTCTAAAGTGAGTGATTGGGCGTGGAATGTCCTAACTAACAAAAAATTCAAAATCGATATTTTGATAGATTCTGGTGTATTTTATTAACCTACACGTCCCAACAACAAATTAGGGTCACACAATAAAAATTCGCGATTTTATAGCCAACAATTAAAAACATGTGAATTGCGAAATCGCAAAAGAACGCAACTAGAAATACATTTTTTAATCATTTTTAATTTTGATACATATT
The DNA here is from genome assembly GCA_963921195.1 of Pegoplata infirma. Classification (NCBI taxonomy): domain Eukaryota; kingdom Metazoa; phylum Arthropoda; class Insecta; order Diptera; family Anthomyiidae; genus Pegoplata; species Pegoplata infirma. Next base: position 28,840,595 of record OY992539.1, read on the forward strand.
CACAAAACGTACGTCCTCACAAAATTTTAGCCCAATTGAATCAAAACCAACAAAGTTATTAACAAATTAAAAATTTTACTCTATACTGTTTTTTGCTTCTCCTGTAAAATAAATAAAATGTTAGTTAGGGCCTTTTGCATTTTAGGTGACGATATATACTATCCGAAGAAAATTGATTGAAAAAAATTCCTATTACAATAGATTTTTATTCTACCTTTCAATTTATGAATAAAAATGCATTTATTTCGAGCTCGAGGCTAGACCATTTTGTTGTTGTATTACGGCTTGCTCTCCGTTTAAATTAATTAAAGTTGTTTTTATTCGACCTTTATATTTATAAATAAAAGCATTTTTATTTGTAAAATAACTTTCAAAAAAACTACTTGCTTTTAAACAAGTAGAAAAGTTAAATTCGACTTAGCCGAATCTATGAATACCCTCCACAATGCATTTTTTTATGGATAGTACATTTCTTAACGTGAAAAAATTAACAATTTTGGTTAGAAATATTTTATTTTGAGTACTCTTTTTTTGTCATTTAAAAAAAAAAAATAATTACTAATTTTTTTTTTGAGTGTAAAATTTTTTTCGAGTGTAAAGTTTTTAAAAAAAAACAAAATTTTTTTTTAGAGTAATTTTTTTTTTGAGTGTAAAATTTTTTTTGAGATTAAAATTTTTTTGAGTGTAAAATTTTTTTCGAGTATAATTTTTAAGTTACCAGTGGTTTTAAAACTAAACAAGTTTAAAAAGCATTGCTTAAAAATTAAACAAGTTTAAAAAGCATTGTTTAGTTACCACCTTTTTAAACTTGTTAAACACGTGGCATTTAAGATGAACCTAATCTGAAATTCAGGGTTTTGCTTATAACTTTTAAACCACTAGACCGATTAAGCTGAAATTTAATACCAAACAGGCCTGGGGAACGGGGAAGATATCTGTCAAGCTTTAGCAGTCTCATTACACTACGTGACAGTTTTTTGACCAAATGTATCTGACACCTAATCTTTATGTACAATTGTCCGCTGAATCCGAATATGAAGTCAGAATGGTCAAAAGTAGAACAGTTTTCGAGATATTCGAAAATAAGCGTTTTTTGTGTTTTTGAAAAAGATGATGTCACTTAAATGCAAATATCTTCAAAGCTATTCGTCGATTTATGTATTTCTTTTTTTTTAATGAAAGATAATAAAATTACTAAAATAACCATGGGTCGCTTGTGAAGATTAGTCAAGAAATGACAAAGTTACAGTGGACAAAAGTTCAAACTTCATGAAAAATTTGATGATTTTTTGCAATTTTGCTCTTTTCAAGTTATTGTTTTTAAACCAAACAATTAAAAATTATAATGTTTTATTACATAGGACATTATTTTATTTCAATACGAACAGTTTGCGCCCAACAAGACCCAGATTGGTGCAAAAATGACAAAGCTACAGAAGATTTAGTGAATTAATCCACCTTTCATTACCAACATTTAGCTTTGTATATTTACTTGTGTTTTAAAAAAAAAATCGAAAAGTGGGATAATTCAATTAATCTACTGTAACTTTGTCATTTTTGCACCGATCTGGATCCTATTGGGCACAAAATGTTCGTATTGAAATAAACTAACGTTTTAAGTGATAAAATTTTAAAAAAATTTATTGTTTGGTTTTAAAAAAATAAGTTGAAAAGAGCAAATAACGGTAATTTTCTCGATTTTCTCGTAAATATCTCGAAAACTGTTCTACTTTTGACCATTCTGACTTCATATTCGGATTCAGCGTTCGGATTTACATAAAGATTAGGTGTCAGATTCATTTGGTCACGACTTTGTTGAAAATTTGTGACACAGTGTTATTGTCTTTCGAAAGTTATCGTGTTTTTTATCTCGTAAATTCGTGAAACACCCTTGCCGAAATTTACTCTTTTGCTCATAACTTTTGAACCACTTGACCGATTTGGTTTGATTGCAATACCAACCTGACCAGGTAAATGACCAACATATATGCCAAACTTCAGTAGCCTCTGTAAAGTCTTTCAAAAGTTAACGTGTTTTCTACGGACAGACAGACGGACGGACGGACGGACGGACGGACGGACATCGCTATATCGACTTAAAATCGATCGAGGATCATAAATATATATACTTTATGGGGTCCTAGACCAATATTTCGAGGTGTTACAAACGGAATGACAAACTTATATATACCCTCTATCACTTGAGTGGAGGGTATAAAAACTATTGCTTTTGGAACAATTTTAAACAAAAATCATTGATTCTGATATATTTGGTAAAATTGGTTGCAGGATAATATGATGCGTACTGAAACCAATTATTGCAACATAAAATTTTGCTGGGTTATAGGATCCCAGTTACACACGAATAAGTTACAAAAGAAATAAATTTTGAGCTAATTACCCAGCAAAATTTTTATTTCAACGAATCGGTTCCTAAACACATTAAATTTTTTATACCCTCCACTCTAGTGATAGGGGTATATATAAGTTTGTCATTCCGTTTGTAACACATCGAAATATTGGTCTAGGACCCCATAAAGCATATATAGGGGCATGTCACAGACTTAATTCCGTTCGGATGTGGAAAAAGTGGTTTACACGCAAAACGCAAAGCGAATATTTTTTTCGGAATAAAACCACTTTTATGCAATTCAATTCCACTATATTTTTTGAAAGTGATTTCATCCTAAAAAAAATAATACTACTATTCTTTTTGCGTTTTACGAGTAAACCACTTTTTCCAAATCCGAACGGAATTGAGTCTGTGACATGCCTCATATTCATGATCCTCGATCGATTTTAAGTCGATCTAGCGATGTCCGTCCGTCCGTCTTTCTGTCTGAAAGACTTTACAGAGGCCACTGAAGTTTGGCATATATGTTTGTCATTACCTGGTCAGGTTGGTATTGCAATCCAGCCAAATCGGTCCAGTGGTTCAAAAGTTATGAGCAAAAGAGTAAATTTCGGCAAGGGTGTTTCGCGAATTTACGAGATAAAAAACACGATTACTTTCGAAAGATAATAATAAGACAGCTGAAGCTCTCCCAGGTCTGTTTGGTATTAAATTTCAACTCAATCGGTCCAGTGGTTCAAAAGTTATAAGCAAAACCCTGAATTTCAGATTAATCTCATCTTAAATGCCACGTGTTTAACAAGTTTTAAAAGCATTGCTGGTATCTTAACAATGCTTTTCAAACTTGTTTAGTTTTAAAGCAACGCTTTTTAAAATTGTTTAATTTAAAAAGCATTGGTAACTTAAAAATTACACTCGAAAAAAATTTTACACTCTAAAAAAATTTTACACTCAAAAAAATTTTTACACTCAAAAAAATTTAGTTTTTTTTTTACAAAAATGACAATATTTTGTGTACATACGTACGTGCATTCACTCAGAAATATTTTTACAGTAAAAAAAACATTACACTCGAAAAAAATTTTACACTCAAAAAAAAATTTAGTAATTTTTATTTTGTTAATTTTTTCTCGTTTAAAAAATGTACTATCCTTTAAAAAATGCATTGTGGAGGGTATTCATAGATTTGGCAAAGTCGAATTTAACTTTTCTACGTTGGCTTTTGTTTGAAATTGGTCCAAAAGCAATCTTTGTTAAAGCAAAAATATTTTTGAAAAAATTATTTTACATTTAAAATTTTGTTGTTGTAATAACCGAAAAATAGATTCAAGAATATATTGCAATAGGAATCTGTTCCAAAAAATCTAACTGAATATATTATATTTTTCTATTTTCATAATAACAAGATAATAATAAACATTACCTTTGACTCTATAATCTTACAAGGAAGGTCTTTCACAATGCACCTGTCGATTGTACTGAAAATTGCATATGGGAAAGACGGGAGCTAAATAAGAGTTACCTGTTTCTTTTAGGTGCCCAATCTCAAATTTAAAAATGGGTTGCCAACTTATGAAAAAATATGGGCTCTTGGGAAAATCCGAATAAAAGCCGAACTAGTAGGAATTTCGACAAACGCAAAAATACAGGTCAGCTTAATTTTCATAGAGATTAATATATGATTTTGGGGGTCATACGTGTATACATCTACTCCAACGTTTATATATTTTTGACAATAACGATCTTAAGAAAGCCGAACGATACAGCAATGGATAGGCCTTCAAAAAACCTGTAGATCTGTATTAAATGTTCATATAGTTTCTTAAAAGAAATGGGAAAAATCCTCAAAAAACGGAAAAAATACTGTTTTCACCATCCCCTTTGACCCGCTAAATGTGTGATTGGGTATCCCCTCATCCTACACTCAAAGAATTATGTAGGTAAATTCCAGTGAATATTCACTTAAAACAAATGAAATTTTATTTAAAAACCATTCCACTGTTTTTTCATTTAAAATAAAAACACATTACAGTCAATTTTAAATGTTAATTTAATGACTAACCAAAACATTAAAAAACTAGTGAATATTCAGTTATTTTGTATTGAAAAACAGTAAAACTATAAAAGAATTTTTTACTGTCGAAATTAAATGTAACAGAAAATTCGTTTTAAATACAGTAAATTATTTTTTTTAAACTACAGAAACAGTAAAAAAATTAAATCCTTTATAAAATAAGTGAATTTTCTTTTAAAATGACTTTACTGATTACTTTTTAAAATAACCTACAAAAAGTTAATGACATAATTTTCTTAGTGTATATGCAAGTTTCAGGACAATCAGTGGGTGCCCTGTAAAAGACCTTCCTTGTAAGTAGTAAGTAAATTTTATTTGAATAATATCTACCTTCTATGCAATTTTAATTTAAAATTTAAGATTAACAAATTACATGTTGAACATGCCCCACCCCAACTTCGATAAGTATTTACATACATATTTCAATAAGTTTTTGTTTTTGTAGGCATAAATTGTGTATATTAGGCAGGAGCGATTTAAGGGTTTCGCCAGTTTTTTTTTTAACAAATAAGATTATCAAGAATATTTGGATATCATGTTTTTATTGTAATTTTTAACAAACTCCATTTGTCAAAATAGAATGAAAACTTAAATCGTTCCGGCTTAATGTAAAGTTTATATCCCAGCAAAAGTTTTTGAAATTCAAAGACAATTTTACTGTGATCTGCTTCGATCTGTAATATCTAAATGTAAATAATTGTATATGATCAGATATATGTAATTAAAATCCAAATTAGTTCTAATTGTTAACCAAATCTGAGATATTATTACATCTAGATTTTTTGTATTTCAATTGTGATTAAATGCAATTACATACCCAGCAAAAACATGGTAATGAGTTGTGAAAAGTAATCATTACCAAGTACATTATTTTTAATGAGTACCCATTACCATTAACATTATTTTAAGCCCAAAAGTAACTACTTCTCAGTAATATGTTATAAAAGCACCTATAAGTAATAATATCTTCTTGCACTTGCAGTTTCTAACCTTTACAATTCAATTAACTTAAAACGTACTTAAAAACTTTATAAAAATTACGCAATTTTTAAGTTTTAGTAAAAACAAGTTAAATTTCAAAGGATTTAATTAACTAATTATTTTACTTCTTACTGGTAATGGGTTTTTACTTCTTATTTGTAATCCGAGGCAGTAACTACTTATTTATCTCCATACTCTTCACTAGTTATATTTGTCTCACGCCCTTGTTAAAATAATTAGTGTTTCATTTAATAAGTAACTACTTATTAACATCTGTTTCGGATTACAAAACCCATTACTAGTAATGCCAATTTTTGCTGGGTACGGTCATATATGAATAGATACATATAGATCAGACAAGATCTTATTTATTTTTAAACGAGTTGTAAAACATTTTGCTGGGTTTGCTTTAAAGATTATCTTATCAAAAAATATTTTGTTTTTAAAGTTACACATAAAAATAATATGAATAATAAACAAGAATAATAATCTTTCTAATCTAAAATTAAGGTTATTTACATGTAAATCTTTATTTTCAAAATAAATATTTGAATTTTACTACAATAAATATTTAAAATTTTTTTATGAATTGTTTATTTTGTTCTATATATTTATTTACAGCCGCTGTTGTTTTGACATTTTTTATCTGCTGGCTACCATTTCATATACAACGTTTATTTTTTGTTTATGGCAAGTCGTTCAAAAATTATAATGACATCAATGAATGGTTATTTTCCACAACTGGTATTGCATATTATATATCATGGTAAGTTACGAAAGATGGAGAAACATATCTTCTGTAGGACCAAAGAGCTGGACAATAAGAGGAGTTGTAAAGTATAGGATAGAGTCAACCAGATTACAGACAATCAGTATTGGAACGGCCTCTATACTCAGAAAAAAACAGCATCTTTTGATCTGTAATATAATAAAATTATTTTGTTTCAAAACGGAAAAAAAAATTTGGTCACTTTGAATGATGATTATGTTTGAAACGTTTTTTTTTTTCTTCTTTTAATATTCTTTTATTTTGTTTAAAACATACGCCCTCTAGTGTTAAAAATGTTAAAATATCGTAGAAAATTTCAATTACTGTTTCATTTACTTTTGTATTTGAATTTCCTCCGTTCACGAAAATTGTAATATTGATTACTTACGTAATTGTATCAATAACTAAAGTAATTGGTTCATTTGATAAAGTGATTATTTTCAATTATTTAAGTAATTAATTCAATAACTAAAGTAATTAACTCAATTATTCCAATATACCTAAAGCTTCTACAATATCTAGTTGTCCATTCTGTAGTAAATTCTGTGTAATATCGACAACATAATTTTGTTCTCTTGTCTTCGGTTGATGCTTTATTATTTTCCTACTCCTCTTATTAATATGCTCTTGGTTGGACAATGCAATTTCCTGCTATGGCAAATTGTTATTTAATTGTTAAAACAGAAATTTCTTTGAAATTGTAGAAATTCTTAATTGGCAGCTGTCAAGCATTGAAAAATAATAAAATGTGTTTAATATTCTTTTTCTTTCTCATTTCCCTAGTACAATAAATCCCATTTTGTATAATGTCATGTCACATCGATATCGTGTTGCATTTAAGGATATTTTATGCGGCAAACGAAAAAATGTTTATTATAATAATGGTTTTGCTAGAGATCAATCGAGTTTTCGAGAAACAACTATTGCTTCAAGTTTATGTAATAATAGTACATATGATCGTGTTCATTCGGTAAGTATTGATTTTTTTAATTACACTGTACAACAATTTAATTTTTTTTTCAAAATTACGAGGATCCGACGAATGATTCTGGTAGAGAAACCAAAAAAAAAAAATACACGTGTGTCGGGGTTTTGAAAGCTCACATCGAAATTTTATTTTAGAGACGGTTAAAGTTTCCCAGCATTGGCCTATTCTTGCATTATATCTGTGTATAAAACTATGTTTTCTTTACATTTGAGGTGTAGGCTACGCTCAGCAACTTTGTAGTAAATATTATGGCAAATATTTCTGTGAAACATATTAACCCTCTAACTCCCCTTCATCACGGTATTTTTATCTCAATTCTTACAAATCGTAAAAAACACCACGAAAGAGGTGGAACAAAAATCAGTCAAATCCAAGGCTGCCCACTATGGGTTAATTTTTTGTAGTTTTTTATGTTTAATCTTGAACTGGACTCTTTTTTGGTGTTTGTGTTCATTTTTGGGCTTTGGTGTGGTATTACGTATATAGTAAAATTTTGTGGGGAGCATTTGGTAAAACAATATCCCACCCTCCCCCTTTTTGGCGTGTTTTTTACGATTTGTTAGAATAGAGCCAAAAAATACCATTATGAGGTTAATATATTCCATAAAAGTATTTGCCATAATATTTTCTACAAAGTTTCTGAACACACCCTACACCTTAGATGTAAAGAAAACATAGTTTTATATACCGATATGCTGCAAGAACAGACCAAAGCTGGGAAGCTTTGACCGCATCTAAAATAAAATACCGATTTGATCTGTCAAACACCAACACACGCATATCTTTTTTTGGTCTCTTCTACGGGAATTGAGCGTTGGAACCCCGTAACTTTTTTAGTGTTGTACTGTGTAATTTTTCTTTTCTTATTTCCTTTGCAGGTCCGTGTGCGCTCTGTGAGAATTGTTAATAATGTCAAAGATCGAAATTCAATAAAATCGAATAATATATCATGGAAAAAATCAGATTTTAATTCACCATCAGAAAAGGTAAGTTTTTGAGAACTAAACCACTTAACTGCTTTTATTTAGTAAAAGTCCCAGTTTTTTAACAGTAAAGTCCTGTTATGTCATTATTCCTATAAAATCCTGCAGAAAAAGTGTGTCTCTCGGTCCAAAATCAATTATCCCGTGACTCGTGAAAACGGTACATATCACTAAAATGCCTATCACGTGACAGGTGATAATTGTAATTTTCAATAAACTGTTTCAAAATTACTAATCCCATGACCTATTGCCATCGATATATTAAAATTATAGTCCCGAAAAAATTAAAAAAATTTCTAAGCCTCAAAAACATTTTTTGCGGTTTGGAGTAGAGATGGGCACATGAGCAGATTCACGTGATTCCGCGTGAGTGTTATCACTCGTGAGTGGGACTGAATTGGATTTTACTCACGTGATTGTGAGTGAGTGTAAGTGGAGAAAACAATTGCGTGAGTGAGTGTGCATGAGGCGATTTTTTGAGTTTGCGTGATTTATTTTCTTTTTATATTTCCTTTCGTACCCAAAAAAGCAACTAAAAAATTCCACAATTTGGCATAACTTAAGATTTCGTCCCGAAAAAAGCAAAAAAGGAAAATTTCGCTAAACTTTAAATTTTGCTAAACATTTTGAAAGATTATCGAAATTTAAGTTTTAGATTCTTTTGTATAAATATAAGTTTCAACGCACCTTTAAGTCAATGTGCGTGTGATTGAAGCTTGCGTGAGTGCACATGAGTGTGAGTTGTATTAAATTTACTCACGTGATAGTGAGTGAGTATGAGAAGAAACAAGTAGAAAAGTTAAATTCGACTTTACCGAATCTATGAATACCCTCCACAATGTCTTTTTTAAAGGAAAGTACATTTTTAAAGTGAAAAAATTAACAATTTTGATTAGAAATATTTTACTTCGAGTAAAAAACTCTTTTTTGTCATTTAAAAAAAAAATACAAATTTTTTTTTGAGTGTACAACTTTTTTCGAGTGTAATGTTTTTTTACTGTAAAAATATTTCTAAGTGAATGCACGTACGTATGTACACAATATATTGACATTCTTGTAAAAAAAACTAAATTTTTTTGAGTGTAAATTTTTTTTAAGTGTAAAATTTTTTTGAGTGTAAAATTTTTTCGAGTGTAGTTTTTAAGTTACCAATGCTTTTAAAACTAAACATGTTTAAAAAGCATTGCTTTAAACCTTAACAAGTTTGAAAAGCAGTGCTATGTTACCACCAATGCTTTTTTAACTTGTTTACCACGTGGCATTTAAGATGAACCCAATCTGAAATTCGTGGTTTTGCTTATAACTCAACCAGTGGACCGATTGAGCGGAAATTCAATACCAAATAGACCTGGGGAACGGCAAAGATACATGCCACATTTCAGCAGTCTCGTTATTGTCTCCCGAAAGTTATCGTGTTTTTTATCTTGTAAATTCGCGAAAAACCCTTGCCGAAATTTACTCTTTTGCTCATAACTTTTGAACCACTGGACCGATTTGGCTGGATTGCAATACCAATCTGACCAGGTAAATGACCAACATATATGTCAAACTTCAGTAGCTTCTGTAAAGTCTTTCAAAAGTTAGCGTGTTTTCTGCGGACAGACAGACAGACGGATCGCTAGATCGACTTAAAATCCTAGACCAATATTTCGATGTGTTACAAACGGAATGACAAACTTATATATACCCTCTATCACTAGAGTGGAGGGTATAAAAAATATGCTCGAGAGTAAGTGTGAGTGATTCAAAAATTCCTGTCGTGAGCGTGAGTGAGTTTGAGTCAAAAATTACTCACGCGCCCATCTCTAGTTTGGTATAAAGAAATTTATTTTTTTCAAAAATTTTCTAAGTCCTAAAATTTTTTGGCAATTTTTTTAAATCACGGACACATAATTTTTTTTTAAATTTTTTTTGCGATTTTTTTTTTTTAGTTTTTAACACATGTTCACAAAAATGTTTGGTATTTTTTTGTGTTCTGAAGTAAAAAGTTCATTAAAAATTTTTAATTTTTTTTTTAATTTTCCGAAAGTATAGGGTTTTTATATATTGCTTGACAAGATCTTGAAGAGATCGAAACACTTGTCGGCCAAGTCATGCAAAAATGGTTTTTCAACTAGGTCATGTGAATTAAGTCGAAAAAATGTTATAAGTTATAAGCAGGGACAGGACTTTCATGCACTAAAAAACTATGTTTTAGGCGCCTAAAATATGCACTAAAAAGTGTTGAAATATGCACTAAAAATCTTAAAACATGCACTAAAAATCATAAATATCCACTTGTTTTTTCACTTTTATTTAAAAAAAACATAAAATTTGAATTCAGTCTGGCATTTTAAGCTTAGATATTCATATATACAGTGCGTATAAAATGTTATTAAAAAAAGAAAAATTATCTAAAAAAATTTAATAATTGTTTTAATGCCAAAAAAAAAAATATCAAAAAAAATCTTAAAAATAGCTAAAAATACTAAAAAAATAGCTAAAAAACTAAAATTTATACAAAATATGACCTAAAAATATGCATTTATAGCGAAATAATAGCAAAATATGCAAAAATATGCATTTTAAGCAAAATATGCAAAAATATGCACTAACGAATCGATGCAATTTTAAAGCAAATTCTTTGATTCGCAAAGATATCTTGTTTATGCTATTCTATGGCCATAGCGAAAAAACATGCATTTGCATGAAAGTCCTCTCCTTGGTTATAAGCAAACATGCAAATGCATGTTTTTTTTCCTTTGGTCATAGAACAGCATAAACCGGATATCTTTGCGAATCAAAGATTTTGCTTTAAAATGGCAACGATTCGTTAGTGTATATTTTTGCATATTTTGCTTAAAATGCATATTTTTGCATATTTTGCTATTATTTCACTATAAATGCATATTTTTAGGTCATATTTTGTATAAATTTTAGTTTTTTTTAGCTATTTTTAAGATATTTTATGATAATTTTTATTTTTTTTAATAACATTTTATACACACTGTATATATTTAAGCTTAATGCCATACTGAATTCAAATTTTATGTTTTTTTTTAATAAAATTTAATAACTTTACCAGCCTATGCACACAAAACATATTCGGGTCAAATTTCAAATATTTTTTTCAAAATATTACCGTGATTTGATGATTTAATGTTTGGACAAGAGTAAAAAATTCGCAGGCATTTTTGCCAAAAATATTTAAAAAAATATTATATTTTGAGTATAATTATTTTAGCTTGAGGTAATTTTTCTTTACTAATTAAAACCATGATATTCTAATAGAACAATTTTCAAGAAAATTATTTTTCTGTTTTAAATTTATTTATGTTGGTCATTTTTGCAAGACTACGCCGACACGTGTTTCGGACTTTGTCTAATTTCATTGTCAAGACTTTTTAGTAAATATAAAAGCCATATAATACAAGTAATATTGTGAATTTAAATAACAATCGTAAGTGTCCAAAACAAAAATGTTCATACCATATATGGGGTATTCCAATCAGGCGCACTGACCATTCTGTATGAATTCTGATTAGTTTTCAAAAAAAAAAAAAAATCAAAATTGTTTTACTTGAAATTTAAAATATTAGTTCCTTTCGCTTACCTTACTACAATCTGACATTTTTTATTTTTTTTTTACTAAAGCTGGAAATTTTAAATACAAAAAGTTAACAAAACTTTCTAGTTGTAGTAAATATAGTTTGAATTTTGGGCAATCGAATAGACCTATTATAATTAAGTAGGATTATTCTAGCTCGAGGTAATTTTTCTTTACTACTTAAAATCATGATATTGTCATAGAATAATTTTCAAGAAAATTCTTTTTCTATTTTAATAAAAAAAGAAAAATTAACCCGAGCTAGAATAATGCTAGAAAACTTTGAAAAAATATTTTATTAAAAATGAAACTTTTTGTGGAAGGTATTCATGGATTCCAGTCTAATAAAAATGTGTAACTTTTTTTTTTTTAATTTTTTATTTTTTTTAATAATGCAATTACAATTGTCTGATTTATTTTATTGATATCCAAAGGATAATAAAATTTAGTTTTTCCTTCGTAAATTTCATTCTTCTTAAAGTAGTTTGTCTTAACAATGTTACAAGATAAAAAAAAAATGTAGCTACAAGTACAAAACAAATCCTTTATAACTTAAGCTGTTTTTTAATGTAATCTTAATGGCATTTATTGACATTAAAATTTCATTAGTAAACAATGTACAAACGATTTTTTTCTTGTTATAGTTTTTCCAAAGTAAAATAATTTGTTTCGTATTTTTTTTATCATCATGTTGCAAAAGACTGGGATAAAATAATAGAAAATGTAAAAAAAAACATTTAAAATGTTACAATACAGAGATAGTAATTGAAGATGATTGCCCGCACTAGAAAAATTGGGATTTGTAAAAAATGACAAAGTCGAAATTTTTCGGAAAGGAAAAGATTTTGAGATTTTAGGACGATTCTTTGATTTTGTCATCATTACTTCAGTATACGGGGTGTATAATTAATAATATTATGTATACTATGCATTAATAATACGCACCGTACGCTGAATAATGAGGAAATGTCATGATTACTTGGGTATACCGTACTTTACATTTATTATACGTACCGTATACTGAAGTTATGCGGATAAAATTAAAACCATCATCCTCAATCAAATTAGTCGATCTTATTGTTGTTAAAAATATCTTCTGATTGAAAATTTTGAAAATATTTTAAATGTCCAAATTATTTTAAAAATTAAATTTTTAAGTTTTTCCCCGAAAATGTTTAACATTCAACAATCTTGGCAACCTTGTTTTTTTTTAGCATCTTTTTACAGTAAATTTAAAAAGTGAACAACATTGTCATTACGTACAATTGTTGTACGCAACAATAAAACAAAACACAAAACAAAAAGTTTAAATGAAATGGTATTTCCAGTATAAAAACTATAATGATTGTAGAAATAAAAGAGGATAACAAATAATAGTATTTATTTAAGGGTATTAAGATAAATAAGTTTAACATTTTATAGTCAATTCTCAACAAGGTAACAACAAAACAGTTTATTATTTCTAGAATCCTGGACATGGGGTGTTGGAATTTCATTAAGGCAAATATAAAAACTTTAAATGTTTTGAAAATTGTAAGTGGAAAGAAATTGAAATAGCTTAAGTCGACAGAATCGCAATTATATTTAAACAAGTAGAAAAGTTAAATTCGACTTGGCCGAATCTATGAATACCCTCCACGATGCCCTTTTTAAGTGATAGTAAACTTTCTAACGTGAAAAAAAATAAAATTTTTGATTAGAAATATTTTATTTTGTGTAAAAAGACTTTTTTTTGTAATTTTTGAAAAAAAAAAAATAATTTACAAAAATTTTTTTTTTGAGTGTACCATTTTTATACCCTGCGTGGAGTAGGTACAGGGTATAATGAGTTTGTGCTGTGGTACAGGGTATAATGAGTTTGTGCTGATGTTTGTAACTACCCGAAATATTGGTCCTAGACCTACCTTCAAGTATACCGATCGACTTAGAATTACTTTTTGAGTCGATTTAGCGATGTCCGTCCGTCCGTCTGTCCATCTATCGGTTTAAGCACGATACAGGTCGCAATTTTCAATCAATTGACTTGAAATTTTAAATTTAAGCTGCTTTTGGCCCAAGGACGAAGCCTATTGCAATTGGAAAAAATCGGTCAATGTTAAGACCTAGCCCCCATACAAACGCCCCCTTTGAATTCCTCTTAAATGCCTCTAAAAACCATATTATAATAGATATCGTTTTGAATTAATAATATTTTATATGCACAAACCATCATACTAAATTTCAAAGGAATCGGTTCAGTCCTTCTGGTAGTCCACATACAAACCACCCTCCCAATATTCACATAATTCCCTCAAAATACATAAAAATTTAAATATTTGATTAAAATTTTATTTGTATGTGTTAAACGTGTACTTTGGTAACCTTATCAAATCGGAATATATTTGGGCCGTTTTCGGACTTAGTCCCCCATATAAAAATTTCGACCGATATTCAGTTAAATCGTTCTATTGGCTAAAAAATAAACCAAATTTACTAACATTTGATCTGTGTGTGTTTTCTACACTAAATAAAGATCTGACAAAAGATAGGTCCAATCGGTCCATGTTTGGACTTGGGGCCCATTTTCCAGAAAACACTGGTGTAGGGTATCATATGGCCGGTCTTGACCGACTATAACTTTCTTACTTGTTTTTAATGTAAACTTTTGGTTGAGTGTAGTTTTTTTTTTGTTTTAGTGTAAAAATATTATAATAGACTGACGGACGGACGGACATCGCTAGATCGTCTTAAAATCGATCGAGGATCATGAATATATATACTTTATGGTGTCTCAGACAAATATCTCGAGGTGTTACAAACGGAATGACAAACTTATATATACCCTCTATCACTAGAGTGTAGGGTATAAAAAGTACAATTTTCAAAATTTGACAAAAAAAAAATAGAAATAATTGTGATCACATCTCGAATTATGAGATTTTAATTTTTAAACGTTAAAAAATAAGTGATAATTACTTCGAATAATTTTTTCATATTTTTTTTCTAAAACTAAATTTAAATACCAATAAAACGTTGTCCAACTTTTTTTTAAATATCTAAATTTTTTACTGGTCAAAATTAATTGAAAATTACAATTTTTTCAGTTTTTTTAAAAAATCGCCTTTTTGAAAAATTTATTACTCAACACCATCTTGTAATAAAAGGCTGAAAAGTTGAGTACGAATTGCATTTAATACGTACTTAAAACATATCTAAAAAAATTAATCGAAGGGGTCGGGTTTAAAAGTGAGTGATTTGGCCTGGAATGACCATATATATGTAAGTTATTGATCCAAGATAGATTCTAAGACATTGGCTAGCCGTCCTTCCGTCTAAGAAAAGCACCATGCAATCTAAACTAAAAGAACTAGACTCCTAAAGTTTGCTACAAATTTGTCGTATGGTCATAGGCTAGTTAATAGAGTTGTTAACCGATTAAGAATATTTCGATTAATCGATCAAACAAAACAAAACTTTTGTTCGATTAATTAAAAAATGACGATTTTCGGATAACATATAAATCGATTAATTTATGCCAATTTATCGAGCAATTATTATTTTTATCCTCCAACTACTGTATCGAAATATCGGACTAGGACTCCATAAAATATATATATATTATTGGTCAGTGATCGATTCTAAGACATTCAAGCGATGTCCGTCTGTCTGTTCCTCTGAGGAGGGCACGACGAACTCTTGAAGTTAGGCACGATTATATCTTAAGGTCATAGGTTATGTTCGGTGCCAAAGTAGGACGAGGAATATGTTCCCCCTTAAAGAACTAAAGCACTTCCAGAAAAACAAAATTTTTTACACATGTTTTTTTTTTATATTTGTTCAACAAATTAAATATTTTTATACCACATGAAGTTCATTGACATACATTTGGATCAAGATGATAAGGAAATGCTATCATTTTAACCCGCCTACTTGTAAGGGAGTGTTTATAGAAAATAATGCAAAATAATGACAAAAGTATGTTTTTAGGCGTAAATGTCGTAATAAATGAATTTGTAAGTATTTATGTGAAGAGGGAAAAGGTGTCCTCCAACGTCCCCCGCCGACTCCCCCAACTTAAAAAACTTAAAACTTAATAAAAATATTTTTAATAACCACTTTTTTTATTCGCTATTCTCATCGATTAATCGAATAATTTTTTAGATGTAATCGTTTGATCGAACGAACAAAAACAATTATTTTCAAAATTATAATAAGTTGCAAATAATTAATATAATAATATTAATTGCATTGTCTATATGACATTAACAAAACTAAAAACCTAAAATTATTTGAATAATTCGAACAAAGTTTAAAGGCGAATAATTGACAACTCTACTAAGTAGTTAAGTTTCGAGATGGGCCAAATCGGACCAGGTGGAAAAATGTTCCCGTTTTATTGATCCTTAATCGATTCTAAGACATTGTATGAATGTCCGCCCCTATATGTAGAAATCAAGATGGAGTCCAACTATCGTGCGTCCTAAAGGGGTTATAAAAGAGACCGACACCTACTAATTTAAACTCTCCAACATATTTTCAAAACTTTGTTAGGAAAATATGTTTAGGGGTAACAAATTAGGTCAGTCTTGTCATTGATTCAGTTTGGACCATTTTTGAAGAAGTTGTAGATAAAAGAAGTTTGAGTATAGGAATAAGCTCTGATAAATTCGATATCTTTTGAATGGGTCATCAAAAATATCCGAAAATTTACCAGTAAAGAATTTTCAAAAGGTACTAAAAACTTTAAACAACTAAGAAAATCTTAAAAAAAATCAAAGTCTCCGATTTGGCAGAGAATGTCCTATATATACTCCACTACTAATCGTAAGTGAAGATTATAAAAATTAACTTTATATTAGTTTTTCCCAGAATTTTGTCTAAAAGTCTAAGTTGTGCTTCAACAATGACAGGTAGCAGTAATGTCCTTTATGATTTTAAATTTTAAAAATATTTAATTTCTGTATAATTCTTCTTAATTTAACATTTCTTTTAAAGCTTTTAAAGACCATTTCAGTTATTTATAAATTGTCAACAAAAATTGTGCGATTATATTAGCGACCAAGCGTAAAATTAACAATTTGGTTTGTGAAATTTTTTTTTTAATAACAGAGGGAAAATTATTAGAAAATTATTCTTGTGATGATTTGTCAGCATTAATGTTACTGTTGAGGAAAAGTTGAAAAACAAAATGTTTTCAAAATATGTAGTAAAAAAAACTTTTTAAAATTTGAATAAACTTTTTAAAATTTAAGTAAATTTAAATTTGTAAATCAAATTTACATGCCTATTCACAGTTATGACTGGTCATGACTAATTCTATTATTTTCAAACTTCATATTCCCTGTGTTTGTAAACACAATCATTAAAAAGTCTCAGAATTTAAAATTATTTGTAAATTATGAGACGATGTGGTTAGCAGGTCTTTATTTTTTTTAAATTTTCAAACAAAATTTAAATTTTTTTAAGATTGTTTACAACAACTACATGGAAAAAATGTCTGCGAATTTTGTACTCTTGCCCAAAACATTAAATCATGAAAATATTTTGCGGAAGATTTGGGTGTACTTGCCAAAGTAAAGTTTTTTTTAGAAAAAATAATTTTATATTACTTGCTATTTCAAGCAAAACGAATTGAAATATCAGTCGTGGACCCCATTAAAAAAACAAAAGAGCTGTACATTTCGTAAGTGAGTGCAAAAATATGTGCACAAAAGTGTTTTTACATTTTGGAGAGTATAAAAGATTCGGCACCAAAGAATATAACACTCTCACTTCTTTTATGTACATTTGATAAACAAATGGATTTTTTTTTTTGCAAAAAGCTTAGACTTGGTGAAAAAGTAGTTTTGGTAAAAAAAATTATTTTTTTCACGAAAAACAAAATTGTGTTAAAAAAAAATTTAATGAACCCAAAATTTCTTGTGAAAAAAAATTTTGATGAAAAAAGTTTTCGATGAATTTTTTTGATGAAAAGAAAAATTTTTTGTAAAAAAAAATTGATGAAAAAAAATAATGTATGAAAAAAAAATTTGATGAAAAAAAAAATTAATGAAAAAAATAATTTATGAAAAAAAAAATTGATGAAAAAAAAAATAATAAAAAAGAAAAATTTTATGAAAAAAAAAATTTTATGAAAAAAAATTTAATGAAAAAAATATTGATAAAAAAAAAATTGATAAAAAAAAATTGATAAAAAAAAATTGATGAAAAAAATTGACGAAAAAAAATAATGTATGAAAAAAAAATTTGATGAAAAAAAAAATTATGAAAAAAAAATTTTGAAGAAAAAAAATAATAAAAAAAAAAATTTATGAAAAAAAAATTTAATGAAAAAAAATTGATAAAAAAAATTGATAAAAAAAAATTTGATGAAAAAAAAATTATAAAAAAAAGAGTTTGATGAAAAAAAAAAAGTTTGATGAAAAAAAAAAAAAAAGTTAATAAAAAAAAAAATTTGATAGAAAAAAACTGATGAAAAAAAATTTGATGGAAAAAAATTGATGGGGGAAAAAATTGATGAAAAAAAAATTTTTTTTTGAAAAATAATTATGTTACTTTTTATTCACCAGCTGGTGAAAAACTGTTTTATTCACCACGAGGTGAATTATTATCCAAGTTACAAACCCAATTTATTAAAATTTTTGGTTTTAAGAAAATGAGAATAGTAAATCTTGTTTTCTTTTTCGTTAATTGTCAGCTTATATAGTCAAACTGAGGTGGAGTCCTGCAACTTTTTTAAAATTAGACACCAGCCTAAAAACATTAAGTATTATGTTAAAATTGAGTTATGATTGAATTATGACATTTTTTGTGAATAGGCACCTTAATACAAATAAAATATTCGTATACTTTTTCTGAAATTTGGTGAACAAACATAAATATTTTTTTATTAAATTTTTTATTTTCGATTATGTCATTATTAAATCTACTACATTTTTCACATAACGCATATGGTATCTCAATAAAAATTTTATACTTTTATCACAATTGAAATTCCTGTCAAAATTTGAATTTTCGCATAGTCTGTAAATTTTTATGGCACGCCAAATAATTCACTCATTGTCAGTGTGTCACGTTTATCATAGATTTTTGAAATATTTTTTTCCTTTCAGTAATGCTGAATTGCTATTTGCTGTTTTTTTTTATTATTTTGAATTGTTTGAATTTTAATTTATACTTCCTTAACTGGTTTTTCTATCCCATCAAATAAAAAAAGTAAATAAAAAACAAATCGTAAAAAACAAATATTTTCTTTTAATTTTTTAGACATACAAGTACCATAAATGAAAACGAAAAAAAAAAATTGAAATGCCTAAAAATATGCAATTCGAAAAGACAAAAAAAAATTACACAACAGATTAAATTGTTTAGTAAATTTTATGTAAATCAACATACGATTAAATCTAACACTCGCATAAAATTAACGTTTTTTTTATGGTTTGAAATGTGATATTGCACTATGGGATGGAGCCTTTTAGGCGAAAAAAATTGACTGGTATACATATTATTAAAGTATGTATATTGGACTTTTATACATACACTCAAAATATTTTGTAGGCAAAAACAAATGAAAAACATATCTAAAAAAAGTGATTAAAAATTTGAAAACCATCCCAGTAATTATTCAGTTGTTTTAACAAACAGCAACATTTATTTTTTACGGTTAATAAAATTTTCCAAAATAAATAAAATTAAACATTAAAAAATAACGTCACTTTAATTTTTTTACCAACAAATTCAAAAAAAAAATAACCTACGAAACATTAAAAATTAATGATTGTTGTGTTATTTTTACCAATAATTAAAAAAAAAACACATATAAATAATTTTTTGTCTACAAAAAAATAACCAACACAAGTAGGTAAAAAGTAATGACTTCTCTTTAAAAAATGCCAACAATTTAAAAAAAAAAATAACGTACACAAATCATTAAAAATTAAAGAAGAATCACTTATTTTTAATTACAGAACAAAAATAAATGACTTTAAAAATTGAATGCTAATGAAAGTCTCTATTTTTATGTTGTTAATTTTGAAAAAAAGAACAGAAATTGTAATTTAAAAAAACTGAACATTGAACAAATGTTTTTTTTTTTAAAAAGGACAAAACGTTAAACTTTTTAAATAAACTACAAACATTTGTGTTAAATGTTGTTTTTTTATTTTTAGTACCAAAAGGTACATAAAAATAAAATGTATTTATTCGGCCTTTATATATGTATATATATTCGATTAGAGTTTTATTCTAGTTCGAGGCCCAAAAATATTTCTATATATGATATTGTCATAATAGAGTATTTTTAATTTATTGCTTTAAAAAAGTTACTCATCTCATAGTTTGATTGACCAACGATGATTCTCTAAAGTCTGCTGAAGATTCCTTAGTGGGGATGAAACTGATCAGTACAGACATACTATGAGATGAGTAACTTTTTTAAAGCAATAAATTAAAAATACTCTATTATGAAAATATCATATATAGAAATATTTCTGGGCCTCGAACTAGAATAAACTCTAATCGAATATATATTAACTACAAACAGTTAATGACATAAGTTTTTGAGTGTACATATTTAAAAGAAATACAATTTTTAAAGAAACCTGCTGTGTTTTTCCTTGACTTTGATTAGAATTAACTAAAACAAGTAAGAGTGTTAAATTCGGCTGTGCCGAATCTTTTATACCCCCCAACATGCAAAAAAAAAATCAAATAAAAAATGCAGGGGTGTTTCATTTTTTGGGGGGTTGTGTAGGTATTTTCTCTTCGGACCTTGAAAATTTATGGTGGGGTCACGCCAACTTCTCCCCCCCCTATCGTGGTGATAGGGGGGGGGCAAATTTCCTCTCAAATATGTGTTTAAAAATGCATTCTTATGCTTTTTGCAGTACAGAAATGCAAGTTTATCATAATTTAGATTTTTTTTATTCTACGCCCATAAAAGGGGGGGGGGGCGGATCAAAAAACGACATTTTCTAATTCTCAGGGTCCAAATGCAGGACTTTGAACTTCTTGTTGCTTAAAAATGTTGAATTTTTTAAACAAAAAGACAAAAAATCATTTAAAAAAATGATTTTTTTCAGAGGTTGGTTTAGTTCTTCAAGGGGGAACTTTTTTCCCCCTGGTGCGGTTTTTCCCATTGCCGAACTTATCCTGCCTAGGACCATAAGACATATTCGTGCCAAACTTGAGGAGTTTAGGAGTTTAGCACTGTATCGTGTTAACTACAGACGGACGGACAGACGCACAGTGGATTATATAAGGTGAATGCATCTCATAACTGATTTTTGCAAATGTTTAACCATAAAACAAGATCTATCGTAAAGCTAAGATGTCAAGCAATAATTATTTTTAGAAATTATAGTTATTTTGTCAACAGAAGTATTAAAAAATGGCGACCGAAAACACTACTTTCGACTTTAAAGATTTGGGGAGATAAAATTAAACGATATTCAAGTGCGTATTTTTAATATTTCTAATTATTTTTTTGGGATTGTAATACCATGTTGGAAAGGGTAACTTGTCCAGATTCTATTTTTGTTATGAGCTTTGTATATATTTTTAGCAGAATTGAAATTTATTCATTTGAAGTATATAATATTTTTTGCTAACCTACGCAACTTTGACTAGGATTTTAACTGTTAGCGCCGTTTTCCTTCAATCTAGTTATAACATAGAATTAAAGTTAAACTTATTATCTTAAAGATATATCAAAACTAGCTGCCTTTTCGTACCTTTAAACAAATGGCATGCAAAAATGTTGACGAACTCACAAATTAAAAATAAATAAAAATTTAATTATGAATTATTTTCGCTCATTATGCCCTACTCAATTTGCCATTCCGTGTGTAACGCAACGAAATATCGGTCTAGAACCACATAAAATACATATAACATTGATCCATGGTCAATTTTAGATATTCTAGCGATGTCCGTCCGTCTGTCTGTGGAAAGCACGATGTAGTCCAAACCAAATGATCTAGACCCCGGTAGTTTGACAAAAAATTACTTATAACTGGTTAAGTTTGTAAATGAAAAAATCGGACCACGGGGGATAAAAGATCCACTTAAAAAAAAAAAAAAAAACAACTCCAAAAAACATTTTTTGCATGTTTTTAGCATATTTGTTCAACAATTGAACAATATGTTGATTAATATAAAAATTAAGAAACCTGCGCTTGTCAAAGAGACTGAGAAACGTAATTTTTTTTGGTCCGCCCCCGTTTGAAGGCGTTGCTATAACAATAAATGCTAAAACTGTGTTATTAATGCGTATTATAATTAATGAGTCTGTAGACATTTATCGCAAAAATGTAGAGGTAGTCCCTCGTCGACCCCCCTGACTCCCTTTCCCAAAAACTGACTATTTATTTTTTTTTACTTTTTGAAGGGTTCTGGAAAGATTTGGCAACAGCCGAATTTACTACTTACTATTTTTTTTTTTTGATCTTGGCATCTTACATACAATTTTTTTATTATAACTTCCTTATTTTTGTCGTATTACAATAAAATATCAGTTAGATTTTATATTTGACACCAATGAAAATCTATATGAATTCGGCAATTGAAAAAAAAACATTTGGCCCCTAAAAGTCTACAGGGCCAAAGGTTGACCTTTTCTGAAAAATTTTTCTACAAAATTATTTATTATAAATATCTGTTGCAAAATTCAATTGAAAATAATTAGAAAATATAAAAAAACCTCTTTTACTTGTCCTAACATTTTACTTTTATACTAAAATTCAACAAAAATATTGAAAATGTATTTTTAACCTTTCATAACTTTAGTTCTCGTCAATCGATATTTATGATTAAATTCACAAATTAAAGCCTAAAGTCTCAATTATTCAACAAAAAAGACGGCATACAAAAATATTGATCCAATCAAAAGTTACAGATTTTTGATCCGGAAATGACAAAAATTTTCCACTGTGAGACGGTCTGACGGACAGACGGACGGACATCGCTAGAATGTATTAGAAGCGATCACTGATCAATAATATATGTAATTTATGGGGTCCCCGACAAATATTTCGATGCGTTACACACGGAATGACAAAGACAATGGGGACTTATGTAATCTTAATCACACAAAGGTTTTATGCATCCAAGATATTCCTGATTTTAATTAGTTTTTGCAATATTTTTAAAGCATACCTTAAGGTGCGAACAATTGTTAACTGTGTTTTACAGTCATTTGTACTAATTTGCCTTTTTATACTCTTCCACTTATTTTAAGGTTTTATAATACTCCGATCTTCAAGAAATTTCGATATGTTGTTCAGAACAAAAATTAATAAAACTTAAATTTTTTTTGCCAATTCGTTGTCAATTCCTTTTAAATATTTCCTCTTTTTAACAAATATAAAATAAACTCCCTGCCCACTGTTTATTATTTGAAAATAATTTACAAAAAATTTTACTTGCCTCTAGATTTTTAAAAATATTTTTATAGCATTTGCCTCCCTCATCATCTTAATCACTATCATCTTCAGCAATACCCACATCATCATCATCATTTACATCATTTCGACCAATGCGTGGTAGTACAAGTTAAGTTGTTCATACCACTACCATCAACATTCTCTCTCTTCCTGCCGTATCCTTTCATGTTTGCTAAATTTAAATATTTACATAAAATAGAATAATCTTAATACATACTAAATTTTGAAATAAAGAGCATAACAAAAAATGTTGATTTATGCCAAAAAAAAAAACTTTATCCTGTCGTAGACATATATTTAACATATGTTTCATTTCTTATTTAGATTTTTCCGTTGTAAGTTTTTGAACATAAGCTATGTTTTTCCGTCACTTGGATAAGGATTTACGAAATGTGTAATTGTTTTATTTGGAATCACATTAATTTTTTTACATCTACGACTCTTCTTGTTCTCTTGCAATATTCTTAAAGCATACCCTAAGGCGCGAACAATAAGTTATTAAATTATATCATACAACAAGTAATAGCGCCATCTTTTGAGATTTATTTGAAACATTAGCTTTTTATATTTGTTACCATTTTAAAAGCAATTGAATGCTAAATTAATAGAAACAATTGAAAAACACAGCAATTGTTAAGACCAATTGCCGCAGTGCTAATTTTCAAACGATTTGAAAATTATTTGTAAATAAATATTTAAATATTTTTTAAAGCATAAGTTATTTTTTTTTTTTTAGTACCAAAAGGTACATTGAAATTAAAATGTATTTATTCGGCGTTAATATCTATTCGATTAGAGCATTATTATAGCTCGAGGCCCAAAAATATTTCTAAATATTTCTATTTGTGATATTGGCGCCCTAAGTTCACATTGAACGTTTTACTTATAATTTAATACTATTAAATGTATTAAAAATTATATAAATAAAGGAATTAAAAAACTGATTCTCTTAAATCTGCTGATGATCCCTTAGTGGGGGTGAAACTAATCAGTACAGATATACTATGAGATGAGTAACTTTTTTACAGCAATAAATAAAAAATAATCTATTATGAGAATATCACAAATAGAAATATTTTTGGGCCTCGAGCTAGAATAATACTCGAATCGAATACAAAATTATTTACTTTAAAAAGATGTTGACTTTTCAATTTGTTAAATGATTTCTGAAATTTTTAGAAAAAACAAGTGAGAGTGTTACATTCGGCTGTGCCGAATCTTTTATACCCTCCAAAATGTAAAAAAAAAAATATAAAAAAAAATCCAGGGGCGTCTTTTTTTTGGGGGGGGGGGTTAGTGGGAGACGTTAGGGGGCACCTTCCCCTTGTGATTTTTAACTTCTTCTGATATAAGAATGTTGCATTTGCTTACCAAAAGTACAAAAAACTCTGCAAAAAATGCGGTTTTTCTTGGGTTGGTTTAGTTTTCCAAAGGGGAACTTTTTTCCCCTTAGTCCGATTTTGCCCATTTCCGAACTTACCTTGCCTAGGAATATAAGACATATTCGTACCAAACTTCGGAAGTCTAGCTCTTTTATTTTGGACTGTATCGTGTCCTCTACAGACGGACAGACGGACAGACGGACAGACGGACGGACGGACATCGCTAGAATGTCTTAGAATCGATCACTGATCAATAAAATATATACTTTATGGGGTCCTAGACCGATATTTCGATGCGTTACACACGGAATGACAAAGTGAGTATACCCCCATACTGTGGTTGGAGGGTATAAAAATAATGGAAAATTTTTAAATACGGAAAATTGAAAATTGTTAAATATTTTCTTTATGCCTTCATTTAAAATTTAAAAAATTCTTACTTTCTTACACAAATCATCGAAAATCTTATCGTGGCAATTGGCCTTAAGTATTAGTCATAGTTTACAGTTGTGCCTTCTATGATGTTGTTTAGTTGTTGTCACTTGCAGTTAAAGATTTACGAGTTTTTTTTTTTCCTTCTTTTGCATTAAGAATAAAGTTAAGGAAGTTACTGAGAAGGTATTCTCGAATATAGAATTAGGATTACTAAATTAATATTAAATATAAGATATCGAGCAGTATAGCAGGCACAGCGATCCTTTGTGTTGGATTAAGTGATCTAAAAGAATCCAGGCAGAAAAATACAAGTGGGCCAGCAACGTAAACAACGGTACAAGTATTATCAGGACAGAGTATTTTTGGTATTTTAGTACTGACCAGGTAACTCAAATGAAAACTCTGATCTACGGATGTTCAGACACCGCTGAAAAAGCACTGTAAAAATAGCAAAAAAATAAGGAAGTTATTGAACATATGGTCGCGTGAGTGCATTTTGACTCACACTCATTCACGCAAAACTATAATCGAATCACTCACGCAAACTTTTTACTCACGCTCACTCACTATTTACTTGAGTAAGAAAATTATTCACGCGTAGCTCACTCCAGATTCAGCAACGGTCACGCGGTAGTCACGCAATATCTACTCACGCTTTAATATTTTTTTGCAAGAAATGAAAAAAAAAAATCAAAAAAAGTGAATAAAATTAAAAAATCATATGATGCAAACTCACGCAAAAAATAAATGACTCACTCACGTAGATTTTTCTTCAAATCACTTACAATCACGTGATTGAAATGAAAATCACTCACACTAACGCAAATAACGTGACCAGCGACCGTCTCTAGACCATATGATACCCTACATCAGTTTTTTTCGGAAAATGGACCGATTGGATCTACATATCTTTCGTTAGATCTTTATTAAGTGGAGATAACACGCACAAACCTATTTTAAGTATAACTGGCATTTTTTGTTGACAATAGACCGATTTAACAGAATATCGGGCGAAATTTTTTTATGGGGACTAATTCCAAAAATGGTCCATTGATTTGGTTAATGGTCCATTGATTAGGTTACGTGGTCCATTAATTAGGTTATGTGTCCTTTACATTGAAACAGTATTTTGAGAGGGTGATTTGTATGAGGTCTACAAGAAGAACTCCTCGAATCACTAAAAATTTAGAACGATTGTTTGTGTATGCAATATACTATTACCTGCCAAATTTGGAAAGGATACCTACCATAATTTGGATATTAGAGTCATTTGTACCAAATTCAAGGGGGATGTTTGTATGGGATCGATTTTTTCCAATTTCAGTACACTCAAAAAAAACCTTGTAAAGTTACAAAAAAATGTCGTGATTTTACGAGGCTATTCTCGTAAAATAGGAGGTAGGTAAAATGCTCGTAAAATTACGAGGATTTCCTCGTAATTTTAAATGCGACAAAAATTGGTAAAATAGCCAATTTTATTGGTAAAAATATTGTTGTAAATCCGGAAAAAAAAATGGTAAACTTACAAGAAAAAATGGTAAATATGTTTAAAAAAATGGTAAATCTACAAACCAAAATGGCAAATTTACAAACCAAAATGGTAAATTTACAAAAAAAAAATGTTGTTAAACAACATAAATCCTCGTAATAAAATCATTTTTGTAAAATAACTGTTTTTTTTTAAATTAACTAGAATCCTCGTAATAAATTTTTCAAAATTTTGTCAACTTTTTTTTTTTAAATATTTTTCAATACAAAAAAAATTTTTTTGTCCGGGACTTGGAAAATTTTTTAAAAAAATAGAAAATTTACAAAAAAAAAATGTTTTTTTGTTTCTCGTATAACATAATTTTTGTAAAATAACAGTTTTTTTTTGTAAATCAACTAAACTCCTCGTAATAAAAACTTTGTTGTAAAATTACAGTTTTTTTTGTAAAATAATCTTTGAAAATGGTAGAATACAATTACGAAAATAAATTTGTAAAATTACCAATAAAACTGTAGTTCTTGTTTGAGCAAAGTACAAGATTTTTTGTACAAAAACAAGGAAAATTGTTAAATATTGGTAGAATGGGATAACAAGGCATTTTACCAGGCGTTTTATCAGTTTTTTTTTTTTTTTGAGTGTAGGCTTCTTTCTGCCTTTGGCAAAATAAGGTTTAGTTTCAAACTTCCCATTGGATTTT
Organism: Pegoplata infirma; assembly: GCA_963921195.1. Lineage (NCBI taxonomy): Eukaryota > Metazoa > Arthropoda > Insecta > Diptera > Anthomyiidae > Pegoplata > Pegoplata infirma. The sequence goes on from OY992539.1 coordinate 28,867,752, forward strand.
CATGAACAGAATGACAGACGGGTGGAAGGACATCGCTAAATCGACTCAAAAAGTGATTCTGAGTGGATAGGTATGCTTGAGGGTTGGTCTTGGGCCAATATTTCGGGTAGTTACAAACATCAGCACAAACTCATTATACCCTGTACCACAGAGTGGTACAAAAACGATAAAAAACAAGTAAGAAAGTAATACTTAGTCGGTAAAGACCGACCATTGTTTTTCGGAAAATGGGTCCCAAGTCCAAACATGGACCGATTAGATATATCTTTCGTTAGATCTTTAATAACTGTAGAAAACACACACAAACAAAATTTGATTGAAAATTGATTACACTGTGCAACAAATTTTGGGTCATCGCATTGAGCCTCAATGCCTTCAACGCCATATGAAAGTTGACCATCAAATGAACAAAATCACCAAAGGGTTTTGCAAAGTCAGTTCGGATTTCTTTTTTATAGCCCACTGAAGTTTTTATTTTGTTATCAAAGGCGCTTGGAAAACGTCAAAAATACTATAATAAGAACACATCTGAGCTTCAAAATATGATTTGATATCTGCAGTGAAATTTTATGGCGGTTCTTTTCTTAGAACATTTTAACCCTCTAACTGCCATTTTAAGGGGTTATTTTAGTCCTTTTTCAAAAACTAAACACAGAAGTCTAATAAAACGTCCATTTAGAGGGTTAAAATGTTCTACATATATTTTCCTCATAAAATTTCACTAGGGGTGTCAAATGTTCAAAGTTTGTGCGACATGCGCAAAATGCTTAAAATGGGTAAAGTATAAATATTCAATGTTTGTTATTTTTTTTTTACCAAAGCAGTGTTAAAAAATATCGACAAAAAACAGTGCAAATATACTTTTGAGCTAAAAATGATGTTCTGATGTGTTTTATAAAATTTTATAATGATTCTTTTCTTTGACCAAATTAACCCTCTAGCTCCCATTTTATAGGGGAATTTTTTTATTTTTTTAAAAGAAATACAAAAAAAGTCTATAAAAAAGGTAGTTATGTTGACAAATATTTTCATCATCAAATTTTACAAGGGCACGTCTAAGACAGAAAGTTTATACAGCATATAGAATATGCTTAAACATTTTAAGGTATTCAATTTGTTGTTTATATTTTTTTGGACCGAAATATAAAAAAAAACACGTACTATATATGAAAATGTAAAAAAGTTTATTTGCAAAAAAAAAAAACAAAACAGAAATTAAAAAAAAATAAAAAATCCGCGAAAAAAATTTTTTGGTAAAAAAAATTTTGACGAAAATGTTTTTTTTTGTAAAAAATATGTTTTTACTTGTTTAAATACTAATCGGTGATCAATTCTGTTCACATGTGTCAACCAGCAGCCGAATTAAAGCATTTTGTGTTTTGAGGTTATGTTGAATGTACCACAATTTTCGAGGTGTTCTTACATTTTCGTTCATAACTTTTTAACCGTAAAAAAAAAAATTAAAATTTGGCTTAACTTAAGATTTTGTCCCGAAAAAAGCAAAAAAAATTTAAAATTTCGCTGAACTTTAAATTTTGCGCAAAATTTAGAAAGATTTTTGAATTATAGTTTTTGATTTTTTTTGTATAAATAAGATTTTCGTGAGTGTGACTCAACGTGAGTGTGAGTGAAGCTTGCGTGAGTGTGAGTTGTTTTAAATATACTCACGTGATTGTGAGTGAGTGTGAGTAGAAAAATATGCTCGTGAGTGAGTGTGCGTGATTCAAAAATTTTTGTCGTGAACGTGAGTGAGTGTGAGTCAAAACTCACTTACGCGCCCATCTCTACATTCGACAAAGTCGAATTTAACTTTTTTACTTGTTTTTTTTTATATTTCGGCCCAAAAAAATGTAAAAAAAAAAATTTGAATACTTTAAAATGTTTAAGCATTTTCTGTATGCTGGACGAACTTTCTGTCTTAGAAGTGCCCTAGTAAAATTTGATGCAGAAAATATTTGTAAAACATTAAACATTTTAACCCTCTAACTGCCTTTTTTTATAGACTTTTTTGTATTTCTTTTACAAAAGGACAAAAATGACCCCTTAAACGGGAGCTAGAGGGTTAATTTGGTCAAAGGAAAGAATCATCATAATCTATATTCTATATTTACATATATAATTTCCCTATTTGTGTGTTCCTCTTTTTTTGTCTATCCAGAGCTTTTTGAAGCCCACTGATGAGCTACAAAGCTGAAAATTGGCATCCATATAGTAAAACACCTGGGGCAGATCCTAACGTAGCCGGATTTTTGATTTTTTGTCTGTGGGCGGAGAAATAAGCGGAAAAGTGGGCGTGGCAAAATTCAATTTTTTGACATTTTTGCTTAATTTAAAGCCCCCTAATGACTTAGTAAGCTGAAAATTTCCTAGAATATAGTCTTAACGATGGCGCATATCCCCAAGTAGTCGGATTTAAAATTTTCACAATGTGGGCGGAGAATTGAGGGGAAAGTGGCGTGGCAAAATTTGGTATTTTTTTACATTTTTACTCCTTTTGAAGCCCCCAAGTGACTGAGGAAGCGGAAAATTGCATAGCATTTAGTTCTAACAACGAAGCATATCCTGAAGTAATCGGATTTAAATTTTTAAGACTGTGGAAGGAGAATTATGAGAAAAATGGGGAGTGGCAAAATTGTGTTTTTTTAATATTTTAACTAATTTGAAGACCCCCAATCCCATGAAGATGAAAATTGACATTTTTGCTTATTTTAAAGTCCTCTAATGACTTAGGAAGCTAAAAATTTCCGAGCATATAGTCCTATCGATGGAGCATACCCTGAAGTAGTCGAATTTTAAATTTTTGAACTGTCGGCGGAGAATTAAAAGGAAAATGGGTAGTGACAAAATTGGGATTTTTAACATTTTAACTTCTTTGGAAGCCCCCAAAGGAAGCGGAAAATGCGTAGCATATAGTCCTAATGATGTAGTATATCCTAAAGTAATCGGATTTAAAATTTCTCGACAGTTGACGGAGAATTAAAAGATAAAAGAGCGTGAAAAATTGTGTTTTTTAATATTTTAAATAATTTAAATAGTTTCTCTTATTTTTTGTGTATCCAGCGCCTTTTGAATCTCATTGATGGACTTAAAAGCTTAAAATTGGCATGTATATAGTAAAACACCAGACAGAGATTCTTACAAAGCCGGATTTTTTGCCTGTGGGCGGCGAATTACGGGAAAAAGGGGACTTTGTAAAATGATTTTTTTTTTTTTTAATTTTAGAGTATTTTTAAGCTCTGTCCCAATGAATTAGGAAGATGAAAATCCTTAACATGTAGTCCTAAATATGAAGCATATTCTAAAGTAGTCCGATTTAACATTTTTGGAATGTAGACGGAGAGTTGAGAGGAAAAAGGGGCAAGGCAATATTGTGTTTAATTTTTTTAATTTAACTAACTTTAAAGCCCTAATGACCTACGCCGCAAATTGGCAAGCATATTGTCCTGACACTGGAGCATATCCTAAAGTAGTCAGACTTAACATTTTTGGACTGTGGACGGAGAATTAAGAGGCAAAAGGGGCGTGGAGTATATTACTAACGATGGAGCTTATCCTAAAGTAGTTAGATTTAAAAATTTTGGAATATGGAAGGAGAATTAAGAGAAGAAATCGACGTGGAAAATTTATGTTTTTACATCTTACCTAATTTAAAAGACACCTTATGACCTTGAACGATGAACATTTTAAAGCATAAAGTATTGACAATGAATCATATCCTTATAAAGTCAGATTTAATATTTAAACTGTGTACCTAGAATTATAAGGTACAATTCAAGTGAAAAAATTGTGTTTTTTAACATTTTAACCATTTTTAAAACCCTTCATGACTAAGAAAGATAAACATTGCCATGTATATAGGAGTGCCCGTGGGACAGATCCACACGATAAATTTTTGATATCCGGTTTAAGGATGGAGAGACGAAATGGGCGTGCTAAATTTAGTTCTAAAATGTTATCAATAAAACTTTTATCACGCACCTAGCATCTCTCATAAACATTGGCAACATTTTAACAGAAGGTACGAAAACTGTTAGACGAGGAAAATATGTAGAGTATCCAAAACCGGTGGACCGGTTTTTTCATTTTCAAAAGCCCGGCCGGTTTCGGTTTTTATTCAAATTCGGTTTTTCGAAAAACCGGTGTTTTAAGGTCCGTTGAACTGTTTTTTTTTTTTTTTTATAAATAACCAATTACATTGGTGTCACTTTGTAATTCTGTGGCAAAAAGCAAAAACTTCATAAGTGTTTTTAATCATTTTTTTCGAGAGCACTTTTAGATAAATATTTTAATACAAAATCACTGTTAATTGACATTTTCAATAAAAAATATGCTGTATATTATTTCAAAAAACATGATGGGGGTTAATATGTAAAGAGTAATTAAATAAAAATAACTAAACAAGATTAACTTAACTCGACTTATGCACTTCTTTCTTTTTGCCTCAGAATTTATAGAAAAAATTGGCAGCGATTTTGGTCCAAAATTTTGAGCTATATTTTGCAAAACAAAAATCGATCGTGAATTTTCAACAAAAATAAATTTTTTTTGAAAATAAGCCAAAACTCTAACGCAACCAGAACTCGAAAATTGCTTTTTGTTTCTAAAACGTTATTTTAGAATATAAAACCAAACGTTTTTTTTATATTTTAGGTTAAGTGAAGTAAATAAAATAATTTTGTATCTTATTTTCTTCTATTTAATTAACAAATTTCGTTCTTTTAAATAAAAATCTAAAATTATCAAAAAACCGCAAAAAACCAGTTGACCGGTTTTTTACATTTAAACCGAAACCGATTTTTTAAATAATAATCCAAAACCGGTTTTTGAAAATCGGCGGTTTTTTTTTGATACTCTAAAAATACGATAATGTTACAAACATTGCTAACTTTTTATATCGAAAAAGCGCTTAATAAATCTTGAAAAAATATATCAATTTCTAATAACTATGGTAATATTATTTAAGAAACACCTTTCAAAGTGTTTAAAACAAATTCTTAGCAAATAAAAAGTCATTGGATTTACCGATAATCAACAAAAAACTTTTTTTATCGCTAAATGCAAAAAAAAAACGTTCCATTAAGTCGGAAAAACGGCCAATTGCAATACTTTTTTCAATTTTTGTTTTTGTTTGTTCATTCGTCCTCTGTAATAGCATAGTTAGCCAGTGCGGGTTTAGCAGGAGTCGTGTGACTTCAGATATCTTTATCTATTGAGAATCTTTGCTTTTATACTCATTCAATTTTTTTCCAGTTTTGGGAAATATATTGATGTAACTCAATCTAGCAATATTAAATTTTTATAGCACAAAATTAATTTTTTATAAAGTTTGGTAAAAAATTTAAATTATTGAGAAAAGTGATTTGGTGTTCCGCCTGGCAGGGACAGGCTATTCGACTAGTTTTTTATAAAACACATCAGAACATCATTTTAAGCTCAAAAGTATATTTGCACTGTTTTTTGCCGATATTTTTTAACACTGCTTTGGTAAAAAAAAATAACAAACATTGATTATTTATACTTGACCCTTTTTAAGCACTTTGCGCATGTCGCACAAACTTTGAGCATTTGACAACACCTAGTGAAATTTTATGAGGAAAATATTTGTAGAACATTTTAACCCTCTAAATGGACGTTTTATTAGACTTCTGTGTTTAGTTTTTGAAAAGGGACTAAAATGAATCCTTAAAATGGCAGTTAGAGGGTTAAAATGTTCTAAGAAAAGAACCGCCATAAAATTTCACTGAAGACATCAAATTATATTTTGAAGCTCAGATGTATTCTTATTATAGTATTTTTGACGTTTTCCAAGCGCCTTTGATAAAAAAATAAAAACTTCAGTGGGCTATAAAAAAGAAATCCGAACTGACTTTGCAAAACCCTTTGGTGATTTTGTCCATTTGATGGTCAACTTTCATATGGCGTTGAAGCCATTGAGGCTCATTTTTCTTGTTGCACAGTGTTATTTATGTTGCCAATAGACCGATTTTACTGAATATCGGGCGAAACTTTAATTTGGGGTCTAAGTTCAAAAATGGTTCAATTATATTCAGAATTGATAAGGGCATCAAAATACACGTTTAATACCTACACTCAAAAAACATTTTAAAATGACAAGAACAGTTTGTAACTTTTTTTTTGCTACTTCCTATTTGACAAGAATTCTTTGTAATTTTACAAACTTGTTATCAATAATTTTGTACTTTTACAAGCTTTTTACCAATAAAGTTGTAAATTTACATTTTTTTTGACGCAATAAAACTTGCAAGGAGGTTTCGTGATTTTACTAGATTTTTTGCTACCTCCCATTTTACGAGAATTCCTTGTAAAAATTACGAGATTTTTTGTAATTTGACAAGCTTTTTACCAATAAAATTGTTAAAAATTTTCAAATATTGTACGGAAAAAAATAAAAAAAATTTTTGAGTAAATTTTTAATACTATTGAGTAAAAAATTACTCAATTTTGCACCGGTAAACGATTTAATAGTATTGAGTAAATTTTTAATAAAAATTTATTAAATGTTTGAAAAAAAATTTGAGTAAGTTTTTAATTGACACAATTAAAAATTTATCCATTAATTTTTTTCAAAAGTTTAAAAATTTTTTAAATTTTTTTACAAAAAAAAACCAAAAACTTGTTTTTTTCAAACTTTACCAAACATATTTATGTCTCAAAAACATAGGAAAATTTTATAAAGACGATTACAAACTTTCATATACATATACAAAAAACTATAAAATAAACGAGAATTCAAAAACTATGAGTTAAAAAAAATTAAAAAAACTATTAAATTTTTATTAAATTATTTACTTAAATTGTTTTTACAATTTTTAAGTAAATTTTTAATTGCGTCAATTAAAAAATTACTCGATTTTTGTTTTTAAATTTAAACAAGTAATTACTTAAATTTGTTTCTCCATATTTTTTTCTGTGTGCTAAAAAAAACTGTCAAATATTAGTAAAATGGGATTACGAGACTTTTTCTGGTAATTTGACAAGGTTTTTCTTGTGTACTTAGAAAGAATTTAAAACGAATGTCAATCAACAACAAGTAGAAAAGTTAAATTCGACTTGGCCGAATCTATGAATACCCTCCACAATGCTCATTTTAAGTGATAATAAATTTTCTAACGTGAAAAAAATAACAGTTTTGATTAGAAATATTTTATTTTGTTTAAAAATTTTTTTTTTTAATAATTTTTGAAAAAAAAAAAAATAATAATAATTTACTAATTTTTTTTTTTGAGTGTAGAATTTTTTTTGAGTGTAAAATTTTTTTCGAGTGTATTTTTTTTGTTTTGGTATAAAAATATTTTTGAGTGACAAAAATACGTTGTAAAATATTTTTGTGACTTACCAATGTTTTTAAAACAGGTTTAACGGGTTTTCAACACTTGAATTTTAGGTGAAGCTAATCTTAAATTCACGGTTTTGCTAATAACTTTTGAACCACTGGACCGATTTAGCTGAAATTCAATACGAACGAGGCTGGAGGAACGCAAAATATATATGCATAGTGCTTTTTATCTCAAAAATTCACGAAAACCCCTTGCCGAAATTCAGTCTTTTGCTCATAACTTTTGAATTTTTTCAATTAATTACTTTTTCGATTTTGATGAAAAATTTGATAAATTTTTTATTTAAAGTCAATTAAAATAATGATTGATTTAACAAATAAAATTTAAGCTTATGGAAAAATTATGAAGAAATTCATATTTTTTGCTTTCCAATATGTTGCCGACAATAAAAAAAGTATAAGGTATATTTTTGAATCAATGTATTCAAATAAATTGAATCGAAAAAAAAAATTAGTATATTGAAAATTTGTAATTTAATAGTTAAAGAAAATAACAAAAATATTGATCAAAACAATAATTGACTCATTTAAGTTTTGTTGATCAATAGATTTAATTGAAATTTTTTAACCAATAATTTTTTTTGTGTACAAACAAAATTTTTATAAATTTCATTAATTTAGAGAGGTTTATGTGAATATCGGGAGGGTAGTTTGTATGGGGACTACAAGAAGAACTGGTCCGATTCCTTTAAAATTTGGAATGTTGATTTGTGAACACAAAATATTTTTGCGTGCCAAATTCGAAGGATGCCTATTATAATACGGTTATTAGAGTAATTTTAGCCAAATTGTAAAGGGATGTTTGTATGGGCGCTATGTCTAAACATGGACCGATTTTTTCCAATTTCAATAGGCTTGGGCCAAAGGAAGCTTAAGTTTCAAATTTTGTATAACTCGATTGATAATTGCTACCTACATCGTGCTCACAACGTTTAGATGGACAAACGGACGGTCATTGCTAAATTGTATCAGAGAGTGATTCTGAGTCGATCGGTACACTTAAAGGTGGGTCTAGGACCAATATTTTGGCTAGTTACAAACATCAGCATTAACTTATTATACCCTGTACCACAGAGTGGTGTAGGGTAAAAAAATTTATGTCCGGGACTTGAAAAATTTAAAAAAATATTTTCGGAACTTAATATTTTACTCCAAAACGAAGAAAAATTTTGTGGACTATAATTTTTTCTTCAGTTCTTTTATATATTCTTGGAATACCATCCCCTGCCTCTAATATATACAAGTGATATTTATAGTGGATTTTATTTTGTTGTTTTTCATAGAATTTTATTAAAATTCATGCCTTTGAAGTTTGTATGGTTTTTGCTAACAAAAATAAACTTTTTTTTTCTATTAAATCCAAACTTTGTTTAGTCGTTAATATTTTAAACAGCAATTTTTAAAACTTTTTGCTTTATATGAACTTGTATTTACTCATCTACAAAAATAAAGAAAAGATGTTGCAATTCTGATGGCAGAGATAATGGTTGGAGAAAAAGTATAGTGTAAAGAAAATGTGGATCAAAGAAAAAAAAAATTTGTTTGGAACATAATGGCTGCGTTTTTAACCCTGAAATGCATAAGGCTGCTTTTTGGGGGATAAGAAAATGAAATTGTTGTCTTATTTAATTTTAATATCAATAGGATTTAATGCATCGACGAGTCTTCCTGTTTTATGTCACATTTTTGTAGTATTTTTGAAATATTTTTAAAGCATACCTTAAGGCGTTAGCAATAAAAAATTCGCTCATATAATAAACATCCAGCCTTTTCACAAGAAAATAAAATAAATTTAAAATGAGCTTTTAATTTTATTTCCATACAAATTGTTTTTGTTTTTAAAATCGACTTTCAAAAAATGTATTGAAAATTTGAAATTTAAAATAAAACTTTTGTTAAAATAGACTTTTTGTTTTCTTGTGGTACGGGCCATCAATTTAAAGATTTTAAACTGAAATTTTTTATTTGAAATTTTTTATGTGTATTTTTATAGCACACTTTAAGGTTAAAAAAGTTGAAAATAACTTAATAAATTTAAATGATTACAAAATCCAACATATGTTCTATTAAGTCTACTTGTCTACTTGATTGAAATACGCATTATCCGTTTCTTTTAAAACGAAGAAGAATTTCAATGTATTTTAATTTAAGGTTTTTCGAATTGATATATTTTACAAATAGAATATAAAATAAATTAAATTTTGTTATAATTCTTTACTCCCTCAAATCATGAAGTATTCTAAGAAATTGTTATACTCCATACTGGGGTGTTACTCATTTCTTATCCTGCCGATCTAATGCTACTCCAGAATAATGTAATGTTATGTTTTTTTGTTATCATAAAACCCATTTAGATATTTTTCCAAAAGTGCTTCGTATCTAAGTAGTGCTATACGTGTTTCAATATATCTCGTCCATTTCAGCCTCATGTTTGCTTTTAACAAACTTCAGTTAATGATAACTTTAACTTAAATCATATTTTTTTTTGTTTGTTTCTTTTACTAAATTGTTGTTTTTATTATAACTAATATTTGTTATTTTCTTTGGTCTCCTCCCTTTAAAAAAATTTTCTTTGTAGGATATACCGGAAAATCATTCAACAAATTTAAGTGGCACCAATGCGGTCGTTGTTTGTGTCGATAATGGTGTTAATGGACGTACAAAAGTTTTTACCGAAAATGAAGCCCAAGAAACGTTATTAAATAAAAATAATGAAACATGCATTTAGGCTGAATGGAGAATTGGAAAGTGTGGGAAAACATGGGAAAACCCAAAATATATGTGTTTATAAAACCACAACAAACTAAATTATTTGTAAAATTACCGAGGAGAAGGTAAACGTAAGAAGTGATTTTTAAATGGAGTTTTTTTTAAGGGGAAGTATGTCTCCGAAAGGGGGAATTTTTGGTATACTCTGAAAACTATGGCAAATTTGGATTTTTTTTTTGTTATCGATAGATCGATAAATGTAGTTTTCTTTAGCAAATTTTTTGTTTTAAAATTTTCAATAGAATTTCTATAGTTATCGTTGCATCGATAATTCAAAATAACTATACAATTAACTATGGAAAAAACTTTGCTATCGATAACTGTTATATAGAAAATTCTATAGTTATCGATAACAAAAAGTTTTCTATAGTAAATTCTATAGTTATCGATGTATCGATAACGCAAAATTTTTACAGAATATTTTGAGTTATCGACGCATTGATAACTATAGAATTTACTATAAAACACTATTCGACAACAAAAAATTGCTATAGAAAATTCTACAGTTATAGATCGATAACAAAAAAATTTATAAAGAAAATTCAACAGTTACCGATAAAAAAATTTTCCTATAGTAAATTAAACATCGATAACTGTTAAATTTTGTATTGAAACTTTTGTGTTATCGAAAATCGATAACTGTAAAATTTTGCATAGAAATTTTTGTGCTGTCCACACATTGATAACTGTAAAATATTGTATAGAAACTTTTGTGTTATCGATAACTTTTGTTATCGAAAACAAAAAGTTGTAACAAAAACTGTCCATAGAAAATTCTTCAGTTATCGATAAAAAAAGTTTTCTATAGTAAATTCTATAGATACCGATGTATCGATAACGCAAAATTTTTACAGAATATTTTCAGCTATCGATAACTATAGAATTTACTATACGAATTGTCAATAAAAAAAAAATTCCTATAGAAAATTCTACAGTTATAGATGTATCGATAACAAAAAAAATTTATAAGGAAAATTCAACAGTTACCGATAATAAAAAGATTTTCTATAGTATATTTAACATCGATAACTGTTAAATTTTTATTGAAGCTTTTGTGTTATCGATACATCGTTAACTATAAAATTTTGTATAACAATTTTGTGTGGTCCATTCATCGATAACTGTAAAATATTGTATAGAAACTTTTGTGTTATCGATACATCGATAACTTTTACAGTTACAAAATTTTCAAATGAAAATTTTACAGTTATGGATGTAACGATAACACAAAATTTTATTAAGATAATTTAACAGTTATCGATGTATCGATAACGCAAAATTTTTTATTGAAAATGTTACAGCTATCGATGTATTTTCGATAGAAATTTTTGCAGTTATCGATGTATCGATAACACGAAAGGTTCTATACGAAAGTTTGCGTTATCGATACATCGATAACTGTTAAATTAAATAATTTTGTGTTATCTTTACATCAATAAGGTTTCTGTGTTATCGATACATCGATAACTGCAAAATTTTCGTTAGAAATTTTTGTATTATCGATACATTGATAACTGAAAATTTTCTATAGAAAACTTTGTGTTATCGATATATTGATAACTGTAATACTTTCTATAGAAATTTTTATTTTATTGATACATCGATTTTCTATTGAAGATTTTACAGTTATCGATGTAACAATAACACAAAATTTTCTATAGATAATTTAACAGTTATCGATGTAACGATAACGCAAAATTTTTTAAAGGAAATTTTATAGTTATCGATTTATCAATAAGAAAAAATTTTCGATAGAAAATTTTACAGTTATCGATGTTCCGATAACACAAAATTTTCTATACAAAATTTTATAGTAATCGATGTATCGATAATACAAAAATGTCTATACAAAATATTACAGTTACCGATGCACTTATTGAAAATTCTACAGTTATCGATACAAAATTTTCTAAAGAAAATGTTACAGTTATCGATGTAACGATAACACAAAATTTTCTATAGAAAATTTTACAGTTATCGATGTATCGTTAGCACAAAATTTTATATAGAAAATTTTGCTGGTATCGATAACACAAAGTTTTCTACAGAAAATTTTAAAATTATCGATGTATCGATAACACAAAATTTTCTACAGAAAACTTTACAATTATCGATGTATCGATAACACAAAATTTTCAACAGAAAATTTTACAATTATCGATGTAACGGTAACCCAAAATTTTATATAGAATATTTTACAGTTATCGATGCATCGATAAGACATAATTTTTTATAGAAACTTTTACAGTTATCGACATATTGATAAAACAAAAATTTCTATAGAAAGAAAATTTTGGAGTTCAAAATTTTCTAAGGAAAATTTTACAGTTATCAATGAATCGATAACACAAAATTTTTTAAAGAAACTTTTTTTTCTATGTATCGATAACACAAAATTTTTTAAAGAATTTTTTTTATCTATGTATCGATAACACAAAAATTTCTATAAAAAATTTTCTAGTTATCGATACAAAATGCAAAATTTTTAATAGAAAATTCTACAATTATCCATGTATCGGTAACGCCAAAGTTTCTATACATAATTTACCAGTTATCGATAACACAAAAATTTCTATATAAAATTTCAATGCAAAATTTAACAGTTATCGATGTAAAAATTTTCTACAGAAAATTTTACAATTATCGATAACACAAAATTTTCTATAGAAAATTTTTTATATATCGATGTATCGAGAACACATTCTATAGAAAACTTTACAGTTATCGATGTATCGATAACACATTTTCTATGGAAAATTTTACAGTTATCGATATATCGATAACACAATTTTTTTTATAAACAAATTTTATATTTAACGATGTATCGACAACACAAATTTCTGTATAGAAAAGGTATCGATAAGAAAAAATTTTCTATAGAAAATTCTACAGTTATCGGTGTGTCGATAATAAAAATTTGTATATAAAAATTCTACAGTTATCGATGACAAAAAGTTTTCTATAGTAAATTCTATAGTTATCGATGCATTGATAACACAAAATTTTCTACAAAAAATTTTACAGTTATTTATGTATCGATAAGACAAATTTTTCTTTACAAAATTTACAGTTATCGATATATCGAAAAAACAAAATTTTCGATAGAAATATCGATAACACAAATGTTTCTATACAAGATTTTACAGTTATCGATGAATCGATAACACAAAAATTTCTAAACAAATTTTTATAGGTATCGTTGAATCGATAACACAAAAATTTCAATTCAAAATTGTTATCAATGCATCGATAACGCACAATTTTTTACAGAAAATTTTACAATTATCGATGTATCGATAATAGAAATTTTCTATAGAAAATTTTAAAGTTATCTATGTATCGATAAGACAAAAGTTTCAATACAAAATTTAACAGTTATCGATATATCGATAACACAAAAACTTCAATAGAAAATTCTACAGTTATCAATGCATCGATAACACATAATTTTCTAAAGAAAATTTTACAGTTTCCTATATATAAATAAAAAAAAATTTACTGTAAAAAATTTCAAAGTTATCGATGTCTCGATAACATAAAATTTTTTATAGAAATTTTACATTTATCGATAATAGAAATTTTCTATAGAAAATTTTAAAGTTATCGATGTATCGATAACACAAAAGTTTCAATACAAAATTTAACAGTTATCGATATATCGATAACACAAAAACTTCAATAGAAAATTCTACAGTTATCAATGCATCGATAACACATAATTTTCTGAAGAAAATTTTACAGTTTCCTATATATAAATAAAAAAAATTTACTGTAAAAAATTCCAAAGTTATCGATGTCTCGATAACATAAAATTTTTTATAGAAATTTTACATTTATCGATAATAGAAATTTTCTATAGAAAATTTTAAAGTTATTGATGTATCGATAACACAAAAGTTTCAATACAAAATTTAACAGTTATCGATATATCGATAACACAAAAACTTCAATAGAAAATTCTACAGTTATCAATGCATCGATAACACATAATTTTCTAAAGAAAATTTTACAGTTTCCTATACATAAATAAAAAAAAATTTACTGTAAAAAATTTCAAAGTTATGGATGTCTCGATAACATAAAATTTTTTATAGAAATTTTACATTTACCGATGTATCGACAACACAAAATTTTCTATATAAAGGAAATTTTATAAATATATTAATAATACAAAATTTTCTATAGAATGTGTTATCGATATATCGATAACACATTCTAAAGAAAATTTTTAGTTATCGATCTATCGATAACACATTTTCTTAAGAAAATTTTACAGTTATCGATAGCAAAAAGTTTTCTATAGTAAATTCTATAGTTATCAATGCGTTAATAACAAAAAAATTTCCATAAAATTTACGGTTATCGATATATTGATAAGAAAAATTGTCTATAGAAAAAAAATTTTATAGTTAAGGATAACACCAAAATTTTATAAAAAAAAAAATTTACAGTTATCGATGTATCGGTAATACAATGTTTTCTATAAAAAAAACTTTACATTATCGATGTATCGATAACACAAAATTTTCTAAAGAAAACTTCCTAGTTATCGATGTATCGATAATACAAAATTTTCTTAAAAAAATTTTACAGTTATCGATGTATCGATAACATAAAATGTTTTTAAAAAAATTGTACAGTTATCGATAACACAAAAATTTCTTAAGAAAATTTTACAGTTATGGATGAAACGATGATACAAAATTTTCTATAAAAAAGTTTGCAGTTATCGATAAATCGATAACACAAAATTTTCTATAGAATATTTTACAGTTATCGATGCATCGATAACAAAAAATCTTAAATAGAAAGTTTTACAGTTATCGATGTATTGATAACACAAAACTTCTACAGAAAATTTTACAGTTGTTGATTTATCGATATTATAAAATTTTCAATAAAAATTTTTCTATCTATAAACACCGAAAACTGTTTTCTATAGAAAAATTTATTGTTATCGATGTATCGGCGACACAAAATTTTTTATAGAAGAATTGATATAGAACATTTTACAGTTATCGATGTATCGATAGCACAAAATTGTCTATAGAAAAATTTTCTTAAGAAAATGTTAATGTTATCGATGCATCGATTACTAAATTTTTTTTTATAGAAAATTTTAATGTTATCGATGTATCGATTACTTAATTTTTTTTTTTTTAGAAAATTTTACAGTTATCGAGATGATGTTAAATTTTACAGTTATCGATGTAACGATAACACAAAATTGTTTATAGAAAATTCTACAGTTATTGAAGTATCAATAACACAAAATTTTCTGTAAACAAAATTATAGTTATCGATAACACAAAATTGTCTAGAGACAAATTAACAGTTATCAATGTATCGATAACATAAAATTTGATGCATACAATTTTACGGTTATCGATGCATCGATTACAGTTATCGATGTATCGAGAACACAAAATTTTCTATAGAAAATTTAATGTTATCGACGTTTCACCAGAAAATTTTACAATTATCGTTGCATCGATTAATTTTTTCTATAAAAAATTTAACTGTTATCGAGATGATGATAAATTTTACAGTTATCGATGTAACGATAACACAAAATTGTTTATAGAAAATTTTATAGTTTTCGATGTACCGATAACACAAAATTTTCTGTAAAAAATTTTAGAGTTATCAATAACACAACATTTTGTGGAGACAATTTAACAGTTATCGATATATCGATAACAAGAAATTTGGAATATAAAATTTTACAGTTATTGATAACACAAAATTTTTTATACCCGTGTAAAAAAATAATTATATCAAAACATAACTTCTTTGATAAAAACATATATGGATCATATCTAAATGGATATAATCAGATCTACTCCATATATATTCATATCTGCTTCAGATATGTTTTGAGTCTATCTGGCATATATGATCAGTCATTTTCAGATATGTTCATATATGTAAAATTGTCAGAAAGACTCAATTTACGGATCGAAACATATCTGAAGCAGATATGAATATATATTGAGTAGATCTGATTACATCTATTTATATATAATCCATATATGTTTTTATCAAAGGAGATATGTTTTGATATAATTATTTTTTTACACAGGTAGAATATTTAGTGTTATGGAAAACAAAAAAAATTGTGTGTAATCGATAAAATCTCTCTAGTTCTATCACTTTGTTAACCTTCCCTGTATAAAAAAAGTTAAGACTTTTAAGTAAAGTTTTGTTGAGTTTTTTTTTAGATTTTTTAAAATATTTTTTTTTTAAATGGAAGGTGTGTGTCTGCGGCCAACACTACGCCTCTTCCAAACGAAGCAAGTCTGTTTATAATGTTAGTTTACCATTAAATTGTTAAAAAAATAATATTTTTAAGCCTCTTTTATAACAAATATTTATAATATTATCTAAAACAAAAACAAAAAATATATAATGTGCTCATTTTTAGGTATTTCAAATGCCTAGACATGTCTTATAAGTATTTATAATGTAAAAATATTAAATGTAATTTAATGTAAGCGTTTGTAATTTAATATTTTTTTGTAAATACATAGAGTTTAAGTTATTTAAGGCTGGATTACTTAGCTCTTCGTTATAAAATCGACATTAGCTAAAGGACAATTGGCACGATAAGATTTTTTATATTATTTTTGAAATTATTTTTAAAATCTGAACTTTTTTTAAGGCATATATTTAGGCGGATATAAAAATATATATATATTACATTAAACAGATTTAAACTTTTTCCATTTTTTTGGAATTGAAAGAAATTTTTTTTTCTTATACCACTGAATCGAATGATTTTCGATATTTTAAAACAATTCTAAAAATGCCGAAATTCATGCTTAATATAATTTTTATTTTTAGCCCTAAAAGTATGCACTGCTTTTTTACATAAACATCGAAAATTGTTTTATTCAGCCTTATCGTGACAATTGGTCTTAATTGGATATTAAGTTATCCGTCTTTAAAACAAACAATTTAATAAATTATTTTATTTTTATTAATATTAAAAACAGGGTTGGCAACCGAAACGAATAACGGTATTGGTAACGGTATTGGTATTACATATTTTTTATATCGGTAACGGTAAAGGTAACGGTATTTTCGATTATTTCGGTAACGATAAACCGTTACCGAAACATCGATACCGGTACGTACCGGTATTATGAAAAAATTTACCCAGTGTTAAAAAGTCACAAATTTGTTAAAAACACGTAAAAATCAAAAATGTATTTAATAAAATTAAAAAAACTGTTAAATTAAGTGCATTTTTAACTATACTAACTATTAATTACACTACTAAACATCGAAAATGCGACTGGGACGCGGCCTTATACACTTAATAACAATGGTTTTGCTGGTCAAAAATCCATTCTCCAAACTTTTCCATCACTTTAGGTTTTTTTTAGAAATTTGAGGTCAAAGTTAAAAAAAAATTGCCTTTTGGGTCATTTTTGGAAAGTCATAGCGGATGAACCCGCTGTGATGACGGCTTCAAAAAAATCGAGGGTGAAGCTCTTTAAGATTCAGAACTCATTTGGTCAGTTGTCTTTCAATGACGCCTTATTACCCAGTATTAAAAAAAAATTTCGGGGAAAATACCTTACAATTAGTGCTCCAGTGGTTAAAGCTATTGACAAATGAGTTAAACATCTTAACGAGCAATCTTTATGATTTACCGTTGACTTATTTTTAAGTCGTCAACACATCTGCTATGAGTTGTCAAAAAATTCCGAAGACGCGGTTTTTTGTGTCTAAAATTTCTCAAAAACCTGATGTAATGGATAAGATTGGAAATCGGATTTGTGACCAAAAAAATAATTGCAATCATGTGCATAAGGTGACGTTCCATTCGCATAAAAATTTTTTTTTATATGATTTGGAGCAGAAAAAATGGTTTTTGGAACTAAGACATCATTGATTGACAGTTGGTGCCCTAAGTGTTAAGGCGACTGTCCAAATGAGTTCAGCATCCTTAAGAGCAATGTTTAAGATTTACCCTTGACTTATTTTGAAGTCGCTATCACATCGGGTTCATCCGCTATGAGTTATCAAAAATGGCAGGGGGAAAACAGAGCAAAACAAATTAGCAACTCAATAATTTTACAGAAAGAAAATTTTCGATTTTTTTAAAGCGGCAATTATTTTTTCTGTTATGCCGTTTGTTTTTCAATAAAATTAAAAATTTTTTAATTTAAATTGGAGAAAAATTATAAAAAATTGACATCAAAAAGTGTTTGTAAAATTACAAAATAATAAGTTTTGAACAAAAAATATTTTGAAGTTAGCAACCAGAGTCAGTAAAAGTACAAAAAAAATCTGTTATTTTTAAAATACAATTCAGGCTTGTCTCTTCTTTCATCATCCTACTAACAAATTTTTACATTACGCGGCACTCACTTTTCTTGAATTGAGAATGAGATCATTGGTTGGACCGATTTTCACATATTCTTTGTCAAGATTTAGTTAATTGCGAATGTGACATTAGTTGGGCCGATTTCATAATTGTATTTTGTCCATATAACAATGCGAATAGTAGATTAAAAATATTTTACTTTGTTTTTATTCGTATTTTATGACAACCGAAATAAAACCGATATAATACCGGTAAAAATCCGAATAAAGGTAATGGTTTTTTATCGGTAACGGTATTTAAATATTTTTATTTCGGTATTGGTAACGGTAACGGTAGTCAAAATTAAAGGGTTTTTAATCGGTAACGGTATTGAAAGGGTAACGGTAGCCAACACTGATTAAAAATATATATTTGTACATAATTGTGATTAATTGTGATCCTACTCTCTGTATTTGCTTTTGGATTTTTTTAATTTTTAAGTTTCTGAATTTGCAATAATTTGTTCATGTCTTAAAAAAAATATTTAAACTCAAATGCGATCAAAAAACGTTTTGTCTCAGACTTAAGAAAAATTGTATGAAATACAAAATATGTTTATATTAAATTTTCGTTACTTAAACAAATAATAAATGTAATATCAATTTGAATTAAAATTAAGTTTTTTTTTTATTTTTAAAATTTCTTTAAGTTAGCAGCTCTATAAACTGTAAGATATTATAATTAATTTAATGTAATTAATATGATCAAATTTTGATATATATTTAATTCTAGATTTGAATAAAATTGTATAAAAAAAATTTATTAAATGTTGATTAAATAAAAAAAAAAATATAAAAAACAATATAGAAATATTTGTAATCTAACGGGGACACATAAAGGTAAGTTTTTTTTTTTAAGGAAAAAACTTAACAAATTCATAAAAAAAAAAAAAATTATCTTGTATGAGACCAAAAAAATTAAAGATCTGTAGACCGAACACCAATTTTTTTTAAACCTTAGCTCTACTCTACAATAAAGAGAAAAACTCTGTCAAAAATTCTGTAAAACAACTTTAAGTTTGAAAAATCTGTTAAATATTTGCTAAACCTTTAGCAGATTTTTTTGATAAAATGGATATTTTGACTAAATTTTCTGTCTTTTAGTTTTAGAAAATAACAGAATTTCTCAGATTATTTGACTAATATTAAAGAAACTGCTAGTTATCCTGTTTTTAAGAAAAATTTTCCAATTTTTTTTTACAATAATTAATTAATTAAAATCCCGCCAAAATCATATATATATTTTCTATTAAAATTAAGCTGAGCCGTTTTTTAGTGTTTTTCTAAATTCCAGCTAGTTCGGATTTTATCAGGATTTCCCCGAAAGACCACTTTTTCATAAGGTGGAAACCCTTTTTAAATTTGAGATTTATTTTTCTCCCCTCATTCCCATATGTAAGTTTCAGGACAATCGGTGGATGCCCTCTGAAAGACCTTCCTTGTAAGTGAATAACTAACAAATGCAAATTTTTAGCCCTTAAAGTTAACAGGGGCCAAAAACACGGAGAATCACAATTTCCCCCAAAATCTCCCAGTCACTACACTTTTGCACCTTAAAATCTTAATATCGTGGGTTCTATTATAACTACAGAGCTCATTTTTGTGTGTGTTAGTTTATCACATACAAGGAGAGTCTTCCTGGTGTCACCCTCCGATCTTCTTGAAATTTGGATATGTTGTTCAGAACGAAAATTAATTCGACACCTTTTTTTTAGCGGCCCAAACTAATTTTTAATGGGACGGTCTGTATGGGGGAAGTTGACATTTTGCAGTTCTTTACGATTTACGCCTACTTACTCAAAATTAGTATATGCATATTTGGTATCAGATTAAAGGTATTTAAAATACCTATCTTGTGATGCGAACAACGTGCAAAAAAAGTAAATACTTTTCGACTTATTATAAAAAATGTCCTAAAATTTGGGCATTTCACTCAATATGACAAAAAGTTGTGCATGTTTGGACACGTTCTTGGCAAACGAAGATGGGTTTTCCAAAGACCTTTCATTTGATATATAACATGAATAGGTTTTTTTGTATAATATAGGAGATAAACGCAAAAACCTGAAAAATTACCGTTTCTTCCCCTCTCATTTTATTTATTTAAAAATTGATTTAGAAAATTTTTGTGGTGCTTATGAAGCAAAATATTTTTTAAAAGCATGAAAAAAAAAAAAAAATTTAAATTTTGCTTCGTAAGCACCACAAAAATTTTCTAAGTCAATTTTTTAAAAAAATGTAATTGTTGGACAGGTCTCTATTACAGATTGAAAAAATATCAATTAGTTGACTGCAAAGTTCAAAGGTCGATTAAAAAAAAATTCGAACTATCATACACAAACGCCGCGATACGGGTCCTCTAATTTAGTCCCTAATTTACCCCTCACTCTCAGAATCGACCTAACTTTTGCTAACCTGAATTTGCTCCACAGTGCAATTGAATACTAACTATTGGAGTATTTTTTTCAATAATTTAATTATAATAATCATAATTTAATTGTAACAATCATTTCGGCCCTTGTATCAAATTTAATATTTACTCACAAGGGAAGTATCTTAACCCTTATGAACCGATTTGCATGAAACTTAAAATATATTTAAAAGAGACACTTTAAAGGTTGGGTGTTTCGGCCAATCGGCCTTATCGCGGATTTTGGGGTTCAAAAAACGGGTAAAAAAAAAAATGACGAATAAATTTTTGGATTTTTAGCCATGAGATGTTTTAATATGAGAAGATAGCTTTTTTAATGTCTATCCAACGGTGGCATAACTTTGTAAAAATTCGGCTTCGTTAAATATTTTTTTCATAAAAATATGTAAATTTTTGGGGTTATTTATGTGAAAACATAGACCTACGATTATCATATGACTACAAAATAACATTTATTAAATTTAAGTCGACACGAACATAGATCCAGAGGAACGTGGCAGGAGATTAAACAAATTGCACAAGACAGACAAAGATGAACTGTTTTTGTTTCCGCCCTATGCTCCGACTAGGAGCTTAAAATATTTTTCATGAGTATTGTGGTAGTATTTAAGCTGTTTCATATAATGTTCATGTTATGCCTTTATGATACTTGCTTTTTTCAAGTTACTTGTTGCTGCATTTATTAGGGTTTTTCTATGAGAATTTCGATAAATTCAAAATTTTTGGTTGAAGTTATCGAAATTTTTATAGAAAAACCCTAATAAATGCAGCAACAAGTAACTTGAAACAAGCAAGTATCATACGCACTTTAAATAATTATTTAAGGAATAAAAAAAAGTCGACACGTGTTTTTGCTCTAGACGATATTCCTGTTAGTTCGGGAGTTATCTCGAAATTCTCCCGAAGGTCCTCATTGTTCATAAGGGGACAACGAAATTTTAAATCACTGATATGGCCGATTAGCCGAGACACCCCAACCTTAAAATCATCTCTTTTATATATATATTAAGTCTCAGATCGGTTCAAAAGGGTTGAGATATTTCCCTTGTCAGTTTGGACGCCATATAAGCTGTGAGCCACTGTATTTAGCTTTAAATTATATTAAGTTTTGATATTAAAGACATATTTTCAAATCTGTATTTAAAAAATGCCTGCGAATTTTGTACTCTTGTCCAAAACATTAAATCATGATAATTTTTGCGGAAGATTTGGGTGTACTTGCCTAAGCAAAGTTTTTTTTTAGAAAAAATAATGTTGTATTACTTTTCCATTCCATGCAAAACGAATTGAAATATCAGTCGAGGACCCCATTAAAAAACCAAAAGAGCTATATATTTCGTAAGTGAGTGCAAAAATAAGTGCATAAAAGTGTTTTTACATTTTGGAGAGTATAAAAGATTCGGCACCAAAGAATATAACACTCTTACTCGTTTTATATACATTTGATAAACAAATGGAAAATTTTTATGCGAAAAGCTTAGACTTGGTGAAAAAGTAGTTTTGGTAAAAAAAATGATTTTTTTTTCACGAAAAACAAAATTATGTTAAAAAAAATTTAATGAACCCCAAATTTTTGGTGAAAAAAATTTTGATGGAAAGAAAAATTTTTGATGTAAAAAAAAATTGATGAAAAAAAAAAAAAAAATTGGTGAGAAAAAATTGATAGTAAAAAATTTGATAAAAAAAAAATTGTGAAAAAAAAATTTTGATGAAAGAAAAAATTTGATGAAAAAAAAAAATTAATGGAAAAAAATTGATGAAAAAAAATATGATGAAAAAAAAAAAATTATGAAAAAAAAAATTTGATAAAAAAAATTTGATATAAAAAAAAAATTGATATACAAAAAAAAATGATAAAAATTTTGATGAAAAAAAAAAATTTATAAAAAACTAAAAAAATGATTGAACAATTTATGAAAAAAAAAGTTTGATGAAAAAAAAAAATGATGAAAAAAAAAATTTGATGAAAAAAAATTTTGATAAAAAAAATTGATGAAAAAAAAAAAATTTATGAAAAAAAAAAAATTGATGAAAAAAAATATTATACTTTTAATTCACCAGCTGGTGTAAATCGGTTTTATTCACCACGAGGTGAATTATTATCCAAGTTACAAACCCAAATTATTAAAATTTTTGGTTTTAAGAAAATGAAAATAGTATTTCTTGTTTTCTTTTTCGTTAATTGTTAGCTTATATAGTCAAAAAAATGCAAAAATCGCGTTTTTTCGCATTTTCAACCGCGATTAATTAAAATTCTAGACGTGATGGAAAAATTTGGAGCACAGATTTGGAATCAGCGAGTCAAAATCTTTAAAAATTGTGTATCAAACTTCAAACCGGAGTCAAAAACCTTCGATTTGTTGAGCGGTGTAATTTTATAGAGCTTGAGACAAACTTTTATTTAAATTAAATTGAGCCTAATCAGATCACAGTTAAGTGTTTTTGGTAAAAATTTTCTAAAAACCAAAACTTTGACCAAATGGCGCAACGGGTTTAAATGTGCTGATTTCTCTCAATTAAATTTTGGATAATAGTTTCTCTCAAACCCTTTAAAAAGGTCAAGGAAAAAAATAAAAAAAAAAATTTTTTTTTTTTTAAATTTGCCTTTTTTTGTTGAATCGAACTCGTAAAAATTTGGCTGCATTAAATTTTTTTTTCGAAAATGTGTTATATAAGGACATAGACCTACGATATCCTCTTAAATATAAAATAGTCTTTATTAAATTTAAATAGACACGATTTTTTTCTCCAGACTATATTTCATGTAACAGTCGAAAGTGTGTTGTATTAACTAAACTTCTGTTGATACAAAAATCAGTAGATGCAAATGGATCATTCGCTTAGTGACAAATTTGACACTTCCATCGAATTTGTTTTCATATTGTACTGTATTCAGTTGTGATAGCGACAAATTCTGTATCAATCCGGCCAAATAAAACCTTTTACTCTTTTGTTTGTTGCAAAATGCTCAGCGTAGCATGTAGTAAACAAAAATCATCAAGATACTACATGTTAGAACATTTAATCTTCTTAAGGTTTACTTCAGACAAAAAATATTTATTTATGTCTGCTAAAATATTTGTCTATTTGACGCCTTATATATATTTATACGATGTATACGAAGAGAATGATGATGTAAATTTCTTAATATTGTTCAGTATATTTTCTTACAAGTCATGATCTGTGTCAGTGAATATGATATTACAGTAGAGTTTGATTAAAATGAATACATATTCCTGTTGTCAGAAACACTCAGTTTTTAAAATATTATTTCAACCTTCCATCAGCAGCACTTTTCGATTGTCACAGTGAATATCAGATTAAATGTCCGATTTAACTTTTAAAATTAATAGATATGAAAAATGATTGGTAGATCTTAATGAAACTAAACTTTTCAGAGAGTTGTGTTTTTCTTATTGTTGCCAACTCTTAGTAAAACTTTTCAAGACTTGAAAATTTTTTCATATAACTACAAATTTATTTCTCCAGTTTTCCAAATATTGTTTTAAACAAATATTTTTTTTATTGCTTTTAAGATTTTTTTCTTTTTCTAACCATTCAAAAATGTAAAACTGTCTTTACAAAGAAAAGAAATATACGCACTAAGAGAAGAGATATGATTGTGGCAACCACAATTTAAGAACGTCATATTATGATTTAAAATTGTATAATAACACCGTTCGACTGCCAATATTAAACATGAAGTGGATGATATACATCTGAAAGTAGAGATCAGATTGAGTAAAACTGCATTTACAGTTTTTCATTTCGTGATTCTGTTTACTTTTAAAAGGACTTCAAAGTTTTAAAGGATACTTTTAGTAAAATATTTTTGAAATATTTGTACTTGTCCTAGGATGCCACTGGTGATAGCAAATGAAAGAAGAGTATGACCCCAAATTTTTCCATTTTTTTATTTTGCCATATTTGGATAAAAGGATGTCAATAAAGTTCCTTGAAAACTTTATCAAAATATTTTGTTGAAAATTTTGAATGAAAGGTTGTAACTTGACGCCTTTTGCCTGATATGTAAAAATAATAAAATAGGATAGTTAGGGGAGATCGTCCTCTTTCATTCGCTATCCCTAGTGTCATCCTAGGACAAGTATAGATGTTAAGAAAAAAATTAATTAAATGTAATCCCTTAAAACTATGAAGTCCTTTTAAAAGGAAACAGGATCATGAAATGAAAAACTGTAAATGCAGTTTTACTACATTTAGTTTCTAGTTTCAAACGTATACTATCCAGTTCGTGTTTAACAACTTTTTGTCATTTTTGTCGGACGGTGTAATATGTTGATAATATCGTCAAATATTTGTTTTAATTATAGTCTTAAATGATAATTTTAGAATTATTTAGCATCATATTATGATTGGGAAAATTATGGTTGCTATAAACAAGTTATGATAAAAATTTCAATCATAATATGACGCTCTTAAGCTATGGTTGCCACAATCATATCACTTCTCTTAAAAAAGGTAATGCATCCTTTTAAATTTAGGACACATTACCTTTCTTTTCATTTTATCGAAACTCTCCTGTATTAATATAACCAAAAAACATACCACAATATGGTGTATCATGTCATTGCCTTTTTTCATAATAAATTTTATAAGTTATTGATGATGTTAGAACTTCATTACCCACACAGAAACACATTACCATAGTCACAGGAGTAAGTGAAAGAACGACTATTTTTTTATTACCCTCAAGTGTTGTTAATGTTAAATTTAATATAAAAATGCCTATAAAAATATATATATTTTTAATTTAAGAAATTGTTTTGTAATAAGGTTAAAACAAATACGGTAATTATTTTGTTAGTTATACAAAATTTTTTTATTTTTCTGAAAAAAAAAATTTCACAGAGCTAGACTGATTTTTTTTTTTGTGAAATAAATATAATATTTAAAAATATTATTTAAAATAAACATATAAAATGTGTCATGTTAGGATGGCGCACGGTACTTGTGACACGTGCCCTCGTGTGGCGCACGGCACATTTTACATATGCTATGTGCCATGCTACAGACACATGGCACATCTGAAATGTGCCTATTTTTCCTCATGTGCTAATCCTTACGCTGAAATTTAAAAATTTGCAGGCACATGACACATTTGAAATGTGATTATTTGCCAAATGTGCTCACATGTGCCCTGGGCACATGTGCCATTCTTTACGCTGAAATTTACAAAGAATTTACAACTTTTTCTTGTAAATTTATCATTTGGCGGCTTATTACAAACATTTTAAAAATAAATTTGTAAATTTATAACTTTTTTTACAAGATTTTTTGATACCTCATTTTTAACGAGAAATCTTTGAGTGCAGAAAACATACTATTATTTTTTTTTGGGAGATAGAAAACTTTTCAAAATTTTAACTTCAAGAGGCAAAAACAAAAACTGTATCCGGCATTTAGAAAATTTTCAAAATAAATCTTCCAGACTTTGAAAATTATAAAATTTGGAAATTAATAAAAGAAAATTTCTACAAGTGATTGTAATGAAATTTTTTACCAAGGTTGGCAATCGATACCCACCCAGAATAACGATATTTGGCTATTGTACCGCAACCAATAAAGATATGGACATTTTTAAAAGCGATTATGAAAGTCGATTTAATTTCTAGTATTTCTGATGTGTTTCTTCGTGTTTGTACCGGTTTATTTTCTTTATATAGGCCAATACCTTTTAAATACCGTTTCAAACGGTATTATAAAGGTATTGGCATATATTTCGAAAAGCAACCGGTACAAACACGAAGTAACACATCAAAAAAACTAGAAATTTCATTGACTTTCATAATCGCTTTTAAAAATGTCCATATCTTTATTGGTTGCGGTACAATAGCCAAATACCGTTATTCTAGGTGGGTATGGATTGCCAACCGTGTTTTTTACTCCAAAACTCGAAAAAAATACCTGCGATTTTGTACTCTTTTCCAAAACATTAAATCATAATAATGTTTTTTTTACTGATGATATAATGTTGTATTCTACGAACCATAGAGTTAGTAATATTCATAAATGGACAGAATCGGGGCAGGGCGAAAAATATTCCCCTTGAAGAACTAAATTTACCTCTGAAAAACACAAACTTAAACCTAGATTACTTAAAAATTTATCTTTTTCTGCCCCTTTGATAAAAAAATTACAAAATTGCAATACTTCAGAGCAAAGAAGTAATAGTGTTGATAAAAAAAAATGATTAAATAAAAAAAAAGTTTTGACGAAAAAAAAAAAATGTTGATAACAATATTTTTTTAGTAAAATAAAAAATTTTATGAAAAAAAAAGTTTTAAAGAAGAAAAAATGGGTGAAAAAAAAATTATGAAAAATAAAAAAAAAAAAAAATAAGTAAGAAAGTTACATGAATATGATACCCTATACCAGTGTTTTCCGGAAAATGTGTTCCAAGCATGGACCGATTAGATATGTCATGGACCGATTGGATATGTCTTTTGTTAGATCTTTATTTAGTGTAGAAAACACACACCGATCAAATTTTTGTGGAAATGGTTTATTTTTTGTCAATAGACCGATTTAACTGAATATCGGTCAAATTTTTTATATGGGGGACTAAGTCCAAAAATGTTCCAATTATATTTCGATTTGATCAGGTTACTAAAGTACACATTTAACTCCTAAATATGAAATTTTGATCAAATATTTCCATTTTTATGAATTTTGAGAGAACTATGTGAGTATCGGGAGGGTGGTTTGTATGGGGACTACCAGAAGGACTGACCCGATTCCTTTTAAATTTGGAATAATGATTAGTGCCTACAAAATATGATTACTTGTTTAATATCAAAGCGATATCTATTATAATACGGTTATAAGAGTAATTCAAGCCTAATCCAAAATGGTCGTTTGTTTGGGGGCTAGGTCTTAACATGAACCGATTTTCTCCAATTTCAATAGGCTTCGTCCTTGGGCCAAAAGATGCTTAAGTTTTAAATTTCAAGTCAATTGATTGATCAATTGATTTACATATGTGCCACACTTCAGGAGCCTCTGTAAAGTCTTTCAAAAGTTAGCGGACAGACGAACGGACGGATGGACGGACATCGCTAGATCGTCTTAAAATCGATCGAGGATCATGAATGTGTATACTTTATGGGGTTCTATACCAATATTTCGAGGTGTTACAAACGGAATAACAAACTTACATATTAGGGTGGATTGAATTTGGCTTTTGGACTAATTTCGTTCCGGCTCACCGACAGATGTGTTGGAATAGACCTAAAAACAATGTGGTTAAATTTTCATGCAGATCGGTGGTCATCTTCCGCTGCCGAAATGACGTTGAAAATCCGCGATTTCTTAAAAAATTGTATTTATTTAAAAAAAATGCCCAAATTACAAAAATCACTTAATCTTCTTTTTTATTTCAGTCAATCTTTTCAATTCGATCATATTTTCTTAGAAAAAAATTTCAGCTTAATAGGACATTGTTAACCCCTCTAAAATGGTTGCCAAAAATGACCCATACATTTTGCCATAAACTCAAAACCACCAAATTTAAAAAATAAAAATTTTTTTTGATTTTAAGTTGCACAATCAAAAGTTTTTATTGCATTTATTTCAAGTATATATAAGTTCGATTGACAAAAATTTTTTTTGAAAAAATACGAGATTTTAAACAGCGCGTGTAACGGTCTGTTTCCAGGACATTTTGGGAAAATTGGACTTTTTTTTTAAAACTCAACATTTTTAGTTAAAAACTTTTCATTTTACACTAGATTTACTATAAATTATAAAACTTAATATAGAAATGTTGGATTTGTAGAAATTTTTTAACCCTAAACAGCTTTGGGCCCTAAATGACCCATGATGAACAAATGCATATATCAATAAACCGCTTTTGGCGAACGACTAACCATTGGGAACACATTTTTGAAATTAAAAATGGGAGCGTGAGTAAAGACGGGAGCGTGAGTAGAGATAAGAGCGTGAGTGAATTTGAAGTGTGCATTTGTACAAATTATATTTTTAATGCAAAATAATGAAGTGATCCATATATTTTATTTAAACAAGTTTATATATTATTTCCCATTTAAATGCACCCACCCCGAAAGCATGTAAGGAACCGAATTTTGCAGGCAAATTTCGGCCACACATACCAGCAGCAACATTGAAGAGGAACGAAGAAAACTACAACGAAGATAACTACAACGAGGCAAGAAAACTACAACGAAGAAACCTACAACGATACAAAGGAGAGTATCAAACAGGCACTCAACAAAATCGTAACAGGTTGCATCAAACCACATCCAACATTTGAGAGAATGTGGTAGCGACAAAACAGCAAAAGTGTAGGATGTCGAAGTATAAAAGCAGCCGGTCGCCAGCGTGAAGGATCAATTGAAGCTAAGCAGGCAGGCGTGCGGGACATCATCCGTGAGGACAAGGGTAAGTCTGAGAAAGTGCAGTGCCAGTTTAGGGACACAGAACGTTTGGTAACACCAAACAAGCCAGGATCCTGATTTACAATCAGGTAGAGAAGTAGGGACCTGGTTTACAACCGGGAAAGTCAACCCGGATTACATCCAGGTTACCTGGGAGGATCACATCCTTGCCAGTAAGGAGGTTAGGAAGCACTGACGTAGGGTTCCGGATCACATCCGGAGAGAGAATTAGGACGGGATCACATTCTGTCGTGGTGGATTACATCCAGCCGAGTCACGCTAGGAGGTTTAGGGGTTCCCGCCACGTATTAGCGCCATCGAAGTCAACGTAAAATAAGTACAATAGTCAATATTATTTAAAAAGAAACAATAAATAAAACATACAGTGAAAAATAAACTTGTGGAGTGGTCTTCATTTATAAATTTAGTGCAAGGACCCTGGCTCTGCTGAGTCTACCCCAGCTTCAAACCCGGACTAACCGGAGGTCCTTACATTTGGCGCCCGAGCAGGGACCACTTCACCATCAGGAACGGTGTCAGCGAGAATCTAAAATCAACAAGTATAAATCACCAAGGTATCAACCCCGGTAAGGTTCATAATCCCATTCTACGAGAGAGGATTTCAGCATCATGGTACGCACCACCTGGGTGTACACGCTACGGAAGGAGGAGTTAACCCAATACCTGACGGAATTTGGCTTAGACGACACCGGCACGGTCGAGGAGCTCCGTAAGAGGCTAGCTGCGTTTGTTGTCAGTGAAGAACACAAAGAGACGACCCTATCCCGACTGGAACAATTGGAGACACAGCATAGCCGTGGCCCATCACCAAGTCGGGTAGTCTCCACCGCGCCCACCAGCGTTACGCTTAAAGTACCGCCGCCGCAAAACGGACTTCCCGGCCCCGTAAAATTAGCGGATGAGACAACCACACACACTCCCGCCAATGAATCGATAAGACACACAGCTCCGGCGTATGGCCGAGCACCAACAGTTCCGCTGACTTAAGTGGGGCAACGTCAGTTGCGCTGGCCCTTAAACCTCAAGACGCTGCCGTAATCGAAAAGGTGCGTAAATGGACATGCAAATATGACGGGGGTAAAGACCCGATCGCCTTCGCAGAAAGGGTTGAGGAACTGGCAGACGCATACAGGCTGGACCTCGATTGCTTGCCACGAACGATGCCAGAGCTGTTAACGGGTAA
Organism: Pegoplata infirma; assembly: GCA_963921195.1. Lineage (NCBI taxonomy): Eukaryota > Metazoa > Arthropoda > Insecta > Diptera > Anthomyiidae > Pegoplata > Pegoplata infirma. The sequence continues at coordinate 28,898,300 of OY992539.1, forward strand.
AGCCCTGGACTGGTATCGCAGCAACAACCAGCACTGGAAGACATGGGGATCTTTTCGTCGAAGTTTTCTGGCGTTTTTCCTACCCTCAGGATACTTTGAGTGTCTCGACGATGACATTCGCCAAAGAAAGCAACAGCCTCGTGAAGCATTCAAGGATTACATCCTGGCCTTGCATACGATGATGCGGCATGCGAACTACACAGCGGAACAGCAGCTAGATCGAATCTACCGAAATGCGCAGTACGATTATCAAATGTATATCCGAAGGAGGGATTTCAACAATCTTGGGGAGCTACTCAATGCTGCCGAGCAGTTCGAAGTTATCCAAGCCCGGCACCCCGGAAAGAGCCGTGACCGCCTGGAGGATCGACCAAGCACATCAAGAAGAAACGACCGTTCACAGCAGGTAATCCAAGAACAGGCCTTGCCCAGAATCAACCCCCGAACCGTCTGCAGAAGATGTGGCCAAGATGGCCACGTATATCAACATTGCCAAAACCCAAGCGTCTTGTTTTGTTGGGAGTGCGGTCGTCGAGGCGTACGTACTAGAGATTGTTGTCGACAAGCCTCGGGAAACTCCAGCGGACCGCTCCAGCAGCAAGGGGAGGCGGCGGCCCGCAATCCAGAAGCCTTGCCCCAGTAACTGCGTTGCGACAAACCGAAACCCACCTGTATGCATGCGTTAATTTCGGCAACCAGCCAAAAGAGGCAACAATCGATACAGGCGCGTCTAGAAGTTTTGTGAGTGAAGGTTTCGCCGAAAAGCTCAGAGGAAGCCACGAGGTAATACGGGTTGACAATCGAATTTGTCTTGCAAATGGGGCTACCATGGAACTAAGTGAGGCGATCAGAGTAGACGTAAGTTTGGGCGGTCGATGCTGCAGGTTAGAGGTATTTGTTATGCCAGGTATGTTGGATGACGCCCTTTTGGGGCTAGATTTTCTAAGTGCCGTTGGGTTCGAGATGCAATGTGGTAATGAACGCATCCAGCTTAGAGGAAGTGAACCAACAACGCAATGCGCAATGGTAAGACCCGATGAAATATCAACGGGAACCGTAAGCCACGATGAGGAAAAGATTCAGCAGTTTCTCAGCGAGGAGTTGCCAAAGTTTGAAAGAATTTGTGGTCCGACCCCATTGGCTTCCCATAAAATTGTACTCAAAGATGATAGACCGGTCCGACAAAGGTATGCCCAAAGAAACCCCGAAATGCAACGACGAATAAACGATGAGGTAGACGAACTGCTTAAGAATGGCTGTATCGAGCCATCAAAGAGTCCATACAGCGCACCGATCGTGATGGCTCCGAAGAAGAATGGCACGTATCGACTATGCATAGATTACCGCCTGTTGAACGCGCGCACAGTGTCAGACGCCTACCCGTTACCCCGCATCAATCACATTCTAGATAGACTGCGGAACGCGAAATATATCAGCAGTATCGATCTGAAGAATGGCTACTGGCAGATACCAATGTCCGAAGAGAGCAAAGAGTACACAGCGTTCACCGTGGCAGGCAAAGGTTTGTTCCAGTGGAAGGTCATGCCTTTCGGCCTAACTTCTGCACCCGCCACCTTCCAAAGGACTTTAGATCGGGTGATCGGGCCAGAGATGGAACCACACGCCTTCGCATACCTGGACGACATTGTGGTGCTGGGTGGGTCGCTCGAAGAGCACATGACGAATCTACGCGAGGTATTCCGAAGACTTAGAGAAGCGAGGCTCAAAATTAACGAGGAAAAATGTAAGTTCTTCCAAAAAGAGATCCGATATTTGGGGCATATGGTTAATGAAAACGGCGTCCACACGGACCCGGAGAAGATAGCTGCCATCCGGGAGCTACAACCCCCTAAAAATGTCCGAGAACTACGTAGGTGTCTGGGAATAGCCTCCTGGTACCGTCGTTTCGTCCCGGATTTCTCGAGGATAGTACACCCATTGACGTCGCTGCTCAAGAAGGGTAAGCACTTTAAATGGAACCAAGAACAGCAAGACGCCTTTGAAAAACTGAAAAGGCATTTGACCGAGGCCCCGGTACTGGCATGCCCAGACTTCACCCAAAAGTTTACGCTCCAGACTGATGCGTGCGACTATGGCTTGGGCGCAGTATTGACCCAAGAGCTCGACGGCCAGGAACGAGTTATATCCTATGCCAGCCGAAGGTTAAATCAGGCCGAGATGAACTATTCCCCAACAGAGAAGGAATGCTTAGCGATTGTGTGGGCTATACGAAAGCTGCGGCCATACCTGGAAGGCTACCATTTCACTGTGGTTACCGACCACCTGTCGTTAAAGTGGCTCAACTCCATAGAGAGTCCGTCTGGTAGAATAGCTCGCTGGGCCCTTGAACTCCAGCAATACAGCTTCGACATCCAATACCGACGAGGCAAGCTCAATGTTGTCGCAGATGCGTTGTCCAGACAGCCAGTAGCGGTTTGTCAAATCGTGCAAGATGACCCACCGAAGTGTTCCTGGTGGCAGAAGCGTTGCGAAGAGGTAGCGAGACTTCCCGAAAAGTTTCCCGATTACACCATGGTCAATGGCCAGCTATACCGCCATATTCCAACAACAGATGACGACGAAGAGTGCGCTCCTTGGAAGCTCTGTGTTCCGGTATTTCAAAGGAAAAGGGTGCTCGAAGAAAACCATGATTCCCCAACGGCGGGTCACCTGGGAGTTCGCAAAACGGTGGCGAGAGTGTCAAACCGATACTATTGGCCAGGTATGTTTCGGGAGATAAGAGAGTACGTGAGGAACTGCCAAATATGCCAAAAATATAAGCCATCCCAACAGCTGCCTGCCGGCCAGATGCTGACGAGGATTGCTGAAGAACCCTGGGCGGTCGTTTGCGCCGATTTTGTGGGGCCGTTGCCTAGGTCAAAACACGGTAATTCGATGTTGCTGGTCTTTACGGACAAGTTTTCCAAATGGTCCGAACTAGTACCGTTACGACGAGCTACAGGAGAGACGCTGCGAAAGGCATTCCGAGAACGCATACTAGCCAACTTTGGCGTTCCAAAAATGATGATAACCGATAATGGGTCCCAATTCACGTGTAAGATGTTCCGAAGATACCTCGAAGAGCTAGGTGTCAAGCACCAGCTTACGGCACCCTACACCCCTCAGGAGAACCCCACGGAAAGGGTTAATCGTACGGTGAAGACGATGATAGCACAGTATGCCGGCGCTAATCAAAAGACGTGGGACGAGAGTCTACCGGAACTTCAGCTAGCTTTGAACACCGCAAAGGCTGATTCCACTCAGTACACCCCGGCCTATCTGGTGCAAGGACGTGAACCTCGACTTCCGGCAACATTGTATGACGAAGTCACAAGCGGTACCAGTACGACGAATAGATGTCCGGAAGCTAAAGCGGAGCAGATGAAAGAAATATTTAGTTTGGTGCGGAAACATTTACAAAAGGCCGCCAAGGATCAAGCTCGCTACTACAACCTAAGACGAAGAAGCTGGAAACCTAGGCTGGGCGAGCTGGTGCTAGTAAGGGATCACCACTTGTCAAGTGCGGCTGACAATTTTGCAGCCAAATTGGCCCCGAAATTTAGTGGTCCATACAGGGTGCACCGTTTTGTGTCGCCGGTCATCCTGGAACTACGTGAAGACGGAGGCAAGCGAACCAGGACCGCACATGTGAGCGACTTAAAGAGCTTCCGGGGTAGCGCAGATCAGTAGATTATCAATAGAAAAAAAAATACAAAAAAAAAAAAAAATACAAAAAAAAAAGTACAAAAAAAAAAAAAAAATACAAAAAAAAAAAAATATACAAAAAATAAAAATACAAAAAAAAAAAAAAATAAAAATACAAAAAAAAAAATAAAAATACAAAAAAAAAAAACAAATACAAAAAAAAAAAAAAAAAAAAAAAAATACAAAAAAAAAAAAAAAAACGCTAAAGGGAAAAAGCGGCCAAAATGAATTAAAGCGCTACAGTGCGTAACAAAAAAAAAAAAAAAAAACGCTTATTTGGAAAGCGCTATGAAATACTGAAAATCGCTGCAGTGGGCAACACTTTTAGTAGGACCCAACAGCGAACACGCACATTCAACGTACAACTCATCACAAAAACAAACCATCAACAACGAGATTGCAGAAAAAAATATACCAACAACAAGCAGAACAACGAAGAATAAAAGAGATCCAACATCAAACACGCACATTCAACGTACAACTCATCACAACACAAACCATCAACAACGAGATTGCAGAAAAAAAAATATACCAACAACAAGCAAAGCAACGAAGAATAAAAAGAGATGATTTTTTTTTATATACACACAGCAGCCACTATACTGAAACCGGTTTACTAGCAGAAAAAAGAGAAGAAAAAAAAACATTACGAGTGTTTTAGTTCAAACAACCATTAGAAACTGTGGGCAGAGGGAGAAAAAAATTGTAAAATTCTTTTACATACAAACAACAACGGGTGTAACGATTTATGCAGAGGATGGTGTGTTTGATGGAACGTGGAGGGGAGAAAATGTTTACAACGTGTAAGTAAATGTTTGAGCAAACGAAAGAAATTTTGCAAGGGTTTTGCTGGTAAAGGAAAAAAAAAAGGAAGACATAGTATTAGAAAAATATAATGGTTAAAGGTGCGTGAGCTTCCAAACGTGTGACAGCATAAATCGGCAGAGAAAAAAAAAAAATCAAGTGTCGACAAATTAACACACGATGACATCAGAAGCGGAAGAACAAACGACGAGAGGTAAGAGGACGGTCCAGTTAAGGTTGCATCGTCAGGTCGGGTGAGTGTACGCATCCACCCTCAAAGTAAGGGGGGGGTGTAAGGAACCGAATTTTGCAGGCAAATTTCGGCCACACATACCAGCAGCAACATTGAAGAGGAACGAAGAAAACTACAACGAAGATAACTACAACGAGGCAAGAAAACTACAACGAAGAAACCTACAACGATACAAAGGAGAGTATCAAACAGGCACTCAACAAAATCGTAACAGGTTGCATCAAACCACATCCAACATTTGAGAGAATGTGGTAGCGACAAAACAGCAAAAGTGTAGGATGTCGAAGTATAAAAGCAGCCGGTCGCCAGCGTGAAGGATCAATTGAAGCTAAGCAGGCAGGCGTGCGGGACATCATCCGTGAGGACAAGCGTAAGTCTGAGAAAGTACAGTGCCAGTTTAGGGACACAGAACGTTTGGTAACACCAAACAAGCCAGGATCCTGATTTACAATCAGGTAGAGAAGTAGGGACCTGGTTTACAACCGGGAAAGTCAACCCGGATTACATCCAGGTTACCTGGGAGGATCACATTCTTGCCAGTAAGGAGGTTAGGAAGCACTGACGTAGGGTTCCGGATCACATCCGGAGAGAGAATTAGGACGGGATCACATTCTGTCGTGGTGGATTACATCCAGCCGAGTCACGCTAGGAGGTTTAGGGGTTCCCGCCACGTATTAGCGCCATCGAAGTCAACGTAAAATAAGTACAATAGTCAATATTATTTAAAAAGAAACAATAAATAAAACATACAGTGAAAAATAAACTTGTGGAGTGGTCTTCATTTATAAATTTAGTGCAAGGACCCTGGCTCTGCTGAGTCTACCCCAGCTTCAAACCCGGACTAACCGGAGGTCCTTACAAGCAATATCCCCATAAATGCCAGACTACAGCAAGTAAATATTCTATTGAAGCAATATTCTTGTTTAAATGTGAATTACTTTTTGTGTCAGATATAAAAAAATGGTTAATGGTGGGTACGGAAAATGCTTTAAGGGTGGGTGCATTTAAGCAGGAATACTATTTAAATGCAATTTGAACTTTTTTTGTTTCATTTGCATTAAAAATATAATTTTTAAAATTGCACTGTTAAACGTGAGTAAAATTTCTTGAGTTTGCATGATTTTTTATGGTGACAGAAAAAAAAACACGTCAAAATTCAGCTTGAGTGAGATTTAAATGTGACACTCATGTAACTCTGCGTAAAATGTATGCAAAATTCAAAAATTTCTTGCGTGAGAAATTTTTTTTCTTCGTGAGCGTGAGTTGGTCGAGTTCACTCACGCTCCCATTACTAATTGTTGATGAAAATAAAATTAATAAAAAAAAAAAAATATATATATTTTAAAAAAGTAATTTCAAAAAGTAATTTGAAAATTTTTGTTATTCTAAAAGAATTTTTATTAAAATTCTTTACTTCAAAACGAAAATAAAAAAACTGTGTCAAGGAATTTTGTGATTTATGAAATGTTTTTTGCGGAACTGGTTTTTGAAAAATTACAGTTTTTTGTGTAATACAACATAATTTCTCAAAATAAAATAATTTTTTTAAAATTACAGTTTTTTTTTTGGAAAATTATCCTGGAAATTAAAATAAATTTGTAAAATTACAACAAATAAAAAAAAATTTCGATCGACCAAACCCCAAAATTTGTTATTAGAAAACAAGAAAAACTGTTGAAAAGTGGTAAAATGGGATAACGAGAACTTTTCTAGTAAAACATATGACAAGGTTTTTTTTGAGTGTAGTGTAAGGATATAAACCCTTTTACAAATCGTTTTACAGAAGTAATATTTTGAGTATCATTTTCTTTTTAACTTAAACTTTTTTATACTCTAACTAGTAATTTGCTCATAAAAAAGGAAACTTAATTTTTCCGGTCAATTTCATTAATTGCTGTTATTTTAAACCCAAAGCTCATCCTTTTTTAGCAACTGTAACTAATTCATTCAACATAAAATCTAGCAGCAATTTGATTATCATCCAACAAAAAAAAAAAAAAAACACTTTGATGTACCTCATTTGAAGTTGACATTATAAATATGTTCCCATAAAAAGATTACCTCATAAAACTTCCTTTTTCCTTAAAAAAAAACACTCAGCTATTTACATCCTTCATTAACTATTTTCTTTACAAAACAAATGCCTCTACCCAAAAGCTTTAGGACTATAAAACTTATAAAGTTTTTATATTAGTTTTTAAAATATTTTGTTTTGAGTATAATTAATGAATTTAGCTAAAGGGTAAAGTATTTCATTTATAACGATATCTAGAAATTTGTTAAAATTTTAATTTTTTGTTAACTAAAATTATCTTAATGTGCACTCAAAAAAACCTTGTAAAATGACTAGAAAAGCTTGTAATTTTTATTTATTGCTTACCTCCTATTTTACGAGAATTCCTGGTAAGAATAACGAGCTTTTTTATAATTTAACATGCTTTTTACCAATAAAATTGTGAATTTACAACTTTTTTGACAAGATAAAACTTAAAATGAGTTCTCGTGACTTAACTAGATTTTTTGCTACCTCCTATTTGATTTGACGAGAATTTCTAGTAAATTCATAGTAAAAATTTTTTAACTTAACAAGCTTTTTACCAACAAATTAAAAATTTACAACATTTTTGACGCGATAAAACTTTTAAGGAATTCTCGTGATTTTAAAGATTTTTTTGTAAAATTACCTTGGAAATTTGGACATTTACGAAAAAAATTGTAAAATCACATAAAAAACAAGTAGAAAAGTTAAATTCGACTTTGCCGAATCTATGAATACCCTCCACAATGCCTTTCTTAAAGGATAGTTCATTTTTGAACGTGAAAAAAATTAACAATTTTGATTAGAAATATTTTGTTTTTAGTAAAAACTCTTTTTTTGTCATTAAAAAAAAATATATACAATTTTTTTTTTGAGTGTAAAACTTTTTTCGAGTGTAATGTTTTTTTTTATTGTAAAAATATTTCTGAGTGAATGCGTACTTATGTACACAAAATAGTGTCATTTTTGTAAAAAAAAAAAACTATTTTTTTTTTGTTGAGTGTAAAATTTTTTTTGAATGTAAAATTATTTTCGAGTGTAATTTTTAAGTTACCAATGCTTTAAAAACTAAGCAAGTTTAAAAAGCATTGCTTTAAAACTAAACAAGTTTGAAAAGCATTGTTAAGTTACAACCAATGCTTTTAAAACTTGTTTAAACACGTGGCATTTGAGATGAAACTAATCTGAAGTTCGGGGTTTTGCTTATAACTTTTTAACTATTGGACCGATTCAGCTGAAATTTAATACCAAACAGACCTAGGGAACGGCAAAGATACATGTCAAGCTTCAGCAATATCATTATTGTCTTTCGAAAGTTAGCGTGTTTTTTTGTCTCGTAAATTCGCGAAAACCCCTTGCCGAAATTCACTCCTTTGCTCATAACTTTTGAACCACTGGACCGATTTGGCTGGATTGCAATACCAACTTGACCAGGTAAATGACCAACATATATGCCAAACCTCAGTAGCCTCTGTAAAGTCTTTCAAAAGTTAGCGTGTTTTCTACGGACAGACTGAAGACAGACGGACGGACATCGCTAGATCGACTTAAAATCGATCGATGATCATGAATATATACACTAGAGTGTCCCTTATTTTGGAAATGTTGGAAATCTTGAGACGGTACCCGCTCATTTTTTTCCTTTTGACTTAAAAATAACTCAGGAAAAATTTTACGCCCCTAGGACCACGCCTTCCCTACGCGACGGGGCCTTAAAGAGCGGGGCCTAAAAAATCATTTTTCCATACAAACCAAAAAAATTTTTTTTTGATTTTTAATTTTTTTGTTATTAATTATTATATTACTTGGTTTGCTTATTCACGACAAAAAATTTGATTTTGGAGGGATAAGTCTTTCAGCGCTAAAAAATTTTTCGCAAAAAAAAAATTTGGGCGGCCGGGGTCCTACAGTAAAAAATTTTTAAAAAATATTTTTTTTTAGTTTTGACCAGCAACGGTTTTAGCTGCTATGTTGCTTTAAATGATATATATTCCAAAAAAAAAATTATTCATATCTGTGACATCTTTATCTTTTTCGAAAAAAAAAATTTTGAGCCGTAGGAATCCTACGGTAAAAAATTTTTAAAAAATATTTTTTTTTAGTTTTGAAAAGCAATGGTTTTAGTTTTTATGTTGTTTTTAATGATATATATTCCAAAAAAAATATTATTCATATTTGTGACATTTTTATCGTGTATCGAAAAAAATCATCAATGCATTTTTTACCCTTTTTTAGAACACGATTAAGATGTCACAGATACAAAAAATATTTTTTTATGAATATATATCATTTAAAGCAACATAGCAGCTAAAACCGTTGCTGGTCAAAACTAAAAAAAAATATTTTTTAAAAATTTTTTACTGTAGGACCCCGGCGGCTCAAAATTTTTTTTTGCGAAAAATTTTTTAGCGCTGAAAGACTTATCCCACCAAAATCAAATTTTTTGTTGTGAATAAGCAAACCAAGTAATATAATAAATAATAACAAAAAAATTAAAAATCAAAAAAAAAATTTTTTGGTTTGTATGGAAAAATTATTTTTTAGGCCCCGCTCTTTAAGGGCCCGTCGCGTAGGGAAGGCGTGGTCCTAGGGGCGTAAAATTTTTCCTGAGTTATTTTTAAGTCAAAAGGAAAAAAATGAGCGGGTACCGTCTCAAGATTTCCAACATTTCCAAAATAAGGGACACTCTAATATACACTTTATGGGGTCCTAGACCAATATTTCGATGTGTTAAAAAACGGAATGACAAATTTATATATACCCTATCTATCACTAGAGTAGAGGGTATAAAAAGTTAATTTCGATCGACCAAAACATAAAATTGTTAAAAAAAACGAGGAATATTGGTAAAATTATGAAATTTTTTCTACTTTTTTAATTTTCTAATTACTAACCTTCATAAAACAATTGAAAATTTCTGAAATACAATTGATAATTTCTGAAATACAATTGATAAATTCTGAAATACAATTGATAACTTCGTAAATACAATTGATAATTTCTGAAATACCATTGGAAACGGTGTAGAGTAAAGAATATAAAAATTAAAAGACGGTAAAAAAACATTTTTCCAGTTTTTGGACACATTCTAGAGCACGATGAAGTTCAGACAGATGGAAAAAATATTTTTTTTATAAATATACATTTGTTCGATTTGTCTAAAAATTTGAACATAGAATTTTTAGACCAAAACGAATCATATTTGGCCCGGCGGTTGATGAAATTTGAATGAAAAAGTCAGTATTTGTTACACCCTAATACACACAGAAAAAAATAAAAAAAAATTTTGAGTAAATTTTTAATACTATTGAGTAAAAAATTACTCAATTTTCCACCAGTAAACGATTTAATAGTATTGAGTAAACTTTTAATAAAAAATTATTAAATGCTTAATAAAAAATTTGAGTAAATTATTAATTCACACAATTAAATCTTTACTTAAAATTTTTTAATATTTTTAAGTAACTTTTTAATTGTGTCAAGTAAAAATTTACTCAAAATGTATCAAATTATTTTTTAAAAAAGTTTAAAAAGTTTCTAATTTTTTTTCCAAAAAAATTGCTTTTACAAACTTTACCAAATATACTTATGAAATTAAACAATACTTAAAAAATTAAACAAGTTCAAAATTTGCTCCGACCGCTCTAACTGCCCTAATAATGCCCTTAGATCAACAAAATGTATGACCGACCCACAATACCTTTTTAGTCCAAACATTTTCTCTGAACACACCTACCCTCTATCTCTAATTGTTAAGGCGGTCCTCATCCATTTTTTTTTATTTTTTGTAAATTAGTTTTATTTAATCAGCTTCTACCGGTCCAATGGTGCGTCCGAGAGGGGTCATTAGTGAGACCGACCCCCATTTATTTTTACTCTACAACATTTTTTTTAAATATACCTACGCCCTATCTCCACTCCTTAAGTAGGCTCCCATACAAAATTACATTTTTATAAAATTTGCTCCAACTGTTATTTGTATGGGAGCCTACTTAGGGAGTGGAGATAAGGCGTAGGTATGTTTTAAAAAAATGTTGTAGGGTAAAAATAAATGGGGGTCGGTCTCACTAATGACCCCTCTCGGACGCACCATTGGACCGATAGAAGCTGATTAAATAAAACAAATTTACAAAAAATAAAAAAAATTGTATGGGGACCCCCTTAACAGTTAAAGATAGAGGGTAGGTGTGTTCAGAGAAAATGTTTGGACTAAAAAAATATTGTGGGTCGGTCATACATTTTGTTGCTCTAAGGCCACTATTAGGGCAGTTAGAGCGGTTGGAGCAAATTTTAAAAAATGTCGTTTTGTGTGGGAGCCCCCCTTAGAAATTGGAGATAGGGTATTAGTTTGTTCCAAAGAAATGTTAAGATGCAAAAATTAATGGGGGTCTTTTCTTCTTTAGTTTTGATCTGTAAGTAAAAACTACTGATTATTCTTTAAATTTTTAATGATTTGTGTAAGTATTTTTTTTTTTAATTGTTGGTATTTTTTAATGAGATATTATAAATTTTTACCTACACAAGTAGGCATAGGCGTATGCAGGATTGTTTTTTCAGGGCCCAACAACAACAACAAAAAAAATTTTGTTGTTCTTTTCGTGAGATTTGTGTTTTCCAATACATATAAAAAAAAATAATTTTTGTTGTTGTTGTTGGGCCCCCCCTCTGAATACGTCGTTGCAAGTAGGTTATATTTTTGTAGAAAAAAAATTCAAAAAATTATTTATAGAAATATAAAAACATGTTTGTATCAAGTGACTTTGGCACGATGAGTAGAGTGTCTTTCCAGAATGTAGTTGTGGCTTTCCAGAATGTATTTCAATAGAAAATTGTAAAAAAATAACCTACGAATTCATTAATTTTTAATGTTTTCGTAGGTTATTTTTTTTTTTGGAATTTGTTGGTAAAAAAACACAACTATCATTAATTTTTAATGTTTTCGTATGTTATTTTTTGTCGAATTTGTTGGTAAAAAAGAATAAAAAACCCTAATTTTTTAATGTTTAAAGTTATTTATTTTAGAAAATTTTGTCAACAGTAAAAAATAAATGTTGATGTTTGTTAAAACAAATGAATAATTACTGGGATGGTTTTCAATATTCACTGGTTGTGTTTTTAATTTGTTTTTGCCTACAAAATATTTTGAGTGTTGCCACATCTGGATAAAAGGATGTGAATAAGGTCCTTTGAAAACTTTGTCAAAATATTTTGATGAAAATTTTTAATATTATTGAAGGATAAAGATTTGAAAGTAGGTAACTTATCTCCTTTTTCCTTATATGTAAAAATAATAAAATAGGAAAATTTGGGGAGATCCTCCTCTTTCATTTGATATCACTAGTGGCATCCTAGGACAAGTACAAATATAAAAAAAAATAAAAAAAAAATGTAATTCACCAACACTTTAAAGTCCTTTTAAAAGAAAACAGGATCACGAATTGAAAAACTGTAAAAGCAATTTTACTACATTTAATATCTAGTTTCAAACGTTTATCATCCAGTTTGTGTTTAATGACTTTTTTCATTTTTGTCGGACGGTGTTATACACGGAATAACAAATTCAGTATACCCCACGTTAATGCACTAAAAACTATGTCTCAATTTTTCAATCCACTAAAAATTAATTATCACAAATTGTGTGCCCGTTTTTTTTTTTTTTTTGTTTCAATACCATACCCTTTCTTTGCTAACTCATTAAGTATTCAATACAGAATTTTTATGATGTTTTCTTAGGTCCCAGAAAAAATCAAACAGCTATAAGTAAATAACCATTGATTCCTTTTGCCTTTTGTAATGGTTATTTATACACATATTTCTAAAAGAAAATGAAGAATAAAAATCGCAGTCAATGATTTCTAAATGAAATCTACTCAACTAAAAAAATTATAATAAATCATTTGAAAAACATGTTTTTTTGTGTTGATAAAGGTCAAAGTTTATCATAAAAATGATAAATTCAATATAGAAAAACAAAACTAATGATGGGTCTCAAAAGTATCCTTAGGATAAAAAAAAGAGTATTAAAATTAAAAAAAAAAAATGGAAAAAGTGTCGTAAACTTACAAAAAAAGAAACCTTTAGAAAAACATGTGTTGCCAATGTTTATTGTTGACTATGTTAACAGTTGAAAAAGAGAACGATTTATTGGAATTTCTCAAAGCCACAGTGGATCAGAATCAAAGTATTTTGGAATTCAAACAGTCTTTTCTTACTGGGTCGTCAAGTTGACATGAATGGACCTCAAGGATCTGCCGAGAACAGCATGAGGGCTTCCTTAAATATCCTGCAAGAAAAGTAACCGTTTTTTAAAGGTCATGTGACATATCACACGGCCACAAATGACCTATCAGGAACTATCAACACAATTCATATAAAAATACATGTCACTTTCGTGAGGATATCCCGGATACCTCACTTGTGACACTAGACTTGACCCTTAGGAGCACAACCGAGTGGTTCAATAGTGAAATGTTACGTTAGTGTGGAATTTGTTCGTTAAATTTGATTTTCCCAAGTATCCGGGCAAATTTTTATTCTACTTCTTAAGACTCAAACGTAATGTGGTACAAATTTGAGGCCAAACGGATTAAATTAATCGAAGTTTTTGATTTTTGAATATTTTTTAAAAACATATGTCTTGCGACACATCATTATTTCAAACTCGAACGGTTTTCGAGATATCACTATTTGAAATTTGCAAAAAAATGGTGTTTTTTTTCTACGTTCAAAAAATGTTTATAAAAAATTCTTAAATTTATATTCCTTGACTGAGATAAGTTTTTATTTAAAACTAATTTGAGCCACATCACGCCCTTCGATCAAACTTTTAGTTTTTTGGAAAATGTTTACCAAAAACTCTAAACTTTGGTCATTTGTTAAATGTTCTGATTTCGCTCAGATTAAGTTTAAGTTCAAGTTTGTCTTACGCTCTATGAAAATGACAGTGACAACAAATTTTAAGATTTTTTTTAAGATTTCTTAAACGTAGGAAAAAACTGCATTTTTAAAAAATTTTTTGACAAATTTTAACCGGCGATATCTAAAAAATGCTTAAGTAATTTTTTGCTACACACCAAAAAAAAAAAAATGTTAAATTACTAGGAAAAGTCTCGTGAGATACTTTTTACCAATATTTGACAGTTTTCCTTGTTTTTTAACAAACAAATTTGGATCGAAATTTACTTTTTTTTTTGTAATTTTTAAATTTTTTTGTAATTTTACATTTTTTTTTGTAATTTTACAAAATTCCAAAATAATTTTACAAAAAAGATCTAGTAAATTCACGAGAAATCCTTGTAATTTTTTTTGCGCTAAAAAAACTGTAAATTTACAAAAAGCTTATAAAATTACAAAATTATTGGTAAAATGCTTGTAAAGTTACTAGGAATTCTCAAAAAAAAATCTAGTAAAGTTACGAAACATCCTTTTAAATTTTATCGTGTCAAGAAATTTGTAAATTTACAATTTTATTGGTAAAAACCTTGTAAAATTAAAAAACTATTATTAATTATACACTAAAAAAAACGACATGAAAAGTTTGTAACTTTTTTTGTCCTATTTGACAATAATTCCTTTTAATTTAACAAGCCTTTTACCAATAATTTTGTAATTTTACGAGCTTTTTACCAATGAAATTGTAACTTTGCAAACTTTTTGACGCGATTAAACTTACAAGAAGGTTTCTTGTTTTTACAACATCATTTTCAATTGTATTTCAGAAATAGTCAATTGTATTTCAGATGTTCCAATTGTATTTCAGAAATAGTCAATTGTATTTCAGATTTTCCATTTGTATTTCAGAAATAGTCAATTGTATTTCAGATTTTCCAATTGTATTTCAGAAATAGTCAATTGTATTTCAGATTTTACAATTGTATTTCAGAAATACATAGTCAAATGTATTTCAGATTTTTCCAATTGTATTTCAGAAATAGTCAATTGTATTTCAGAAATAGTCAATTGTATTTCAGAAATATTTCAATTGTATTTCAGAAATAGTCAATTGTATTTCAGAAATAGTCAATTCTATTTCAGAAATATTTCAATTGTATTTCAGAAATAGTCAATTGTATTTCAGAAATAGTCAATTGTATTTCAGAAATAGTCAATTGTATTTCAGAAATATTTCAACTGTATTTCAGAAATAGTCAATTGTATTTCAGAAATAGTCAATTCTATTTCAGAAATAGTCATTTGTACTTCAGAAATAGTCAATTGTATTTCAGATGTTATCAAATGTATTTCAGAAATAGTCAATTGTATTTCAGAAATAGTCAATTGTATTTCAGAAATTTCCAATTGTATTTCAGAATTAAAATGAGTTTACCCTATAATATTAGTTGTACTTCATGAAAAATGTTTACTTACTTTTGTACTGTGCAATTTGCAAAAAAAAACACAAATGTATTTAGAAATTTTTATAAAATTATTAATAGCATAAGAACAAGATCAACGACGTATTCAGAGGGGGGGCCCAACAACAACAACAAAAATTATTTTTTTTTTATATGTATTGGAAAACACAAATCTCACGAAAAGAACAACAAAATTTTTTTGTTGTTGTTGTTGGGCCCTGAAAAAACAATCCTGCATACGCCTATGAACAAGATGATCAACTACATAAATCTATGGAATGAGTTTCATGACGAAGTGTCTGTTCATTTTAACAAGGCAAATGACGCATTGATCTTGTCGCTGCATATTGATTCTAAAATTTATCATGAGGATTTTACATATCAGGATAAAAAATACTTACATCCGATTTTTTCTTCTTATTTAAATAAATTATTAAAAATATTAAATAATATTTCCAAATTGGATCACCAATTTGATTTGTTGCAATAATTTTTTTAATTTGATTTCTTAATTTTAAAATACAAAATCTTTGCCTTGTTGATGAAAAATAATATTTATATTAACCCTCAAAAGGCAAAAATTATTTAAAACACAAAACAAAAGAAATAGTGCGGTTTTAGCATTTTATTAAGCTATTTTTTAATTATATCTGTACATTAGAGTGTCCCTTATTTTGGAAATGTTGGAAATGTTGAGACGGTACCCCCTAATTTTTTTCCTTTTGACTAAAAAATAACTCAGGAAAAATTTTACGCCCCTACGACCACGCCTTCCCTACGCGACGGGGCCGTAAAGAGCGGGGCCTTAAAAATCATTTTTCCATACAAAGCAAAAAAATTTTTTTTTGATTTTAAATTTTTTTGTTATTAATTATAATATTACTTGCTTAGCTTATTCACGACAAAAAATTTGATTTTGGTGGGATGAGGCCTTCAGTTCTAAAAAAGTTCTATTTATGAAAATATATCATTAAAAGCAACATTACAACTAAAACCGTTGCTTGTCAAAACTAAAAAAAAAAAAATTTAAAAAATTTTTACTGTAGGACCCCAAAAGCTCAAAATTTTTTTTTTCGAAAAATTTTTTAGAACTGAAAGCCTCATCCCACCAAAATCAAATTTTTTGTCGTGAATAAGCTAACCAAGTAATATTATAATTAATAACAAAAAAATTAAAAATCAAAAAAAAATTTTTTGGTTTGTATGGAAAAATGATTTTTTAGGCCCCGTTCTTTAAGGCCCCGTCGCGTAGGGAAGGCGTGGTTTTAGGGGCGTAAAATTTTTCCTGAGTTATTTTTTAGTCAAAAGGAAAAAAATGAGGGGGTACCGTCTCAACATTTCCAACATTTCCAAAATAAGGGACACTCTACTGTACATTAGGGTGGTTTTTTAATTTATTTTTTTTGGAATTTCGAGGAGCGCGCAGCGAATTTTTGTGTCATTTGATGTAAAAATAATTGTGTAAAAATTTGAGCTAAATCGGATAAAATTAACCCGAGGCGCAAGGAGGTCAAAGTTTCGAGAAAAAAGCCAAAATGGTCAAATTTTGAAAAAACTTAAAAAAATCTAAATTTTGTAAAAATAAAAAAAATAAAATATTTTTTATTTTACTTTCTTGCAATAATACTCAGAAAAAATTATCTTAACTTTTTATGACGGCAGTAACACTTTCAAACATGAAATACAAAAATTACCATGCATTTGGGGGGGCATCTGAAATGAGTGTTTTCGATTTTTGAAAATTTTATTAAACAAAAAAATTAAATCTTACTATATTATAGCACTGGATTATTAAATACATCCTAAGGCTTAAATATTTAAAAAATTGGGGATATCCATCGACTCAATTTTTTTTTTGGAGTCATTTGAGTTTTGCGGATTTCAAGGATTTTTTTTTTTTTTGTCTATGCAATTTTACTTTAAACTGAATTTTGGTTAAATTTTACAAATCTTGTTCTGTAAACTGATTTATTTGATAAAACTTACTAAGTTACGTTATATTATTTTTTGAACATCATTAACCCATTTTGGCAGGGGGTCAAATATGACCCAGGCAGAAAATGTATTGTTTTGTTTCAATTTTGCGTAATTCATCCCTTTAATAATATTTTTGTTGATTTATTTTAAAACACTAATTTTGAAAAAACATGTATTTTTAATCCTTTGTTAACCCGATATGGCCAGGGGTCATGAAAACCGGTGCATTATAATCCGAGTCATAAACAATTTAATTACTATAAAAACTAAAAAAAATACCGATATGCTACAAGAACAGGCCAAAGCTGAGAAAATTTAACCGTCTCAAAACGCAGACGCACGCATATTTTGTTGGTCTCCCCTACCAGAATAAATCGTCGGAACCCCGTAATTTTAGAAAACTTTGAAATTGTTGTACAGTGTAATCGATATTGAATGTAGTTTTACATTTTTTTATGATAACATGAATTTCTATAAATTCGATTTTTTTGAAGCTGCGCTCGTTTGCGTTTCAGACAAAAAAAATTTAAAAAATATTTTTTTTTTTAACAAGGTGTGCTTTTTTGCCCCTGGCCATATCGTGTTAACAAAGGGTTAAAAATACATGTTATTTCGAAATTAGTATTATTAAATAAAACAACAAAAATATTATTAAAGAGATGAATTACGCAAAATTGAAACAAAACAGTACATTCTCTGTTGTTTTATTTAATAATACTAATTTCGAAATAACATGTATTTTTAACCCTTTGTTAACACGATATGGCCAGGGGCAAAAAAGCACACCTTGTTAAAAAAAAAAAAAAAAAAATTTTAAATTTTTTTTGTCTGAAACGCAAACGAGCGCAGCTTCAAAAAAATCGAATTTATAGAAATTCATGTTATCATAAAAAAATGTAAAACTACATTCAATATCGATTACACTGTACAACAATTTCAAAGTTTTCTAAAATTACGGGGTTCCGACGATTTATTCTGGTAGGGGAGACCAACAAAATATGCGTGTGTCTGCGTTTTGAGACGGTTAAATTTTCTCAGCTTTGGCCTGTTCTTGTAGCATATCGGTATTTTTTTTAGTTTTTATAGTAATTAAATTGTTTATGACTCGGATTACAATGCACCGGTTTTCATGACCCCTGGCCATATCGGGTTAACAAAGGATTAAAAATACATGTTTTTTCAAAATTAGTGTTTTAAAATAAATCAACAAAAATATTATTAAAGGGATGAATTACGCAAAATTGAAACAAAACAATACATTTTCTGCCTGGGTCATATTTGACCCCCTGCCAAAATGGGTTAATGATGTTCAAAAAAATAATATAACGTAACTTAGTAAGTTTTATCAAATAAATCAGTTTACAGAACAAGATTTGTAAAATTTAACCAAAATTCAGTTTAAAGTAAAATTGCATAGACAAAAAAAAAAAATCCTTGAAATCCGCAAAACTCAAATGACTCCAAAAAAAAATTGAGTCGATGGATATCCCCAATTTTTTAAATATTTAAGCCTTAGGATGTATTTAATAATCCAGTGCTATAATATAGTAAGATTTAATTTTTTTGTTTAATAAAATTTTCAAAAAATCGAAAACACTCATTTCAGATGCCCCCCCAAATGCATGGTAATTTTTGTATTTCATGTTTGAAAGTGTTACTGCCGTCATAAAAAGTTAAGATAATTTTTTCTGAGTATTATTGCAAGAAAGTTAAATAAAAAATATTTTATTTATTTTATTTTACAAAATTTAGATTTTTTTAAGTTTTTTCAAAATTTGACCATTTTGGCTTTTTTCTCGAAACTTTGACCTCCTTGCGCCTCGGGTTAATTTTATCCGATTTAGCTCAAATTTTTACACAATTATTTTTACATCAAATGACACAAAAATCCGCTGCGCGCTCCTCGAAATTCCAAAAAAAAAAATAAAAAAACCACCCTACTGTACATATAACAATTTGCGTGAAATACTTAAAAAGTATATTTTTGTAGGGTACTAATTATTTTTCTGAAATACAATTGACTATTTCTGAAATACAATTGACTATTTCTGAAATACAATTGGATATATCTGAAATACATTTGATAACATCTGAAATACAATTGGATATTTCTGAAATACAATTGACTATTTCTGAAATACAATTGACTATTTCTGAAATACAATTGACTATTTCTGAAATACAATTAAAATATTTCTGAAATACAATTGACTATTTCTGAAATACAATTGACTATTTCTGAAATACTATTGACTATTTCCGAAATACAATTGACTATTTCTGAAATACAATTGACTATATCTGAAATACAATTGATTAATTTCTGAATTACAATTGACTATTTCTGAAATACAATTGACTATTTCTGAAATACAATTGGAAAAATCTGAAATACAATTGTCAATTTCTGAAATACATTTGGAAAAATCTGAAATACAATTGACTATTTCCAAAATTCAATTGGAAAATCTGAAATACAATTGACTATTTCTGAAATACAATTGGAAAATCTGAAATACAATTGACTATTTCTGAAATTCAATTGGAAAATCTGAAATACACTTGACTATTTCTGAAATACAATTGGAAAATCTGAAATACAATTGACTATTTCTGAAAATAACTTGACTATTTCTGAAATACAATTGAAAATGGTGTAGATTTTTTGCTACCTCCTATTTTACGAGAATTCCTAGTAAAAATTACGAGCTTTTTCGTAATTTTACAAGATTTTTACCAAAAAAATTGTAAAATTACAGCTTTTTTAGTGCAATAAAACTTACAAGTCAATTTACTATATTTATTTGTAAAAAATGTTGAAAATTTGTAACATTACAAAAAAAATTTAAAATTAAAAAAAAAAAAAAATAATTTCGATCGAAAATTTTTTGTTAAAGAACAAGGAAAACTTTTTCTTGTAATTTGACAACGTTTTTTTTGTGTACCTCACACCTTTTATATCAAAACCATCTATCACCTTCGTGAGACCCTTTGTTCCTTGTAGGAATTTCATGGATTAAATATATAAGGCATAGGGGGCCCCCGTAGGCTAGTTGGTAGCCTTTCAACGTGGGGGTCCTTTCAACGTGGGGGTCGTGGGTTCGATTCCCGCCAGAACCCTTGGTTTTTTTTCGCTACAACGAGACGACGGTAATTGTTACCAGTTCTCGGTTAGGGTGAATTTATTAAAAATGAGTTGTAAATAAATGGAAAGAATAAATAAAAATAATTTATCAAGTGATCAAAACTATAAGGCATTCCATGTCAAATCGGACACTTTGAATTTTTTTTTTAGATTTTCCCAATTTGTTTAAAATTTTTAGTACCCTTTGAAAACTCCTTCGTGGTAATTTTTTAAATTCTTTTGATGATCCGTTCAAAAGATATCGAATTTTTAAAAAATGGTAGTTTATTCCTTTACTGAAACTTTTTTTACTCATAACTTCTTCAATAATAGTCCAAAGTCAATTTTTTTTAATTTTGGTTTTTTTACGTACTTAAAAAAAAAAAATACTAAAATATGTTCAAAAATTGTTTATTATGCGATTTTTAAGTTTTAAGTTAAAAATATTAATTTTTGAAAATGTGTGTAGTCTTTGATTTTTTGTCGAAAACTTAAATTATATTATTTTTACAATTTTTCTATTGAATTTTATTTTAAAACATTTTTAATAACATTTTTGGAGAATCGATCCCGCAATCAACTACATTTTGGCCAGACACTCTACCCATCGTGCCAAAGTCACTTGATACAAACATGATTTTATATTTATATAAATAAATTTTTGAATTTTTTGTCTACACTCAAAAAATTATGTTAGTAAAATCAACTGAAAATGTCAGTTAAAATAACTACTTTGTAAGTTGTTTTGGGGTCAACTACTTTTTCAGTTAAATCAACTAACAATGTTAGTTATCTTAACTAACAAAAAACAACTAACTTATGTAGTAAAAATTACTTACATTTGTAGTCAAAAGCACAAAAATGTAGTAAAAATATAATAATCAATATATAATTTTTTTTGTCCAAAAAATTTTTTAGAAAAAAAATTGAAGACCAAATTTTTTCCAAGTTTTTTTTTATTTAAAAAAGTTGTGAAAAATAAAAAAACGAAAATTTATTTTTTGGAAAAAAAACTTTGAAAATTTTTCAGAGATAAAAAATAAAATTAACTACTTTAAATAACTGTTACTACATCACAGTACTTTTTTGTTAGTTGTTCAAAAAAACGACTTAAAATAACTAACAGAAAAAGTTGTTTGATATTTTTCATACAAAAACAACTGACTTTGTAGTTGAAAACAACTAACTACTGTAAAATATACAAACAACTAACATGCAGTAACTTACATAATTTTCTGAGTGTACAAAAAATAACTAACACAAGTAGGTAAAAACTACCCGAGTAAAAATTTTTATATGATGCAATACATAATGATATATAACACAATATATATTTATACGCAATTTAATCCGAATAATGGTGGATGTTTTTGCATTAAAAAAGATCAACTTGTATAAAATATGATTTGATTTTATCCGAGTTTTGACCAGACATTGCCATATATTAGTGGATCTAATTAGATCTAATTGCACAAAAACATATAAAATCCTGGTGTTTTTTGGTTTGGGTTGAGATACACCACAGGTCAACGATACATTCACCAAACATATGATTTTCAAAAACAAAAAAATGTTTGGGTACGCTTCGAACCAGATAGGTGATATACATAACCCTAACAAGAAATGTTTAGGAACATTTTAAAAAGTTTTTTATACTTTGCCTAAAAAACTTAGAAAATTGTTGGTTAATTAGAAACATTTATAGTTATATATGAAACAGAATGAGAAATATATAATTTTATATTAAATTATACAGAAAAACAAATTTTGTATTGACCCTCATATAATTAAATATAATTATATCAACCGTACGCATTTTAATCCGAATCATGATTAAATTATATATAACTACATATGACTGCATTTAAAAAATTTAGAAAATAGCTCACGGAATATATGATCATATATGATTCGTTAGGTTTGTATCAAGTTTTATATTGTTATATATGTTTATTTTTACTCGGGTAATGACTTCTCTTTAAAAAATGCCAACAATTCAACAAAAAAATAACGTTTACAAATCATTAAAAATTGAAGAAGAATCCCTTATTTTTACTTACAGAAAAAAATAAAGGACGTTTAAAATTTAATGCTAATGAAAGTCTTTATTTTTTATGTTGTTATTTTTGAAACAAAGAACAGAAATAGTAATTTAAAAAAAATTAACATTGAACAAATTTTTTTTTCTTTTAAAAACGACAAAACGAAAAACATTTTAAATAAACTACAAACAGTTAATGACATAATTTTTTGAGTTTAGTATTCTTTGTAAAATGGGTGCTTTGTCAACCTTTGTTGTGCCGCTTTCAACACTTTGGCAATGTAGGCCCCACCGTATTTTTTCTGCCAGAAAAGTTATGCGCACTAGAAAATTTTAATTTCTTAAATTTTCTTAGCACGTCTCTTGTTAAAAAATCAACACTAACTAATCATAACATCCTGTGTCAAAGAATGGTCTTAAAAGGATTTCCTGGCCTATAGCGCAGAGATAAGAAAAATGCTTAAGCAAGTAAATATTTGCACACCAATAATAGAAATATGTAGGAAGTCCAAATATACGTAGAAAATATGTATTTATATGTGTATTAGACGGGGGCAAAATACAGTAAGTGCTAATTGTAAGTATGATATGAATGGAAAGTTTACTGTACATAATCTCCTCGGGCATTATGGGTTTTAAAACGACTTAACTATTTTCCACCAAATGGTTATAGTGTCCTAGTTAATCTTTCCTGCGCTATTATAATTTACTTCAATTTATTGAATTTCGAGCCACTCTAATGTGTATTTAGTAATACTGCACTATTAATAACTACATACTTACTGCCTAATCAAATGATTAATTTGCCATAATTTAATTCATACACATTTATAAGGCATTTCACACCAAATGTTTAATTAGCAAAATAATTGAGGTACTTCTTCACATCAATGGAAATTTGATTCACTAAAAAATAAATTGTAAATATAGTAAAGTTTGTAAATCTACAAGAAAATTACATTAAAACAAGTAAAAAAGTTAAATTCGGACTTGCCGAATGTAGTGATACCCTCCACAATTTCAAAAATTTTATTGCAAAAGACTTTATTTAAAAGGAAATTACTTTTGAAAAAAAAAATTTTAAAAAAAATTTCCGCGAAAAAAAAAAAAATTGGTAAAAAAAACCGCGATTTTTTTGACAAAAAATATGTTCGTACTTGTTTAAATACCTTTTAGTGTTCAATTATGTTGACATATGTCAACCAGCAGCCGAATTAAAGCATTTTGTATTTTTAGGTTATGTTGAATGTACTGAAATTTATGAGGTGTCCTTACATTTTTGTTCATAACTTTCGAATCGCTGTACTGATATCGCTCAAATGCAATACTAAAATTCTCTTGAGAACTTCCAATAAATATGTTAAGTTTCAGTCATCTCTGTGCAATATTTTGTTCGTGATCACCATTTCAACAGACAGACAGACAGACGGAAATCGTTAGCATGTCTTAAAATCGATCGGGGATCATGAATATATATGGGGCATTCCATGTCAAATCGGACACTTTGAAAATTTTTTTTTTTTTAGATTTTCCCAATTTGTTTACAGTTTTTAGTACCCTTCGAAAACTCCTTCGTGGTAAATTTTCAGATTTTTTTGGTGACCCGTTCAAAAGATATCGAATTTTAAAAATTGGTAGTTTGTTCCTTTACTTAAACTTCTTTTACTCATAACTTCTTCAATAATGGTCCAAATTTCAATTATCTTTTTTAAATTTTTGTTTTTACGTACTTTTTAAAAAAAATCCCAAAAAAATCCTAAAAGCGCTCTAGTATGAGATTTTTAAGTTTTAAAATATAAATCGCATTTTTGAAAATATTTGTACTCTTCGATTTTTTTAAAATTTTTTTGTGTAAAACTTCTATCGATTCTACAAATTTTTTGCCCAGTAGGATCGTGGGATAACGATTATTATTATTTTTAAAATTTTTTGAAAAAATTTTATTGTAATTTTCCAATCTTAAAATCATTTCTACGGCTCCAATGGTGCGTCATAGAGGAGTCATTTATAAGACCGACCCCCATTAATTTTTACGTCTTAACATTTCTTTGGAACAAACTAATACCCTATCTCCAATTTCTAAGGGGGCTCCCACACAAAACGACATTTTTTAAAATTTGCTCCAACCGCTCTAACTGCCCTAATAGTGCCCTTAGAGCAACAAAATGTATGACCGAGCCACAATATTTTTTTTTGGTTTAAACATTTTCTCTGAACACACCTACGCTCTATCTTTAACTGTTAAGGCGGTCCCCATAATTTTTTTTTTATTTTTTGTAAATTTGTTTTATTTAATCAGCTTCTACCGGTCCAATAGTGTGTCGGAGAGGGGTCATTAGTGAGACCGACCCCCATTTATTTTTACCCTACAACATTTTTTTAAAACATACCTACGCCCTATCTCCACTCCCTAAGTAGTAAAAAAAGTTTCAGTAAAGCAACAAACTACCAATTTTTCAAAATTCGATATCTTTTGAACGGGTCATCAAAAAAATCTGAAAATTTACCACGAAGGAGTTTTCGAAGGGTACTAAAAACTGAAAACAAATTGGGAAAATCTAAAAAAAAAAAGTTTTTCAAAGTGTCCGATTTCACATGGAATGCCCCATATATACCTTATAAGGTCCCTGATCAATATTTCGATGAGTTACAAACGGAATGACAAACTTATATATACCCTCTATCACTAAGTGGAGGGTATAAAAAAAACCTTGTAAAATGTCCAAAAAAAATTGTTATTTTTAATTTTTGTTATTTCCTATTTGATAAGAATTCTTTGTAATTTTACAAGCTTTTTACCAATAATTTTGTAATTTTACAATCTTTTTACAATTTTGTTGACGCGATAGAACTTACAATCAGGTTTCGTAGCTTTACTACACCATTTACAGATGTAATTCGAAAAAGATCAATTGTAATTCGAAGATTCTATTTGTAATTCGAAGATTCCATTTGTAATACGAAGATTCCATTTGTAATTCGAAGATTCCATTTGTAATTCGAATACTCCAATTGTAATTCGAAGATTCCATTTGTAATTCGAAGATTCCAATTGTAATTCGAAAAAGATCAATTGTAATTCGAAAAAGATCAATTGTAATTCGAAAAAGATCAATTGTAATTCGAAAAAGATCAATTGTAATTCGTAAAAGATCAATTGTAATTCGTAAAAGATCATTTGTAATTCGAAAAAGATCAATTGTAATTCGAAAAAGATCAATTGTAATTCGAAAAAGATCAATTTAAATTCGTAAAAGATCAATTGTAATTCGAAAAAGATCAATTGTAATTCGTAAAAGATCAATTGTAATTCGAAAAAGATCAATTGTAATTCGTAAAAGAACAATTGTAATTCGAAAAAGATCAATTGTAATTCGAAGATTCCATTTGTAATTCGAAGATTCCATTTGTAATTCGAAGATTCCAATTGTAATTCGAAAACCAACGAGTAAAATCGTTTCTTACGCCTTTAAAAACATTGTGTTTTGTTGATTTACTCGTTGGTTTTCGAATTACAATTGGAATCTTCGAATTACAATTGGAATCTTCGCCCGAGTAAAAATAAACATATATAACAA
This sequence comes from Pegoplata infirma, assembly GCA_963921195.1. NCBI lineage: Eukaryota > Metazoa > Arthropoda > Insecta > Diptera > Anthomyiidae > Pegoplata > Pegoplata infirma. The sequence goes on from OY992539.1 coordinate 28,924,174, forward strand.
TATATAACTTGATACAAACATAATAAATCATATATGATTATACATCCCGTGAGGTATTTTCTAATTTTTTTTAATGCAGTCATATGTTGCAATATACACTCAGAAAATTATGTCAGTTACTACATGTAAGTAGTTTGCATATTTTACAGTTGTTAGTTGTTTTCAACTACAAAGTCAGTTGTTTTTGTATGAAAAATATAAAACAACTATTTCTGTTAGTTATTTTAAGTAGTTTTTTTGAATAACTGACAAAAAAGTACTGTGATGTAGTAACAGTTATTAAAAGTAGTAGTAACAGTTATTAAAAGTATCTCTTTTATCTCTGAAAAATTTTCAAAGTTTTTTCCAAAAAATAAAAATAAATTTTATTTTTTTTTTTATTTTTCACAACTTTTTTTTTTTCTTTTCAAAAAAACTTTGAAAAAATTTGGTCTTCAATTTTTTTCTGAAAAATTTTTTGAAAAAAAAAATATTTATTGATTTTTTTATTTTTACTACATTTTATTTGTTTTGACTACAAATGTAAGTAGTTTTCACTACATAAGTCAGTTGTTTTTTGTCAGTTAAAATAACTAACATTGTTAGTTGATTTAACTGAAAAAGTAGTTGACCCCAAAACAACTTACAAAGTAGTTATTTTAACTGACATTTTCAGTTGATTTTACTAACATAATTTTTTGAGTGTATAATTTAATCATGATTCGGATTAAAAGGTATACGGTTGATATAAATATATGAAATAACTAGCTGGCCCGGTCCGCGTTGCTGGCCCAAATATAAGATCGGTGTTATATTTCGTCTCGCTTCAAATATATAGCCCTACAAAAAATGTAATGAATTTCTTGGCTTAGAAAAAATTGTGGGCGTGGTTTTTAAGACCCGATTAGGCAGATAATCATCTTCAAATTATATTTTAGAAACTAAAAAAAAGTGACCATGTCTTCGACTTTGCGAACTGTACAAATTTAAAAGTTCTTTAGTATCATTAGGAACAACACAAAAATAAATTACGCGTGTCCGTCGTTCTTATCGTGAGCTATTGCCTTGAGCTCAAACAGACCTTTATAGTTTTCCCGAATTTTTCATTTTTCCAGGACACTTTTCTCATTTATATTTCCTTAAAAATCTAATCAGAACTATAATTAGCATCTAAAAACGGTCAGGTCATTAGTAGTCAACATATTTTCACAAAAGTGGGCGTTAAAATTTGTGTGGTAAGTTAAACTTGTATATATGTTTACAATACCCAAAGATTTAAATCTTTTTTTACCAAGTTTAAGCGGAATCTATTAAAAAATATTTTTAATAGATCGAATTAGAGTAATAATGAATTTTAGATATATCGAAAAAAAGTGGGCGAGGACAATTTTTCTTTCCGAATAATTATATGGACTATTACGAACATTTAAAACAAAAAAATTAGCAAAATCGCTATGGGCGTTCTCTAGTGAAGCAAATTTTAAGAATATTGGAAAATGTGGGCTTTGAAGTGGGGGAGGACAATAATCATTTCCGTAAAATCCTTGCTTGGACTATAATGATCATTTATGAAAAAATTTACCAAATCAGGCCAGTCGTTCTCCGATTTTAGATGTATGGAAAAAAGTGGGAGTGGACAATGTTTCTTTTCGTAAAAACCTTAGTTGTACTATCACGAACGTCAACAAATACTACTAACAGCCAAATCGGCCCTTCCGTTCTTCTATTTTAGATATATCGAAATAAAAGTGGACGTGAAAATTTTTTATTTCCGTTTAAACTGAAGTTGGACTATGACGAACACTAAAAAAAAAAGTTTAGTCGTAAAAAGTAGGCTTAAAAGTGGGCGTGGCTAATTTGTTTCCCGAAAAAATCTAAGACGAATATTAAAAAAAAAAAAAATAAGACGGACCTTTAAAAAAAAAATATTATCCAAATCGGTCAGTTTTCAAGTGATGCGATTACCAACGAACTACATTTGATTTTTATTTATATTTTATTATTCTATATTTTATTTTTCTATAGAGCAAATTTTATATATATCGAAGAAAAGAGTAGGTGGACAACTTTTCTTACAATAAAAACCTTATTTGAATTTAACCAACTCGGTCCATCCATTCAAAAGTGGGCATAGAAGTGTAAAATTGTTCTTTCCGAAAAACCTTTGCTGGACTATGACGAACATTAAAAACAAAATTAGATAAATTGATCCACCCATTCCATGATATATATCGGGAAAAGTGAGCGGTGTGCACAATTTTTCTTTCCTTAAAAATCTTTTGCGGGCTATAACCAAATCGGTCTAGCCGTCTAGTTCTTTCGATACATAGCAAAAAGTGGGCGTGGGAAATTCTACTACCCATAAAAACCGTAGTTGAATTATGACGAAAATTTTCAACAAAAATTAGCCAAAGTGGGAGTGGTAAATTTTTTTTTTTCGTAAAAACCAAAGTTTGAATATGATGAAAATGCATTTAAAAAAAAAATTTCAAATTGGGCTAGACATTCTCAGATTTATAATAAATTGAAAAAGTGGGCGTAAAAGTGGGCATGGTCGATTTTCCTTTGAGTATAAACTTAAATTGGATTATTACGAACATTTAAATAAAAAATTATCCAAATCGGTGCAGCCGTTTTCCGATTTTAGATAAATCGAAAAAAGTGGGCGTAAAAGTGGGCGTGGTCAATTTTTCTTTACGTAAAAACCTAAGTTGGGCTATGACGAACATTTAAAAAAAAAAATGTCCAAATCGGTCCAGCCGTTCTCAACTGATGCTGTTACCAACGAACGACAATTGATTTTTATTTATATAGATATTAGGGCCAATACAAAATTTGTTTTTCTGTATAATTTAATATAAAATTATATATAGCTTATTCTGTTCCATATATAAATGTTTCCAATTAAATGTTTCCAATTAAAGGTGGGTAAGTTGCTCGGTTTTCACGTGAAAATCTGTCACACTCCATATAAAAAAAACATAAATTTCACACTGGCTTTACAAATGCGTAAAAATTTCGCTAAAGAGGTATTCTGTTCACTGGTGAAAAACCGGCAAAATAACCCGGTATATGTTGCATCAATACGCATCAACACTATAAGCAACATTTTTTTTAAATTGTACAGACCATTTAAAAAGCGGTGAAATTTAACATTCAGATGTAAAATCAAGTAATTATTAGTGTTTGGGACTGTAAACATTAATTATATCACATAAATTACCAAAAAAATATTATTTAAAGTTATTTTATGAATTCTGACTCGAGAAACATAACCAAACATATGACTGTCAAATTTTCGCTACAAATTAATTGATGTTTCGAAACATTTTTTTTCATCGGTGAACAACTTACTTAGCTTAACCAAAAATGTTCTAAGTTTTTTAAGCAAAGTATAAGAAACTTTTAAAATGTTCCTAAACATTTCCTTGTTAGGGTTATGTATATCACCTATCTGGTTCGAAGCGTACCCAAACATTTTTTTTGTTTTAGAAAATTATATGTTTGGTGAATGTATCGTTGACCTGTGGTGTAACTCACCCAAACCAAAACACACCAAGATTTTTTATGTTTTTATGCAATTAGATCTAATTGGATCCAATGAAATATGGCAATGTCTGGTCAAAACTCGGATGAAATTGAATCATATTTTATACAAGTTGATATTTTTTAATGCAAAAACATCCACCATTATTCGGATTAAATTGTGTATAAATATATATTGTGTTATATACCATTATGTATTGCATCATATAAAAATTTTTACTCGGGCGAATTACAAATGGAATCTTCGAATTACAATTGATCTTTTTCGAATTACAATTGATCTTTTACGAATTACAATTGATCTTTTTCGAATTACAATTGATCTTTTACGAATTACAATTGATCTTTTTGGAATTACAATTGATCTTTTACGAATTACAATTGATCTTTTTCGAATTACAATTGATCTTTTTCGAATTACAATTGATCTTTTTCGAATTACAATTGATCTTTTACGAATTACAATTGATCTTTTACGAATTACAATTGATCTTTTTCGAATTACAATTGATCTTTTACGAATTACAATTGATCTTTTACGAATTACAATTGATCTTTTTCGAATTACGATTGGAATCTTCGAATTACAAATGGAATCTTCGAATTACAATTGGAGTATTCGAATTACAAATGGAATCTTCGAATTACAAATGGAATCTTCGAATTACAAATGTAATCTTCGAATTACAAATAGAATCTTCGAATTACAATTGATCTTTTTCGAATTACATCTGTAAATGGTGTAGATTTTTTGCTACCTCCTATTTTATGAGAATTCTCAGTAAAATTTACGAGCTATTTTGTAGCTTTTTACCAATAAAATTGTAAATTTACAATTTTTTGGGCGAAATAAAACTTACAAGAGATTTTCGTAAATACACAAGATTTTTGTTTTGGAAAAAATCTTGGAAATTTGAAAAATTACAAAAAAACTGTAAAATTACAAAAAAAAAAAAAATTTTGATCGAAAATTATTTATTAAACAAGGAAAACTGTCAAATATTGGTAAAATGGGATTAAGAGACTTTTTTTGAGTGGAAAAAAGTGTACAAGTTCGCGTCTCAGTCGCATTTTTGACGCTTATTAGGGTTATGACAATCGATAACCCTCATCTCGACTATTTTTTGAAAATAATAAAAATATTTTAGTTTTAAGTAGCAATCGTTTAAATAATTTCAATTCAATCCCTCCAAGATGTTTTAAGATTAAATAAATACCAGACATTTATTGTGAAATTGCCCAATTTACTGTTGTTTATATGGAAATTTAACACCCAGGAGACTTTCTTTAAGTTTTATTAAGTTATTTCAATTTATATCCATATTAAGACAAAAGCATTTACAAATATATCTACTTACTACCAAAAGACATGTTGTGAGTGTGTAACATTTACATAATCTACATTTTTGTTTAACAAATGCTTTACACTCAAACAAAAACATTTCCTTCAACAACACCAACAAACCGGCATGGCAAAGTAACACCTTACATTACCATTTATGGCAGGTAATTTAATGCACTACTTACATACGTTATTGTTTAACATTAACAATTGCTATAAATTTTATTTTAACCCTTTGGCGGGCATAATAGCCAAATTGTAAAATTTAACCAATAGCTGATGTTAGAAATTTTTTAGGAATAACCATTTTCTGGATTCCTTGCACCACTTTTTATGTTTGTTACTATACAAAATATTAGTCCTGGCCCAACCTCTTAGTAATTCGATCGACAGAATCAGGGTTTCTGACAGCAAAAAAAGAGGAATCGAGAATAATCTGAGAATTTTTTTCTATGAAAAATGTCTAACAATACGAATCTCAAAATTTCTCTATAGGAAAAATGTATTGGGATCTCTGAGACTTTCTATAAGCAAAATTACTTGGAATCAGACTCTGAGATTATCAGAATCTGAGAAAGTTTTTCAGAATCTGTGAAAGTGTCTCTTAATCAGAATTTTTGTATTTGTAAAATGTCTCGGAAAGTCTTTTTCTGGTTGTCTCTGAGACTCAGACTCTCAAAATCTGTTACATTTTCTATAGAAAAAATGTCTGCGAAGTTTGTAATCTTGCCCAAACTATTAAATCATGATAATGTTTTGCTGTATACATAGGTGATATTTCTAAAGCAAAATTTTTTTAGCAAAAATAACGCGATATTAATTTGTCATTCCATGCAAAACTCATCGAAATATCGAAATTTTGATAAAAAAATATTGATAAAAAAAAAATATTGATGAAAAAAAATATTAATGAAATACAAATATTGATGAAAAAAATATTGATGAAAAAAAATATTGATGAAAAAAAATATTAATAAAAAAAAAATATTGATGAAAAAGAAATATTGATGAAAAAAAATATTGATAAAAAAAATATTGATGAAAAATAGTGATAAAAATATTGATGAAAAAGAAAATATTGATAAAACAAAAATGTTGATGAAAAAAAAAATATTGATGAAAAAAAAAAATGGTGATAAAAATATTGATGAAAACAAAAATATTAATGAAAAAAAAAAAAAAAATTATGAAAAAAAAAATATTGATGAAAAAAAAAATAGTGAGGAAAAAAAAATATTGAGGAAAAAAAAAATTTTGATAAAAAAATAAATATTGCTAAAAAAAATATTGATGAAAAAAATATTAATGAAAAAAAAAATATTGATAAAAAAAAAAATATTGATGAAAAAAAATATTGATGAAAAAAAAAATATTGATGAAAAAAATATTAATGAAAAAAAAAAAAAATATTGATGAAAAAAAAAAATATTGATGAAAAAAAAATATTGATAAAAAAAAAATATTGATAAAAATATTGGTGAAAAAAAAATATTGATGAAAAAAAAATATTAACGAAAAAAAAAATATTGATGAAAAAAAATATTGATGAAAAAAAAAATATTGATTAAAAAAAATATTGATGAAAAAAAATATTGATAAAAATAAAAATATTGGTGAAAAAAATATTGATGAAACAAAAATTTATGGAAAAAAAAAATTGATGAAAAAAAAAATATTGATGAAAAAAATATTGATGCAAAATAATTATGTTACGTTTTATTCACCTGCTGGTGAATATTTGTTTTATTCACCACGAGTTGAATTATTATCCAAGTTACAAACCCAACTACTAAAATTTTTGGTTTTAAGAAAATGAAAACATAATTCCTATTTTCTTTTTTGTCAATCGTTAGCTTATATAGTCAAACTGAGGGTGCGTCCTGCAACTTTTTTTAAAATTAGACACCAGCCTAAAAACATTATCATGTTAAAATGTCTCAGAACGGGACTTTTTCTATAGAAAAAGTATCGTAGAATATCAAACCTTTTCCAAAGGAAAATATCTCAGAAATTTAACATTTTTTGTTACACTCAAAAAAAAAAAAAAAATTGTAAAGTTACCAAAAAATCTTGTGATTTTACGAGGCTATTCTCGTAAAATAGGAGGTAGGTAAAATTTTAGTAAAATTATGAGGATTATTATAATTTTGAATGCGCCAAAAATTGGTAAAATAACCAATTTTATTGGTAAAAATATTGTTTTAAAACCGGAAAAATAAAAAAATGGTAAAATTACAAGAAAAAATGGTAAAAATGTTTAAAAAAAATGGTAAATTTACAAACCAAAATGGTAAATTTACACACAAAAATGATAAATTGACAAAAAAAATTTTTTTGTTAAACAATATAAATCCTCGTTATAAAATATTTTTTGTAAAATAACTGTTTTTTTTTGTAAATTAACTAGAATTATCGTAATAAATTTTTCAACTTTTTTTTAAATATTTTTCAATAAAAAAAAAAAAATACAAAAAATTTTTTTTTTTTTTTTTGTTAAACAACATAAATCCTCGTATAACATAATTTTTGTCAAATAACAGTTTTTTTGTACTTCAACTACACTCAAAAAAAAAAAAAAAAAAAACTGTAATGTTAGCAAAAAAAGCTTGTAAACCCACAAGAAAATTTGCTGATTTTGAACCCACAATTTTTTTGCTAAAGTTAGCAAAAATGTTTTGCCAATAATTAGTTAACTAAATTTATTTTTTTTTTAACTTAGTTCATACACATCAGAGAACCCCATTGGGTTCGGACCCGATAGGTCCAGACCCCGATGTGCCTAGACCTAGTTGGGTTCCTTTAAAATCGTCATAGTTTTTGATCCAAAATTTGTGTCCGTTTCGCTCTACCTTGCTTAGTTTTTGAGATACGTGATTATAGGGGACCACTGAGGTATTGAGAATTAAAAAACTCGATAACTTCAATAATATTACTCGGAGAGCTTTTGACTATGTTGCGGTCTTGTTCTACGTGTTGAGAGCTACAAAAATGTTTTTGGACTTTTTGTTGTATCGGCAATATTTACCGAGATATGAGCATTTTAAAATTTTCGGGAATGCTAACTTTTTTGGATCCAAAATTAGGGCCCATTAGGGTCCACACATGTGAAGAGGACCGGCGATACTATGGAGAGCCCGAGAACCAAAAATGGCCTCTATTTTGCTCTATCTGGCTTAGTTTCCGAGATAGCGCCATTTTAAGTTTTCTGAAAATAAAAAAAAATTTACCATTTATTTTGCTAATATTAGCAAAAAATCTTGTAAAAATGTTGTCAGCTCAATTTCAAATTTAGCAAAAGAAATTAGTTCAAAGTTTGTTTAAAATTGCTAATTTGCTAAATGAAGTTTACAAGAATTTTTTGCTCACACGCTAATCTCAACTAAAAATTTGCTAAAAGTTAGCTAACTAGCGTAAGCAAAAAAAATTAGTAAATCTACTAACGTAATTTTTTTGAGTGTAGAATCCTTGTAATAAAACTTTGTTGTAAAATTACAGTTTTTTTTTGTAAAATAACCTTTCAAAACGGTAGAATACAATTACGAAAATAAACTTGTAAAATTACCAATAAAACTGTAGTTCTCGTTTGAGCAAAGTACAAGATTTTTTGTTAAAAAACAAGAAAAATTGTTAAATATTGGTAGAATGGGATTACAAGGCATTTTACCAGGCGTTTTACCATTTTTTTTTTTTTTTTGAGTGTAGAACAAATGTCTCAGATTCTAAGACATTTTTCGTAAAAAAAAAACAGTTTGAGATTCTGAGGCATTTTTCGTATAAAAAAAGTTTCAGATTTTGAGACATTTTTCATATAAATAAAGTCTCAGATTCTGATACATTTTTTCGCATTGAAAAAGTCTCACATTCTGAACTTTTAGGTTCTGAGACATTTTTCAAATAGAAAAAGTCTCAGATTCTGAGACATTTTTCGTATAGAAATAGTCTCATATTCATACAAGGGCTAGTTGGTAGCGTGCTAGCCTTTGAACGTAGGGGTCGGGGGTTTGACTTCCACCAGAACCCTTGGTTTCTTTGCTACAATGAGACGATGGTCATTTGGAGGTTTTAAAAACGGTCCATCTTTAGACCTAACTCCGAAATTATCACTCAAAATAATAACGGAATAAGACTTTTTCATCTTATTGTTAGAGGCCTGAAAAAATATTATTTATGGTTTTCTAAACTGATTTTTCAATAAATTACCAACGAAATAATCCCTAATTGAAGAGCATAAAAATTGTATGTACTCTTTAGGGTTAAATCTACTTACACATAGCACCTAATGTTTGACTTTATCATTTGTAAACTTTTGTTTTGGTCATTACCCACCCATACCTAGTATATCTAACTACAGCAAACATTTTATGGTTTGCTTTAGTTTATTTTATGGTCCAACTATTTATAGCCTAAATTGATTGGTGTTTGATAATGTCTGTAGGTAAGTAAACTTTTTGGACAGATTTTATATGTTCACATAAAATTGGTCATGGTAAAGGACGACAAAATGTTAAAAGTAAATTACATATCGATTTGAGGTTTAAATGTCATGAATGAGAGTATACAATTTTATTGCTTATGTCATAAAATGTTTAGTAAACAGATGCAAGATGAAGTTATTAAGTAGTACAAGGAAGTTAGGGGAACAAATAACACTGTTCAACAAATTTTGGGTTATCGTCTTGAGCCTCAATGGCTCCAAAGTCATATGAAAGTAGACCATCAAATAAACAAAATCACCAAAGAGATTTGCAGAGTAAGGTCGAATTTCTTTTTTATGACCCACTAAAGTTTTTAACGTTTGGAAAACGTGACAAAAACTATAATAAACACACAAAAAATTATTGGCTAACAATTTTCAATTAAATCTATTGATCAACAAAATTTAAATGAATCAATCAATGTTTTGATTAAAATTTTGTTATTTTCTTTAACTGTTGAATTACAAATTTTCAACATACCAGATTTTTATCCGCTTTAATTTATTTGAACAGATTAATTCAAAAATATACAAAATAATCGGGTTTTACTTTTTTTATTGTTGACAACATGTTGGAACGCAAAGAAGATGCATTTTTTGATAATTTTGTCATAAGCTTACAATTCATTTGTTAAATCAATCAGTCAAAGTTTGAAGGTTTGTGAGATATACGCAAAATGCTTAAAAAATGGAGAAATATAAATAATCTATATTTTGTTTGAACTTCCTACCTTTGATGCCCCAAGTATAATTTAATGCACAAAATATTCGTATATAATATAAAGTGTGCAATGTTCGTACTTTTTACGAAAAAATATTATACTTTTCATATTTTGAGTAGGTTTTTTGTAGCTCGAGGTCGTTTTTTCCTTTACTAATTAAAACTATGACATTTTAATTTTCAATAAACTTATTTTTCTGTTTTAAATTTATTTATGTTGGCCTTTTTTGCAAAACTACATCGACACTTGTTTCGGAATTTGTCAGATTCCATTGTCAAGATTGTTTAGCAAATATAAAAACCCTATACCACAAGTAGCAAAGGGTTTTTAATGACCAACTAAAATGACCTACATAAATAAATTTAAAACAGAAAAATAATTTTCTTGAAAATGATTCTATGAGAATATCATTGTTTAAATTAGTAAAGGAAATAATGACCTCGAGCTAAAATAAACAAACTTAAAATATCATTTTTTAAAGGTCGAATAAAACAATTTTTATTTTTTAATAAAAATTAATCAGAATATTATATTTTTCTTTTTTACTTTTTAACTTTAAAAGAGAGTAAGTTCTGACTGAAACAATATATCGCTTAGTTTTTTTTATGAAAATCAGAAATGTATCTAGTTTTCAATTTTAGATGGCTTGAAATAAATTGGACTTTATGGGGGAAAAAACAAGAGCAGATTCGGTTTGAAATTTTACTTTTAGGAATGGCTCTATCTCGGAAAGTATAAGAGATAACTACAATTTATATTTTTTAGCCATCCAAACTCATTTTTATGGTGTCGATTTGTAAAGGAGGAAGCGGAACTTTTTCAGTTTTTTACGATTTATACCTATTTAATAAAAATTAATATAGTCATATTTGGGGGCATGTCACAGACTCAATTCCGTTCGGATTTTAAATGTCACAGACTCAAATCCGTTCGGATTTTAAAAAAAGTGGTTTACTAGTAAATCGCAAATCAATTTTTTTTTTTTTTTGGAATGAGACCACTTTTATGCAATTGAATTCCACTTTGATATTTGAAAGTGATTTCATTCCGAAAAAAATAATATTCGTTTTGCGTTTTACGAATAAACCATTTTTTTCGGAATGAAATCACTTTCAAAAATCAAAGTGGAATTGAATTGCATAAAAGTGGTTTAATTCCTAAAGAAATATTTGCTTTGCGTTTTACGAGTAAACCACTTATTCCACATCCGAACGGAATTGAGTCTGTGACATGCCCCTAAATTAAAGGTATTTAAAGGACCTATATTGTGGTGCTGTATCCTCTGCTGTATCCTCCTCTGTATTTAACATTCATAGACTTTGAAAAAGCTTTTGATACATTAAATCAAACAGCGATATGGAATGCATTGGCATGTAAAGGAGTCCCTGACAAATTAATATGCCTCATTAAAGGTTTATATGCAAATGCCACCTGCCGCATTTTACATGAGAACCAACTAAGCAACAAAATTTCTGTCAATACTGGAGTACGACAAGGCTGCGTATTATCGCCTCTGTTGTTTAACTGCGTCCTAGACACAGTTATGCAGAAGGTTACACTATACAGAAGAGGAATAACCTGGGGGACTACAAGGTAGATTAGAGGACCTTGATTATGCAGACGATATATGCCTACTATCACATACCTTCTCAGATATGCAGTCGAAGCTCTCATTAGTCCAAGAATCTGCATCATGGGTAGGCTTGAAAATAAACATCAGCAAGACAAAAGTTATGCGCATAAACGTGGCTAATGATCAAACATTTTTTATTCAGAACAACCCTATTCAAAATGTAAATTCATTCTGTTACTTGGGAAGCATTCTCGATATAAATGGCGGTTCCAAAGCAGACATAAAAAATCGTATTAACAAAGCTCGTCAGTCCTTTGGCCAATTAAAGCAAGTATGGAGCTCGTCTTATATATCTCAACGGACAAAACTCAGCCTGTTCAATTCCAATGTTAAGTCAACCTTGTTGTATGGATGTGAAACATGGAATGCAGCTAATCCAGATATACATGACATTCAGGTCTTTGTAAACAAATGCTTACGCAAGATCCTGCACATATATTGGCCTGCAACTATATCAAATAACCGCCTCTGGTCAGAAACACACCAACATCCAATTTGGCAAGAGATATGCAAACGTAAGTGGAGCTGGATTGGCCGCATACTAAGAAAGCCATCTGATGACATTGCGAAACAAGCTATTGATTGGAACCCACAAGGTAGTCGACGCAGAGGACGCCCATCCCACACCTGGAGACGACAAATTGAAATTGAAGCATCTAAACTACATCTTAGTTGGAATGAAATAAAGCATCGTGCATCAGATCGAGCAGATTGAAACAACCTTGTTGCGGCCTTATGCTCCTTGTAGGAGTAAAAGGAAGCTATATATATATATACACTCAAAAAATTATGTTAGTAAAATCAACTGAAAATGTCAGTTAAAATTACTACTTTGTAAGTTGTTTTGGGGTCAACTACTTTTTCAGTTAAATCAACTAACAATGTTAGTTATTTTAACTGGACAAAAAACAACTGACTTATGTAGTAAAAACTACTTACATTTGTAGTCAAAACAACTAAAATGTAGTAAAAATAAAATAATCAATATATAATTTTTAAAAAAAAAAAAAATTGAAGACCAAATTTTTCCAAGTCTTTTTTTTTTAAAAAAAGTTGTGAAAAATAAAAAAAACGAAAATTTATTTTATTGTTTGGAAAAAAACTTTGAAAATTTTTAAGAAAAAAAAGTAAAATTAACTACTTTAAATAACTGTTACTACAATACAGTACTTTTTTGTTAGTTGTTCAAAAAAACGACTTAAAATAACTAACAGAAATAGTTGTTTGATATTTTTCATACAAAAACAACTGACTTTGTAGTTGAAAACAACTAACTACTGTAAAATATACAAACAACTAACATGTAGTAACTTACATAATTTTCTGAGTGTATCTTGTGGTGCTAACAACGAATTTTTTGATTTATTACCAAAAATGTCTTAAAATTTTAGTATTTTACTTAATATGACGAAAAGTTGTGCATGTTTGGGCACGTTATTTACACACGTAGATAGGGTTTTAAAAGACCTTTTATTTGTTATGTAACATGACTAGTTTTCTTTGCATAATATAGGAAGTAAACGGAAAAAACTGAAAAATTACCGTTTTTCCCCCTTTATATGCACCCCCTAAATATGAATATGGGCCGCTAAATATAAAAAAGAATTCGTGGCCCTTTATTTTCCCTGCTCTACAAAATAAAACCAATTCCATAAAGATCGGCAGATGACATTCGGGAGATTTCCCTGTAAGTCGGTTATTTAGGCATCTACTAACACATTGCACAAAAAAATAATGGCAAGCGATTAAGGTGTTCGTATGCAAAATGTGGCCAACTTTGGGGGGTTCTGCTGCCTTTCTCGTGCAACAGCTGGGCTCTAACTTCTAATTTGCTTGACTCACGCGAATCACACGTGAGCGTGAATGATTTTTATTTCAATCACGTGATTCTGAGTGAGCGTGAGTAAGAAAAAAATCTGCTTGAGTGATTGGTAAGTCAGTCATTTATTTTTTGCGTGATTTTGCGTGATTTTATTTTTTGATTTTACTAAATTTTTCATTTTTATTTTTTGCAAAAAAAAAATTATGAGTGTTTTTGGTAAGAACATTTTAAGCGTGAGTAGATTTTGCGTGACTCACGCGTGATCGTGATTGAATCTGGCGTGAATCACGCATGAGCGTGAGTAATTTTATTTTTAATCACGTAAATAGTGAGTGATCGTGAGTAGTAAAATTGTTTGCGTAAGTGTTTAGTGAGTGATTTGATTATTATTTGCGTGAGCGTGAGTAAGTTTGAGTCGAAATCCACTCACGAGCGCATCCCTTCTCCAAAATACGTTAGCTATGGCCATTTCTATCGTCCAGTACTTAATACTAATAACACCCTTTTCACTGTACCGATTTAATCCATATTTACATATAATCAACTTATGTTTATCACAACTATTTAAGAATTTAAATCAGATCCCAACACACTGTAGTTTAGCTACAAAATTGAGTTCAACAGACAGATATCGCCAGATGGTCTATTTAAAATTGTAAACTTATATTGTGATGTGTTACAATCTTAATCACAAAGCAGTAAAATCTGCAACAAAAAAATTGTGTTTTTATTGGAAAATAAATGAAACCCTTTTCTTGTTAAACTCTTTATGATTAACAAAATTTTATTATTTTGATGAGAATAAAAATTTAATTGAACTAAATTCAGACAAACCTTTTTATACCCTCCACTCTAGTGATAGAGGATATATATAAGTTTGTCATTCTGTTTGTAACACCTCGAAATATTGGTCTAGGACCCCATAAAGTATATATATTCATGATCCTCGATCGATTTTAAGACGATCTAGCGATGTCCGTCCGTCCGTCTGTCCGTCCGTCTGTCCGTCTGTCTGTCTGTCTGTCTGTCTGTTGAAAACACGCTTACTTTTGAAAGACTTTACGGAGGCTCCTGAAGTTTGGCATATATGTTGGGCATTTACCTGGTCAGGTTGGTATTGCAATCCAGCGAAATAGGTCCAGTGGTTCAAAAGTTATAAGCAAATGAGTGAATTTCGGCAAGGGTTTTTCTGGAATTTACGAGATAAAACACACGGTAACTTTCGAACGGCAATTCTGAGGGTGCTGAAGTGTTGCATATATATTTATCGTTCCTCTGGTCCGGTTCGTTTTAAATTTCAGGCAAATCGGTCCAGTGGTTTAAAAGTTATTAGCAAAACCGTAAATTTCAGATTAGTTTCACCTTAAATTCACATGTTGAAAACCCGTTAAACATGTTTTAAAAACATTTGTAAGTCAGAAAAATATTTTAAAAGGTATTTTTGTCACACAAAAATATTTTTACACTAAAACAAAAAAAAACAAGTAAGAAAATTATAGTCGGTCAAGACCGACCATATAATACCCTACACCAGAGTTTCCCGGACCATGGGTCCCAAGATCAAACATGGACTGATTAGATCTATATTTTGTCAAATCTTTAATAAGTGTAAAAAGCAATCACTAAGCAAATTTGAGTGGAATAGGCTTCTTTTTGTTGACAATAAATCGCTTCAACTGAATATCGGGCGAAATTTCCACATGGGACCAAGTCCAAAAATGGTCCGATGATAATCAGATTTGATAAGGTTATAAAAGTACGCGTTTAACATACACAAACAAAATTTTAATTAAATATTTTCTATTTTCATGAAATTTGAGAGATTTATGTGAAAATCGGGAAGGTGGTTTGTATGGGGGCTACAAGAAGATCTGGCCCGATTTCTTTAAAATTCGGAATGGTGATTTGTGTAAATGAAACATGATTACCTGCAAAATTTCGAAAATATACCCGTTAAAATGCGGTTATTAGAGTCATTTGAGCCAAAACTAAAGAGGACCTTTGTAAGGGGGCTAGGTCTAAATATGGACCCATTTTTTCCAATTTCAATAGGCTTCGTCCTTGGGCCAAAAGAAGCTTAAGTTTCAAATTTCAAGTCAATTGATTAAAAATTGCGACCTGTATCGTGTTTACACCGTTTACATGGACGGACGGACGGCCATCGCTAAATTGAATCAAAAAGTGATTCTAAGTCGATCGGTATACTTAAAAGTGGGTCTAGGACCAATATTTCGGGTAGTTACAAACATCAGCACAAACTCATTATACCCTGTACCACAGTGTGGTGTAGGGTATAAAAACTTGTGTTTTTAATTAATACCCCAGCAAAAATAAATCGAGATTTTGGCGGCACAGCATCTTTTTATAGCATACCGAAGCGCATCCAAAGAGCGCTCTTGAGGATGCAGTAAAAGTAAGTGTGCAATTACAATTCTGGCGTTGGCTTTGAATTTTGTTCTGGCGTTTGTTTGTATACACACACACAAAGAATAACAGGAATATAATTATTTGGTGGAAGAAAAATAAATTTTTCCTGAGAATTACTTTTTTTCGGTGAAACATAAAACTGCTTTGGTTTTTTTATTGATATTTTTTTGATAATTGTTTTTTTTTAATAATAATTGGCGGTAAATTATATTTCACTTTCTTTTATATGTACTTTTCTTATAATTTTGCAATACACAGATGTGTTTCATAAACAAGATGTGTTTCATAAACAAAATCAACCCTTTTTTTGTAAATGACTGGAATGCCAAAGCAAAAAAAAAAAATACTCACGAGAGAGCAAAGCCAAGAAAATGGAATTGATTCTATTCTGGCTTTCAAACGCTAGCGTTGGCTTTGAATTTTGTTCTACATACAAAATGTATGGGAACAAGCAAAATTCAAGGCCAACGCCAGAATTGTAATTGCACACTAAGGGGAAAAAAATTTTATTTTTTCTTATGATTTTTTATAGGAAACTTATAATATAAAATTATTTTTCGATAAAATTTTACACTTGCTTTCCTTTTTAATATATTGAACACTTTTTGAAAGAAAAACCATGAGTTTTGGACAAAGACACATGATTTGACAGACATGATTTATTATTGCACAATTATCGGCCCTGCAAGAAGTGCTTCAATCATAACACATTTTGAATGATGATAATAAATAGGCCAGATTCTAAAATATTTTTTAGTATTAAAAAAAAAATGTTGAGAACCTACACCATTTCCACTTTAATTTCAGAAAATACAATCTGATCATATTTTAGAAATTCCATTTATATTTAAAAAATTTTCAATTATATTTGAAAATTTCCAATTGTATTTCAGAAACTTCGATTTATAACCAAAAAATCAATTACATTTAAAAAATTTCCAAATATATTTTATAAATACCCATTTATAATTTAAAAATTTCCAATTATATTTTAAGATTTTCCAATTGTATTTCAGATACAGTCAATTGTATTTCAGATTTTCCAAGTGTATTTCAGAAATAGTTAAATGTGTTTTGTGTTTATTCTGCTTAAATCAGCTCTAAAAAGGTGCATGAATTCACTGCATCTTTATAGCGGTTTTATCAGCGCTCTAAATAGACATGATTTCAGAGCTTTGTCTTTACCGAAGCCCTAATGCGGAAAGGGAGTCTACCCTTAATGGTTTCGACGCCCTTTCCGCTTCCATAACCAGAATCCAAGGATGTGCAGAACTCAGAAGTGGGGACATCAGAAAGTTATGCTGCAAAAATGAAAAACAATTATGCTGCAAAAAAAAAAATTATGCTGCAAAAAAAATAAAAATTATGCTGCAAAAAACAAAATTAAAAAAAAAAAAATTTAATGAAAAAAATTTTTTAAAATGTCAAAATGTAAAGAATTTAATCACAATAATTACAAAAATATTTACTAAAAAAATTAGCTTATGAAAAGTGGTGAAAAATTTTTTTTTCAATCGAAATTTTTTTAAAAATTTTTTTAACCATTTTTGACAAGTTTATTTTTTTGTTAGTTAATTTTGTATTTTTTGTCTTTAATTTCTTTACATTTTGGCATTTCAAAAAAAATTTTTCATTAAACTTTTTTTTTTAAATTTTTGTTTTTTTGCAGCATAATTTTTATTTTTTTTTGCAGCATAATTTTTTTTTTTTGCAGCATTATTGTTTTTCATTTTTGCAGCATAACTTTCTGATGTCCCCACTTCTGAGTTCTGCACATCAAAGGGTTCTTGCGGATCTCGACGTAAATAAGTCACCGGGGCCGGATGGCATATCAGCACTGGTGCTGAAACAGTGCTTTTCAACTCTAGCTCGTCCATTGGCAAACCTATTCAGTTTTTCGTATCGTGTGGGAGTCTTTCCCTCGTGCTGGAAGGTTGCTAATGTTCAGCCAATCCCTTAAAAGGGTGCGGCTAACAACCCTGAAAATTACCGCCCAATTGCAATTTGCTCTGCGCTTTCAAAGGTGATGGAAAGCATGGTTAATTTCCACCTTGTCCATTATTTGGAGATTAACTCATTACTTAGTGATCGTCAGTATGGCTTCCGCAGGGGTCTCTCTGCGGGAGACCTGTTAGCGTTCCTTTCGGAAAGTTGGAGTCGGTCCATTCATCATTTTGGGGAAAGTAAGGTGGTTGCTTTGGATATTTCCAAGGCGTTCGACCGTGTATGGCACGGTGCACTCCTGTCAAAGCTTATTGCTTTTGGTGTTGGTAATGTCTTCAGTCGATTTATTTCGAGCTTCCTCAGAGATCGCTCTATACGTGTTGTTATAGATGGGGTTTCATCTAATGAATTTCAGCTAAATTCAGGGGTACCGCAAGGTTCTGTTCTTTCTCCTACACTATTTCTTATTTTTATACCCTCCAACTACAGTATGGGGGTATACTCACTTTGTCATTCCGTGTGTAACGCATCAAAATATCGGTCTAGGACCCCATAAAGTATATATATTTATGATCAGTGATCGATTCTAAGACATTCTAGCGATGTCCGTCCGTCCGTCCGTCCGTCCGTCTGTCCGTCTGTAGTTAACACGATGCAGTGCAAAATAAAAGAGCTAGACTCCCGACATTTGGCACTAATATGTCTTATGTTGATAGGCAGGTTAAGTTCGTAAATGAGCAAAATCGGACCAGGGGGGAAAAAGTTCCCCCTTGAAGAACTAAACCAACCTCTGAAAAATACCATATTTTTACATGATTTGTTGTGTTTTTGTTTAACAAATGCAACATTTTTATGCCACAAAAAGTTCAGAGAAGAATTAGAAGATGTCGTTTTTGTCAGCCCGCCCCCTTTTTTTTTAAATAATGATAATCTTGTATTTCTTTAGTGCAAAAAGCATAAGAATGAATTTTTAAACACATATTCGAGGGAAAATTTGCCCCCCCCCTATTACTACTAGCGACCCCCTGACCCCCTCCACAAAAAAAAAATAAAACGCCCCTGCATTTTTTTTTTATTTTTTTGCATGTTGGAGGGTATAAAAGATTCGGCACAGCCGAATTTAACACTCTTACTTGTTATTAATGATCTTCTCAGTAAAACTTCCAATCCAATATATTCTCTTGCAGATGACAGCAACATTTGTCATTCATTTTCTTTTGATCATAAGCCAAGCCTCGTAGAAGTTGGGGGCAAAAGGCAGATCATGAATGACTCACTCAATGAAGACCTTTTGGTAATATCTGATTGGGGTCAAGCGAATAGAGTAGATTTTAATGCGCGCAAGACCCAATGTTGTATGTTGTCACATAGACGTGCCGTTGAAACAGCATTGTCATCTGTATTTATGGGTGGTATCAATATTGAGGAATCGGATACTCTTGATGTTCTGGGCATGAAAATTCAGTGCGATGTCCGTTGGAATAAACACGTTTTTCAGGTGTCGAAAGAAGCATTCAAGTGCCTTGGCTTTCTAAATCGGTGTAAGAATTACTTCACTCCATCCGATCTCCTCACTATTTATACAACCTACATCCGACCGAAAATGGAATATAACTCTCATATATGGGCAGGGGCGTCAGAGTATATTTTGAAGCTCTTGGACCGTGTTCAGGGAAGGGCTACGGCGCTTATTAATGACAGTAGGGTATCCAACTTTATTGACTCATTGGAGCATCGTAGAAATGTGGGTTGTGTTACACTTTTCTATCGATACTACCATGGGAGGTGTTCTGCAGAGATTAGCCAGCTTATTCCAAGGGCTCGGGATTTTATTCGTAATACTCGCTTATCTAGTAGATCACATCCATATGTGGTTGATTGTGAAGTGGATCGCACAACGCATTATAGAGAAAACTCGTTCATCAGCCGTACAAGTCGTATGTGGAATAAACTTCCTACCGAGGTCTTTCCTGTTACTTACAATGTACAAAGATTTAAATCAAATGTCCACAAACACTACTCCATCTTTCCTCCTTCCCATAACCTTTTTTCCTGATATCAACATAATGCACTGCATTTGTATGGGGCATCCCCTGAGTGTTGGTTAAAAAAAAAAAAAAAGTGTATTTCAGAAATAGTTAAATGTGTTTCGTGTTTATTCTGCTTAAATCAGCTCTAAAAAGGTGAATGAATTCACTGCATCTTTATAGCGGTTTTATCAGCGCTCTAAATAGACATGATTTCAGAGCTTCTTAAGAGCGCTTTTTCGGTGTATCCAACAAGCGCTCTAAAGTGTGACATCGCCTTAGAGAATCATGCATGAATTCAGCAGGTTTGGATGCGCTCCTTGACTCAAGTTTCCTTTCCAAAAGCTGCTGCCAGTTCAGCAAAATTTCTGCTGGGACTTTAGTTAAAAATTAATTTTATAGATAACAACTAAATCGGTGAAAAAATTTTTATTGAAAAGTCCCTTTTGAGAATATTGCAGATAGCAAGTTTTGAATATAAGCCCTCGATATGTATTTTAGAGCAAAAATCTTATTTTTTTCAAAAAAAAAAAAATATTTTTTCTAAAAAATGTGGAATTTAATTTGTTTGTAAATAAAAGATAATTTGTTTATATTTTTTACTATATTTTTTATTATTTTTTTTAATTTTTTTTTTAAATATTAGAAAATTAGTACTCGAACATCGTTTACACACCTCTTTTTATACAGACTTTTTTTGATTATTTTGTAATGAAATTAAAAATAACATTGTATCTAAGTAAAAACACTTAACACGAAATATGTTTTGTCAATATTCAAAACTTTTGTAAATAACAATAAGAACGACATTAAATTTACATAATTAAATATTAATTCCAATTACTAAGCAATTGACTGGAGGGCACCAATTTTAAAGGTGCTGGTGGCCGTGATAAAAATGGTGGTGGAGGTAAAACTTGAATACTTTGTGAAGAACTGGCATATCTAAGATTTGGTCGTCTGGTGAGGGAGAAAAAAAAATAAAAACAACCCGTGTAAAAATGGATTAGATCTTATTTAATCTGTTTATATCTATTCATATATGATCATGTCTGATTAGATATAATTATATCTAAAATGACCAAAATCGAGATCTAATTATATCTCGGATTTGGCAATGTTGACCAAATCCGAGATATAATTAGATCTCGATTTTGGACATTTCAGATATAATTATATGCAATCAGATACGATCATATATGAACATATATGAACAGATCAGATAAGATCTAATACATTTTTACACGGGAATTAATTAATTTAAAATTGACAAGTGTTAGAAGACTTAAATGATAAAATAATAATTTTGAAATGAAAAATAATTAATTTTTACATTTATATATTAAGAGGAAATTCTTCAACCGAGCTTGTTAAGTAAGGATGGGTCTAAAAATTATATTAACATTGGTTAAATTTGGGTTAGCAGAAAAATAATAAATTTTTTGATATATTTTGTCCGAATTTTTTTCTGGAATTCTTAAAGGTTAATAAAAGCATTATATAAGCAATAAATATCACAGTAACCTTACCTAGCTTTGACGGACTTACGACCGGAACTAAAAATTTTAAAGAAATAAAATTAAAAAGAACATTAAAATGCTTGTAAAGAATAATGTCAATTAAGATCTACACTGAAAAAATGCAACTAAAATTTAGGAACATTTTTTTTTTTTTTGAAAAAAGTTCATAAATTTTCCTAAAATTTTGTAAAATTTAACAAAAAAATGAGAAATTTTCTTAGCTTTGAGGAAAAAAATTTAGTTCATTTTCTTACAAACAGTTCATTGTTATCTTTAAATGGACTTCTTTAATATAAGGAACTAAATCCTTACTGCCACAGAAATTTTCCCCAAGTCTAAGAAACATATCATTATTTTTAAGATATATTTCTTAAGAATATGTGCACACACAATTAAGTTCAAGTTTAATTAAAATTTACTAAAAATAACTTTATTGTATTTTTCTTCTTAGAATTGAGGAGGTGTACTTCTTAGAATTTAGTTAAAAATTTAAAGTGGTGATATCTCGAAAAATAAGCGAGATAGAGCGAAACGGATAAAACTTTCAAAGAAAGTACTTCAAGGAAAATGTTAAATAGCCTAGCTCTACGTATCTTTGGGATTCTCAAGACCCTAATTTCAGATCTAAAATTTGATATTCCCGATATTTTTTATAGGCACATATCTCGGTTAATACTGCCGACACGACAAAAATTCCAACGGCATTTTTATAGCTCTTGTCTCATAGAACATTTTTTAATGAACAGTTAATAAACTGAACCGATTTTGATGAAATTTTTTCTGATTTGTAGATTATTAAATTCTCTAGTTTTTACCGTGGCCCATTATTCTGAAAAATATTGATTTTTGTGCAAGTTATGCTAATGTAAACTTAAACAAGTAAGAAAGTTATAGTCGGTCAAGATCGACCATATGATACCCTACACCATTGTTTTCCGGAAAATGGGTCCCAAGTCCAAACATGGACTGATTGGGTCTGTCTTTTGTTATATCTTTATTTAGTGTAGAAAACACACACAGATAAAATTTTAGTGGAATTGGTTTATTTTTTTTTTATCAATAGACCGATTTTACTAAATATCGGTCGAAATTTTTATAAGAGGGACTTACAAGGGAAGTATCTCAACCCTTATGAACCGATTTGCCTGTAACTTAAAATATATATCAAGGAGACAATTCTAAGGTTGGGGTGTCTCGGCTTATCGGCCATATCGCGGATTTAAGGGTTCAAAACATGGGTCAAAAAATGGCGAAAAATCGTTTTATGGATTTTTCAGCCATTTCCTTTGATGAAACTATATGATGTTTACATATGAGAAGAAAGGTTTTTTAATGCCTATCTAACGGTGGCATAACCTTGTAAAAGTTTGGCTTCGTTAAAAACTTTTTTCATGAAAATGTGTAAGTTTTGGGGGGTATTTATATGAAGATATTGACCTACGATGTCCATATGAATATGAAGTAATCTTTATTAAATTTAAGTTGACACGTATTTTTGCTCTAAAGGATATTTCTATTAGTTCGGGAGTTATTGAAATTTTCCCGGAGGTCGACATTGTTTCATAAGGGGACAACGAAATTTTGAATCACTGATATGGCCGATAAGCCGAGACACCCTACCCTTAAAATCGTCTCTTTTATGTTTATTTTAAGTTTCAGGCAAATCAGTTCATAAGGGTTGAGATACTTCCCTTGTTAGTCCAAAAATGGTCCAATTATATTCCGATTTGATTAGGTTACTAAAGTACACGTTTAACACCTACAAATAAAATTTTTATCAAATATTTTCATTTTTATGAATTTTGAGGGAATTATGTGAATATCGGGAGGGTGGCTTGTATGGGGACTACCAGAAGGACTGAACCGATTCCTTTGAAATTTGGAATTATGATTCATGCATACAAAATTTGATTACCTGCTAAATTTAAAAGCGATATCTGTTATAATACGGCCATTAGAGTCATTAAGCCGAATCCAAAGGGGGCGTTTGTATGGGGGCTAGATCTTAACATGGACCGATTTTCTCCAGTTTCAATAGGCTTCGTCCTTGGGCCAATAGATGGTTAAGTTTCATATTTCAAGTCAATTGATTGAAAATTGCGACCTGTATCGTGCTTAAACCGATAGATGGACAGACGGACGGACAGACGGACGGACAGACGGACATTGCTAAATCGACTCAAAAACTAATTCTGAGTCGATCGGTATACTTCAAGTATGTCTAGGACCAATATTTCGGGTAGTTACAAACATCAGCACAAACTCAATATACCCTGTACCATAGAGTGGTGTAGGGTATAAAAAATGGAAAAAATTACTTTTCATCTTTCATTAAAACCATAATTAAGTCAAAATTTCAAAAAATGGCCACGGTAAGTACTGAAGAATTTAATGATCTACAAAAAAAAAAACAAAATCATCAAAATTGGTTCCCCGAGTAAAAATGTTTATATGATGCCAAGTCCATTACACAAAAAATCATTTACACTCATTTTATGTGTGTGACTGAGACTCAATTTACTCACGTGATTGAGAGTAAGTGTGAGTGACAAAAAAATTCGTGAGTGAGTGTGCGGCGTGAGTAAGTTTGAGTGATTTCTTTTGTCTTCATATTTCCTTTATTACCGCAAAAATCAAACAAGTTTTGTAAAATATGGCAAAACTTTAAATTTCGTCTCGAAAAATCCGGATCTACCTTTGTTAAATTTTGCTAAACTATAAAATTTGCGTAAAATTTTTGAAATTTTAATTTTTAAAAGTTTTTTTTTGTATAAACAAGAGCTTCGTGAGTGTGAGTGAAGTTTGTGTGATTGCACGTAAGTGTGAGTTGTCTTAAATTTACTATCGTGATTGTGAGTGATTTTGAGTAAAAAAAATATGCTCGTGAGTGAGTGTGCGTAATTTAAATCGCACGTTAAATTCGAAAATAAATTCAAAAAGTGTAAAAGTAAAACAATTTTTAAGAAAAACAAGTAGAAAAGTTAAATTCGACTTGGCCAAATTTATGAATACCCTCCGCTAGGCCCATTTTAAGTGTTAGTTAATTTTCCAACGTGAAAAATTAGATTTTTTATTAGAAATATTATATGGTGTGAAAAAAAAACTTTTTTGAAAAAAAAAGAAAAAAAATTACTAAATTTTTTTTTGAGTGTAAAATTTTTTTTTAATGTAAAATTTTTTTCGAGTGTATTTTTTTAGTGTAAAAATATTTTTGAGTGACAAAAATGCGTTGTAAAATATTTTTGTGACTTTCCAATATTTTTAATACATGTTTGTTTAACGGTTTTTCAACATGTGAATTTAAAGTGAAACTAATCTGAAATTCACGGTTTTGTTAATATCTTTTGAACCACTAGACCGATTTCGCTGAAATTCAATACAAACCAGGCCAGGGAACGGTAAATAAACATACCCAGCTTCAGCATTCTAAGAATTGCCTTTTAAAAGTTAGTGGGTTTTTATCTCGTAAATTTACGAAAAAACCCTTGCCGAAATTCAGTCTTTTGCTCATAGCTTTGAAACACTGGACTGATGTCGCTGGATTTCAATACCAACCTGACTGGGTAAATGTCCAATATGTATGCCAAACTTCAGGAGCCTCTGTAAAGTCTTTCATAAGTTAGCGTGTTTTCAACAGACAGACGGACTGACATCGCTAGATCGTCTAAAAATCGATCGGGTGTTTCTATTCACCAGCAGGAGAGTTTTTATCCAAGTTACAAACCTTTTGGTTTCAAGAAAACGAAAACAACAATTCTTATTTTCTTTCTTTTTAACACACAAAAATATTGGACCTGTCCGACAAAGGCTTTGGGTTCCTTCTTTGACTTGAAATTCCGACACTTCTGAACAAAGTGAAAATATGCCCTCAAAAAAATACAACTAAAATTTGGAAAAAAAATCTTTAAAAGTTTGACTCGTAGAACAATTCCACCAAATACCCAAAAGCGCCCTTAGCATTAGGCACAGTACATGAGTAGTAGTATCACAGAGTTGCATCTGATGGATGTAAGTATTAGTGACAGCACACGGTGTAACTTTTGACGTTTCATACAAAACATAAACAAACATCATAAATGCACTAGGCAGCGATGATCATTCTGTACTAAAAACCATACCACCATATTGGAAAGTAGTGAAAAGTAAAAAATGTTTTCTGCAAGTCAATGCTTCGAATGCTCCATCTGGGCTGACAAATTAAACTCTGTTCAAACCGAATTGGCCAGAGTGAGATTGACGTTTGAGCTAGAAGTTGGACAGTTAAAGGAAAAAATTGCGGGTCTTAAACAGGCTTTGAGCGGCGCAATTGTACCGTCCAATACTGCCAGCGCGGAAAGTATTTCATTTGCAAGGCTTATTGTGTCACAAAAACAAGTATATGATGACAACGTTAAATGTATTTGTCAGAATATAGAGTTTGTGTCATCAAAAGCCTATTTCTTTATGAGGGACAGCCTAAAGTTTCAATTGCCTGCGAAATCAACCCTGAGGCTATGGCGTCCAATAAAATACATGAAGTCAGGAATTGACGAAAATGTGATGGGTCATCTGAAAGTGTTGACGGAGAACCTTGCTCCACGGGCAAAGGAGTGCATTCTCCTTATGGATGAGGTGTCCGTTAGGCAAGACCTAGTGTACAATAAATACACTGACAGAGTGGATGGGGTGGCTGATTTCAGCGGAGGCAAAAGAACAAAGGCGATTGCCAGCAAAGCCCTTGTTTTTATGCTGAAGGGAGTTTTTGATAAGTGGAAATTCATCTTATCATATTACGCAACACCACAAAATTTGAAAAGTAACTATAAATTAGTTAAAAAATTTTTATTTTGAAAAGTTTAAAAATATATTTTTTTATAATAAATTTGTTTAGGTGAACCACTTCTTGAACTGGTAAAGGAGAACGTAAACGCGGTAGAAGACTTGGGGCTCACAATAACGGCCATTGTGATGGACCAGGGAGGCACGAATGTTGGTGTTTTCAATTTGTTGGGCATCAATGAGAACAGAACGTATTTCATTTCCGACAAGACAAAAAACAAAATTTTTGTTTTGTACGATTACTGCCATCTTCTGAAATCAGCACGTAATACTTAGTTTCGTGGATAAGCAGAAGTTTGAAACAAGTGAAGGAGATGCCAGCATTGATGTGGTAAGAGAAGTGTACAAAGCTGAGCGAAATGAAATACATTTGCGCAAAATGCCAAAAATAACAGATGCTCATTTAAACCCCAATAATTTGGAGAGGATGAACGTCAGAAGAGCTGCTCAATTGTTCAGCCACAGCGTAGTAGCTGCAGTTGAGTTCAAGATGGAAGAACCCGGATTTTTTAGTGATGAACTGTTGTTACCGGGTACTATACAAACATACATATAATATTATTTTACAATACTAAATAAATATATAAATCTTTTTAGGAACTTTAGCGCTGTTAACGAAATTCAACGACATCTTCGACTCGTTGAATTCCAAAAATGTCTCTGACACAAGTCCGATAAAAAGGCCCCTCTACAGAGGAGAAACGCAAAAGAGGCAGGACATAGAAGATTTTATTCTATATGTGAAGAGTATAAAATTTGATGGTGTCGGTCGTGTACAATGGATCAAAGGTATACGATTGTTTTTTTAGTTTTTAAAATTTAATTATTTAAATTCAATTTTTAATTTTTAAGGTTTTGTAATTACTCTTCGAGGATTGCTGAATCTTTCTGACCATCTGTTTGAAAAATACGAAGATGTGAATTACATTCTTCTTGGTAGATTCAACCAGGACGCCATTGAAAATATATTTTTCAAAGCGAGGTCCATGGGTGGATGCAACACCCATCCCTCAATATACCAATTACAATACATATTTGCAAGGCTCATTTCCATGAGGATCATAACATATGCTTATAATTCCAATAATAATTGCACCGATGATGAGGACGCTATGTTGGAGTTTTCCTACGCCATTGTGGAAACCAATGAGGAACTTGCGTCAGCAAATCAACTAAAAATAAGAGGTAACAAAGCTGAAAATTATTACCTTTATTATTATTATCAAAAATTTTTTTATTTAATAGGTATCGATGATAATACCCATTTAGTGGATTTAGAAGAAAATGATGATTGGGATGATGTCGTTGAAGAGGTGGATGAAGCAGTGGAAGAAGAGGAAAATATTGTTTTGGAATATTTTACAGGATATTCGATATTTAAGGTATTTATTTATTTCACATAATTTATTTAATATAAAAATTTTATTTTTCATTTTTTTTTTATTCCAGACTATCCTTAACAAGTTCAACTGCGCTAATTGCACTGCGTTAGCTGTTGGAGATGCTTCGTCAGCTAACACTTTTACGCAAGCGAAAGCATTTAAGACAGCAGAGGACCTTGTTGTTCCATCACAACAATATAATCGTTTTTCATCAACTGTTTTCAAAATATATTGCAAATTTTTTACAGAAAGTTACGAACTTCTCAATATTCGTGAACGCCTCATCGAGCACATTGAGTTCAAGAGCGTGATGATTGATGAACCACTGGATGATTGGTTTGACCCGGACCATAGTTGTTTTCAACATCACCAGATGCTTCTTAACTTTTTCTTGACAGTTCTTCTGTATAAAAACTGCAAATATTTAAGAGTCCGTCTTCTTAGAGACAAGAAAGACGCAAATAAAAATGCCCCTCACAAAAAAAAGTTGACAAAACTTTAAAAGTTTTTGTAATTTTTTTTTTTTAATCATCATCATCATTTTTTTCAACTTTTCAAAAATCGGTCTTTTTCAAGACCACCAAACATCGGTCTTTTTCAAGACCACCAAACATTTATAAAAAAGAGAATATTTTTTTGTGACACAACTTTATCTTTATTTTTTATCTGTATCTTTTTTATGTTAAAATAATAAAAATATGAGGTATTTTTTGTTGTGATATGATATTTTTTATAAAAAAATATCATATGTAAGTAAAAAATGAAAAAATATTTTTTTCTAATTAAAATTTTTTGAAAAAATTTTTTAACCATTTTTGGGTAGTTAATTTTTTTGTTAGTTAATTTTGTATCTTTTTTAGGTTTAAATAATAAAAATATGAGGTAATTTTTGTTGTGATATGATATTTTTTATAAAAAAATATCATATGTAAGTAAAAAATGAAAAAGTATTTTTTTGAAAAAATTTTTTAACCATTTTTGGGTAGTAAATTTTTTTGTTAGTTAATTTTGTAATTTTTTTCTTTAAATTCTTTAGATGTTAGCATTTTGAAAAAATTTAATAATTAACTTAATTTTTTAATTAATTTAATAAAATGCAGAATTAACATAATTTAGATTTTTTTGCAGCATAATTCTTTTTTTTGCAGCATAATTTTTTTTTTTTGCAGCATAATTTTGATTTTTTTTGCAGCATAATTGTTTTTTTTGCAGCATAATTGTTTTTCATTTATGCAGCATAACTTTCTGATGTCCCCACTTCTGAGTTCTGCACATCCTTATAGAGTCGACCGTCCTTTACCCGCACCACCAGCTGCTCCCGAGCCAGCACCGGAACCTGAGCCTGAACCAGAAGAAGAAGAAGAAGAAGAACCAGAAGAAGAGCCTGAGGAAGAACCTGAGCCAGAGCCTGAGCCAGAACCAGAGCCCCCAGTAGTAATCAAACCCCATCCTATTTATCCCGTTTACCATCCACACTCAAAAAAAAACGTTAGTAGATTTACTAATTTTTTTTTGCTAATGCTAGTTAGCTAACTTTTAGCAAATTTTTAGTTGAGATTAGCATGTTAGCAAAGAATTCTTGTAAACTTCATTTAGCACATTAGCAATTTTAAACAAACGTTGAACTAATTTCTTTTGCCAAGATTTGAAATTGAGTTGACAACATTTTTACAAGATTTTTTGCTAACATTAGCAAAAATAAATGGTAAATTTTTTTTTATTTTCAGAAAACTTAAAATGGCTCTATCTCGGAAACTAAGCCAGATAGAGCAAAATGGAGGGCATTTTTGGTTCTTAGAATCTCTATACTTTCGCGGGTCCTCTTCACATGTGTGGACCCTAATGGGTCCTAACTTTGGATCCAAAAAAGTTAGCATTCCCGAAAATTTTAAAATGCTCATATCTCGGTAAATATTGCCGACACAACAAAAAGTCCAAAAGCATTTTTGTAGCCCTCAATACGTAGAAGAAAATAGTCAAAAGCTCTCCGAGTAATATTTTTTAAGTTATCGAGTTTTTAATTCACAAGACCCCAGTGGTCCCCTATAAACACGTATCTCAAAAACTAAGCAAGGTAGAGCGAAACGGACACAAATTTTGGATCAAAAACTATGACGATTTTTAAGGAACCCAACTAGGTCTAGGCCCATCGGGGTCTGGACCTATCGGGTCCGAACCCAATGGGGTCCTCAAATGTGTCAAAAAAAAAAATTTTTGTTAACTAATTATTGGCAAAACATTTTTGCTAACTTTAGCAAAAAAATTGTGGGTTCAAAATCAGCCAATTTTCTTGTAGGTTTACAAGCTTTTTTTGCTAACATTACAGTTTTTTTTTTCTTAATTGCATGGTCATCACGTTATGGTGGTCGCAGTGTTGCTCCCTTCCTTCCACGAGCTGTCAAAAAACCTAGAGTTCGTTCAAAGGCTACCAAAAAATCCAAATCAAGATCTAAATCTAGATCTAACTAAAAGTCTAAATCCAAATCCAAATCTAGATCACGAACACGGTAAGTTATTTAGAAAATAAACATAAATTTATGAAAATTCTGAAAACTACTAAACAGTTTTTGTTTCAGTTTTGTATAATTTGATGCAATTATATCTGTTGATGCATTATTGGATATAATTTTTTCAATCTATACAAGAATTTATGAAAACTTTTTCGCTGTTAGGAAAGCTTCTGCAAGTTTTTTCAGTGATCAAAGCTTTTAAAGTTTTTTTTAATTTATTTCGGTATTAAGAAAATAAAAAAAAATCCATAAGGCATTGTTACTGAAATTTTTGCTCAAAAACACAAAAAAAAATCTTAACAATTTTTTTATTTAAAAATTTAAATTTTTCTTAAATCATTTTTAAAGAAATTCTTCACTGCAAAATTCCCAAAAAATGTGTCCAAAACTTAGAATGTTATATTTGTAAAGTTACATTTCTTTTGTTTGTAAAATTACTTTGGACATTTCTGTAAAACATTTATTTGTAAAATAAGAAATACAATTGTTAATTTTGAAAATTAGCTAAATTTAAGAAAAAAATGGTAATAATTTGGCACTTAAGTTTTTTTTTCTTTCGAATCAGTTAAAATTTGTTTCCTAAAAACAAATCCAAATAATTTAATAATAAATATGAGGACTATATTGGATCCACTGTCTTTAGACCCCATTTCGATCCAAAATATTTGTCCGTTTCGCTCTACCTAGACTAGTTTTGGATTTACGGGAATTTAGGAGTCCAATAGGGTCTTGAAAATCTTAAAAACTGAATCCCTCAAAACCTAATGCCACAGTACAGACTAGTATGCACACACTGGTGCTAATTGCGTACTTTCCAATATGGTGGTATGGTTTTTAGTACAGAATGATCATCGCTGCCTAGTATATGTGTGCCTGTACGTGTGAGCTTTTGTGCATGTATTTATGATGTTTGTTTATGTTTTGTATGAAACGTCAAAAGTTACACCGTGTGCTGTCACTAATACTTACATCCATCAGATGCAACTCTGTGATACTACTACTCATGTACTGTGCCTAATGCTAAGGGCGCTTTTGGGAATTTGGTGGAATTGTTCTACGAGTCAAACTTTTAAGGATTTTTTTTTTCCAAATTTTAGTTGTATTTTTTTGAGGGCATATTCACTTTGTTCAGAAGTGTCGGAATTTCAAGTCAAAGAAGGAACCCAAAGCCTTTGTCGGACAGGTCCAATATTTTTGTGTGTTAAAAAGAAAGAAAATAAGAATTGTTGTTTTCGTTTTCTTGAAACCAAAAGGTTTGTAACTTGGATAAAAACTCTCCTGCTGGTGAATAGAAACACCCGATCGATTTTTAGACGATCTAGCGATGTGAGTCCGTCTGTCTGTTGAAAACACGCTAACTTTTGAAAGACTTTACAGAGGCTCCTGAAGTTTGGCATATATATTGGACATTTTCCCAGTCAGGTTGGTATTGAAATCCAGCGACATCAGTCCTTTGGTTCAAAGCTATGAGCAAAAGACTGAATTTCGGCAAGGGTTTTTTCGTAAATTTACGAGATAAAAACCCACTAACTTTTAAAAGGCAATTCTTAGGATGCTGAAGCTGGGTATATTTATTTGCCGTTCCCTGGCCAGGTTCGTATTGAATTTCAGCGAAATCGGTCTAGTGGTTCAAATGATATTAACAAAACCGTGAATTTCAGATTAGTTTCACTTTAAATTCACATGTTGAAAAACCGTTAAACAAACATGTATTAAAAACATTGGAAAGTCACAAAAATATTTTACAACGCATTTTTGTCACTCAAAAATATTTTTACACTAAAAAAATACACTCGAAAAAAATTTTACGTTAAAAAAAAATTTTACACTCAAAAAAAAATTTTGTAAGAACTCAGAAGTGGGGACATCAGAAAGTTATGCTGCAAAAATGAAAAACAATTATGCTGCAAAAAAAAAAATTATGCTGCAAAAAAAATAAAAATTATGCTGCAAAAAACAAAATTAAAAAAAAAAAAAAATTTAATGAAAAAATTTTTTTAAAATGTCAAAATGTAAAGAATTTAATCACAATAATTACAAAAATATTTACTAAAAAAATTAGCTTATGAAAAGTGGTGAAAAAATTTTTTTTCAATCGAAATTTTTTTAAAAATTTTTTTAACCATTTTTGCCAAGTTTATTTTTTTGTTAGTTAATTTTGTATTTTTTGTCTTTAATTTCTTTACATTTTGGCATTTCAAAAAAAAATTTTCATTAAACTTTTTTTTTTTTAATTTTTGTTTTTTTGCAGCATAATTTTTATTTTTTTTGCAGCATAATTTTTTTTTTTTGCAGCATTATTGTTTTTCATTTTTGCAGCATAACTTTCTGATGTCCCCACTTCTGAGTTCTGCACATCAAAGGGTTCTTGCGGATCTCGACGTAAATAAGTCACCGGGGCCGGATGGCATATCAGCACTGGTGCTGAAACAGTGCTTTTCAACTCTAGCTCGTCCATTGGCAAACCTATTCAGTTTTTCGTATCGTGTGGGAGTCTTTCCCTCGTGCTGGAAGGTTGCTAATGTTCAGCCAATCCCTTAAAAGGGTGCGGCTAACAACCCTGAAAATTACCGCCCAATTGCAATTTGCTCTGCGCTTTCAAAGGTGATGGAAAGCATGGTTAATTTCCACCTTGTCCATTATTTGGAGATTAACTCATTACTTAGTGATCGTCAGTATGGCTTCCGCAGGGGTCTCTCTGCGGGAGACCTGTTAGCGTTCCTTTCGGAAAGTTGGAGTCGGTCCATTCATCATTTTGGGGAAAGTAAGGTGGTTGCTTTGGATATTTCCAAGGCGTTCGACCGTGTATGGCACGGTGCACTCCTGTCAAAGCTTATTGCTTTTGGTGTTGGTAATGTCTTCAGTCGATTTATTTCGAGCTTCCTCAGAGATCGCTCTATACGTGTTGTTATAGATGGGGTTTCATCTAATGAATTTCAGCTAAATTCAGGGGTACCGCAAGGTTCTGTTCTTTCTCCTACACTATTTCTTATTTTTATACCCTCCAACTACAGTATGGGGGTATACTCACTTTGTCATTCCGTGTGTAACGCATCAAAATATCGGTCTAGGACCCCATAAAGTATATATATTTATGATCAGTGATCGATTCTAAGACATTCTAGCGATGTCCGTCCGTCCGTCCGTCCGTCCGTCCGTCTGTCCGTCTGTAGTTAACACGATGCAGTCCAAAATAAAAGAGCTAGACTCCCGACATTTGGCACTAATATGTCTTATGTTGATAGGCAGGTTAAGTTCGTAAATGAGCAAAATCGGACCAGGGGGGAAAAAGTTCCCCCTTGAAGAACTAAACCAACCTCTGAAAAATACCATATTTTTACATGATTTGTTGTGTTTTTGTTTAACAAATGCAACATTTTTATGCCACAAAAAGTTCAAAGTCCTGTATTTGGACCCAGAGAATTAGAAGATGTCGTTTTTGTCAGCCCGCCCCCTTTTTTTTTAAATAATGATAATCTTGTATTTCTTTAGTGCAAAAAGCATAAGAATGAATTTTTAAACACATATTCGAGGGAAAATTTGCCCCCCCCCCCTATTACTACTAGCGACCCCCTGACCCCCTCCACAAAAAAAAAATAAAACGCCCCTGCATTTTTTGTTTATTTTTTTGCATGTTGGAGGGTATAAAAGATTCGGCACAGCCGAATTTAACACTCTTACTTGTTATTAATGATCTTCTCAGTAAAACTTCCAATCCAATATATTCTCTTGCAGATGACAGCAACATTTGTCATTCATTTTCTTTTGATCATAGGCCAAGCCTCGTAGAAGTTGGGGGCAAAAGGCAGATCATGAATGACTCACTCAATGAAGACCTTTTGGTAATATCTGATTGGGGTCAAGCGAATAGAGTAGATTTTAATGCGCGCAAGACCCAATGTTGTATGTTGTCACATAGACGTGCCGTTGAAACAGCATTGTCATCTGTATTTATGGGTGGTATCAATATTGAGGAATCGGATACTCTTGATGTTCTGGGCATGAAAATTCAGTGCGATGTCCGTTGGAATAAACACGTTTTTCAGGTGTCGAAAGAAGCATTCAAGTGCCTTGGATTTCTAAATCGGTGTAAGAATTACTTCACTCCATCCGATCTCCTCACTATTTATACAACCTACATCCGACCGAAAATGGAATATAACTCTCATATATGGGCAGGGGCGTCAGAGTATATTTTGAAGCTCTTGGACCGTGTTCAGGGAAGGGCTACGGCGCTTATTAATGACAGTAGGGTATCCAACTTTATTGACTCATTGGAGCATCGTAGAAATGTGGGTTGTGTTACACTTTTCTATCGATACTACCATGGGAGGTGTTCTGCAGAGATTAGCCAGCTTATTCCAAGGGCTCGGGATTTTATTCGTAATACTCGCTTATCTAGTAGATCACATCCATATGTGGTTGATTGTGAAGTGGATCGCACAACGCATTATAGAGAAAACTCGTTCATCAGCCGTACAAGTCGTATGTGGAATAAACTTCCTACCGAGGTCTTTCCTGTTACTTACAATGTACAAAGATTTAAATCAAATGTCCACAAACACTACTCCATCTTTCCTCCTTCCCATAACCTTTTTTCCTGATATCAACATAATGCACTGCATTTGTATGGGGCATCCCCTGAGTGTTGGTTAAAAAAAAAAAAAAGTGTATTTCAGAAATAGTTAAATGTGTTTCGTGTTTATTCTGCTTAAATCAGCTCTAAAAAGGTGAATGAATTCACTGCATCTTTATAGCGGTTTTATCAGCGCTCTAAATAGACATGATTTCAGAGCTTCTTAAGAGCGCTTTTTCGGTGTATCCAACAAGCGCTCTAAAGTGTGACATCGCCTTAGAGAATCATGCATGAATTCAGCAGGTTTGGATGCGCTCCTTGACTCAAGTTTCCTTTCCAAAAGCTGCTGCCAGTTCAGCAAAATTTCTGCTGGGACTTTAGTTAAAAATTAATTTTATAGATAACAACTAAATCGGTGAAAAAATTTTTATTGAAAAGTCCCTTTTGAGAATATTGCAGATAGCAAGTTTTGAATATAAGCCCTCGATATGTATTTTAGAGCAAAAATCTTATTTTTTTCAAAAAAAAAAAAATATTTTTTCTAAAAAATGTGGAATTTAATTTGTTTGTAAATAAAAGATAATTTGTTTATATTTTTTACTATATTTTTTATTATTTTTTTTAATTTTTTTTTTAAATATTAGAAAATTAGTACTCGAACATCGTTTACACACCTCTTTTTATACAGACTTTTTTTGATTATTTTGTAATGAAATTAAAAATAACATTGTATCTAAGTAAAAACACTTAACACGAAATATGTTTTGTCAATATTCAAAACTTTTGTAAATAACAATAAGAACGACATTAAATTTACATAATTAAATATTAATTCCAATTACTAAGCAATTGACTGGAGGGCACCAATTTTAAAGGTGCTGGTGGCCGTGATAAAAATGGTGGTGGAGGTAAAACTTGAATACTTTGTGAAGAACTGGCATATCTAAGATTTGGTCGTCTGGTGAGGGAGAAAAAAAAATAAAAACAACCCGTGTAAAAATGGATTAGATCTTATTTAATCTGTTTATATCTATTCATATATGATCATGTCTGATTAGATATAATTATATCTAAAATGACCAAAATCGAGATCTAATTATATCTCGGATTTGGCAATGTTGACCAAATCCGAGATATAATTAGATCTCGATTTTGGACATTTCAGATATAATTATATGCAATCAGATACGATCATATATGAACATATATGAACAGATCAGATAAGATCTAATACATTTTTACACGGGAATTAATTAATTTAAAATTGACAAGTGTTAGAAGACTTAAATGATAAAATAATAATTTTGAAATGAAAAATAATTAATTTTTACATTTATATATTAAGAGGAAATTCTTCAACCGAGCTTGTTAAGTAAGGATGGGTCTAAAAATTATATTAACATTGGTAAAATTTGGGTTAGCAGAAAAATAATAAATTTTTTGATATATTTTGTCCGAATTTTTTTCTGGAATTCTTAAAGGTTAATAAAAGCATTATATAAGCAATAAATATCACAGTAACCTTACCTAGCTTTGACGGACTTACGACCGGAACTAAAAATTTTAAAGAAATAAAATTAAAAAGAACATTAAAATGCTTGTAAAGAATAATGTCAATTAAGATCTACACTGAAAAAATGCAACTAAAATTTAGGAACATTTTTTTTTTTTTGAAAAAAGTTCATAAATTTTCCTAAAATTTTGTAAAATTTAACAAAAAAATGAGAAATTTTCTTAGCTTTGAGGAAAAAAATTTAGTTCATTTTCTTACAAACAGTTCATTGTTATCTTTAAATGGACTTCTTTAATATAAGGAACTAAATCCTTACTGCCACAGAAATTTTCCCCAAGTCTAAGAAACATATCATTATTTTTAAGATATATTTCTTAAGAATATGTGCACACACAATTAAGTTCAAGTTTAATTAAAATTTACTAAAAATAACTTTATTGTATTTTTCTTCTTAGAATTGAGGAGGTGTACTTCTTAGAATTTAGTTAAAAATTTAAAGTGGTGATATCTCGAAAAATAAGCGAGATAGAGCGAAACGGATAAAACTTTCAAAGAAAGTACTTCAAGGAAAATGTTAAATAGCCTAGCTCTACGTATCTTTGGGATTCTCAAGACCCTAATTTCAGATCTAAAATTTGATATTCCCGATATTTTTTATAGGCACATATCTCGGTTAATACTGCCGACACGACAAAAATTCCAACGGCATTTTTATAGCTCTTGTCTCATAGAACATTTTTTAATGAACAGTTAATAAACTGAACCGATTTTGATGAAATTTTTTCTGATTTGTAGATTATTAAATTCTCTAGTTTTTACCGTGGCCCATTATTCTGAAAAATATTGATTTTTGTGCAAGTTATGCTAATGTAAACTTAAACAAGTAAGAAAGTTATAGTCGGTCAAGATCGACCATATGATACCCTACACCATTGTTTTCCGGAAAATGGGTCCCAAGTCCAAACATGGACTGATTGGGTCTGTCTTTTGTTATATCTTTATTTAGTGTAGAAAACACACACAGATAAAATTTTAGTGGAATTGGTTTATTTTTTTTTTATCAATAGACCGATTTTACTAAATATCGGTCGAAATTTTTATAAGAGGGACTTACAAGGGAAGTATCTCAACCCTTATGAACCGATTTGCCTGTAACTTAAAATATATATCAAGGAGACAATTCTAAGGTTGGGGTGTCTCGGCTTATCGGCCATATCGCGGATTTAAGGGTTCAAAACATGGGTCAAAAAATGGCGAAAAATCGTTTTATGGATTTTTCAGCCATTTCCTTTGATGAAACTATATGATGTTTACATATGAGAAGAAAGGTTTTTTAATGCCTATCTAACGGTGGCATAACCTTGTAAAAGTTTGGCTTCGTTAAAAACTTTTTTCATGAAAATGTGTAAGTTTTGGGGGGTATTTATATGAAGATATTGACCTACGATGTCCATATGAATATGAAGTAATCTTTATTAAATTTAAGTTGACACGTATTTTTGCTCTAAAGGATATTTCTATTAGTTCGGGAGTTATTGAAATTTTCCCGGAGGTCGACATTGTTTCATAAGGGGACAACGAAATTTTGAATCACTGATATGGCCGATAAGCCGAGACACCCTACCCTTAAAATCGTCTCTTTTATGTTTATTTTAAGTTTCAGGCAAATCAGTTCATAAGGGTTGAGATACTTCCCTTGTTAGTCCAAAAATGGTCCAATTATATTCCGATTTGATTAGGTTACTAAAGTACACGTTTAACACCTACAAATAAAATTTTTATCAAATATTTTCATTTTTATGAATTTTGAGGGAATTATGTGAATATCGGGAGGGTGGCTTGTATGGGGACTACCAGAAGGACTGAACCGATTCCTTTGAAATTTGGAATTATGATTCATGCATACAAAATTTGATTACCTGCTAAATTTAAAAGCGATATCTGTTATAATACGGCCATTAGAGTCATTAAGCCGAATCCAAAGGGGGCGTTTGTATGGGGGCTAGATCTTAACATGGACCGATTTTCTCCAGTTTCAATAGGCTTCGTCCTTGGGCCAATAGATGGTTAAGTTTCATATTTCAAGTCAATTGATTGAAAATTGCGACCTGTATCGTGCTTAAACCGATAGATGGACAGACGGACGGACAGACGGACGGACAGACGGACATTGCTAAATCGACTCAAAAACTAATTCTGAGTCGATCGGTATACTTCAAGTATGTCTAGGACCAATATTTCGGGTAGTTACAAACATCAGCACAAACTCAATATACCCTGTACCATAGAGTGGTGTAGGGTATAAAAAATGGAAAAAATTACTTTTCATCTTTCATTAAAACCATAATTAAGTCAAAATTTCAAAAAATGGCCACGGTAAGTACTGAAGAATTTAATGATCTACAAAAAAAAAAACAAAATCATCAAAATTGGTTCCCCGAGTAAAAATGTTTATATGATGCCAAGTCCATTACACAAAAAATCATTTACACTCATTTTATGTGTGTGACTGAGACTCAATTTACTCACGTGATTGAGAGTAAGTGTGAGTGACAAAAAAATTCGTGAGTGAGTGTGCGGCGTGAGTAAGTTTGAGTGATTTCTTTTGTCTTCATATTTCCTTTATTACCGCAAAAATCAAACAAGTTTTGTAAAATATGGCAAAACTTTAAATTTCGTCTCGAAAAATCCGGATCTACCTTTGTTAAATTTTGCTAA
This sequence comes from Pegoplata infirma, assembly GCA_963921195.1. NCBI lineage: Eukaryota > Metazoa > Arthropoda > Insecta > Diptera > Anthomyiidae > Pegoplata > Pegoplata infirma. Next base: position 28,963,127 of record OY992539.1, read on the forward strand.
ACTATAAAATTTGCGTAAAATTTTTGAAATTTTAATTTTTAAAAGTTTTTTTTTGTATAAACAAGAGCTTCGTGAGTGTGAGTGAAGTTTGTGTGATTGCACGTAAGTGTGAGTTGTCTTAAATTTACTATCGTGATTGTGAGTGATTTTGAGTAAAAAAAATATGCTCGTGAGTGAGTGTGCGTAATTTAAATCGCACGTTAAATTCGAAAATAAATTCAAAAAGTGTAAAAGTAAAACAATTTTTAAGAAAAACAAGTAGAAAAGTTAAATTCGACTTGGCCAAATTTATGAATACCCTCCGCTAGGCCCATTTTAAGTGTTAGTTAATTTTCCAACGTGAAAAATTAGATTTTTTATTAGAAATATTATATGGTGTGAAAAAAAAACTTTTTTGAAAAAAAAAGAAAAAAAATTACTAAATTTTTTTTTGAGTGTAAAATTTTTTTTTAATGTAAAATTTTTTTCGAGTGTATTTTTTTAGTGTAAAAATATTTTTGAGTGACAAAAATGCGTTGTAAAATATTTTTGTGACTTTCCAATATTTTTAATACATGTTTGTTTAACGGTTTTTCAACATGTGAATTTAAAGTGAAACTAATCTGAAATTCACGGTTTTGTTAATATCTTTTGAACCACTAGACCGATTTCGCTGAAATTCAATACAAACCAGGCCAGGGAACGGTAAATAAACATACCCAGCTTCAGCATTCTAAGAATTGCCTTTTAAAAGTTAGTGGGTTTTTATCTCGTAAATTTACGAAAAAACCCTTGCCGAAATTCAGTCTTTTGCTCATAGCTTTGAAACACTGGACTGATGTCGCTGGATTTCAATACCAACCTGACTGGGTAAATGTCCAATATGTATGCCAAACTTCAGGAGCCTCTGTAAAGTCTTTCATAAGTTAGCGTGTTTTCAACAGACAGACGGACTGACATCGCTAGATCGTCTAAAAATCGATCGGGTGTTTCTATTCACCAGCAGGAGAGTTTTTATCCAAGTTACAAACCTTTTGGTTTCAAGAAAACGAAAACAACAATTCTTATTTTCTTTCTTTTTAACACACAAAAATATTGGACCTGTCCGACAAAGGCTTTGGGTTCCTTCTTTGACTTGAAATTCCGACACTTCTGAACAAAGTGAAAATATGCCCTCAAAAAAATACAACTAAAATTTGGAAAAAAAATCTTTAAAAGTTTGACTCGTAGAACAATTCCACCAAATACCCAAAAGCGCCCTTAGCATTAGGCACAGTACATGAGTAGTAGTATCACAGAGTTGCATCTGATGGATGTAAGTATTAGTGACAGCACACGGTGTAACTTTTGACGTTTCATACAAAACATAAACAAACATCATAAATGCACTAGGCAGCGATGATCATTCTGTACTAAAAACCATACCACCATATTGGAAAGTAGTGAAAAGTAAAAAATGTTTTCTGCAAGTCAATGCTTCGAATGCTCCATCTGGGCTGACAAATTAAACTCTGTTCAAACCGAATTGGCCAGAGTGAGATTGACGTTTGAGCTAGAAGTTGGACAGTTAAAGGAAAAAATTGCGGGTCTTAAACAGGCTTTGAGCGGCGCAATTGTACCGTCCAATACTGCCAGCGCGGAAAGTATTTCATTTGCAAGGCTTATTGTGTCACAAAAACAAGTATATGATGACAACGTTAAATGTATTTGTCAGAATATAGAGTTTGTGTCATCAAAAGCCTATTTCTTTATGAGGGACAGCCTAAAGTTTCAATTGCCTGCGAAATCAACCCTGAGGCTATGGCGTCCAATAAAATACATGAAGTCAGGAATTGACGAAAATGTGATGGGTCATCTGAAAGTGTTGACGGAGAACCTTGCTCCACGGGCAAAGGAGTGCATTCTCCTTATGGATGAGGTGTCCGTTAGGCAAGACCTAGTGTACAATAAATACACTGACAGAGTGGATGGGGTGGCTGATTTCAGCGGAGGCAAAAGAACAAAGGCGATTGCCAGCAAAGCCCTTGTTTTTATGCTGAAGGGAGTTTTTGATAAGTGGAAATTCATCTTATCATATTACGCAACACCACAAAATTTGAAAAGTAACTATAAATTAGTTAAAAAATTTTTATTTTGAAAAGTTTAAAAATATATTTTTTTATAATAAATTTGTTTAGGTGAACCACTTCTTGAACTGGTAAAGGAGAACGTAAACGCGGTAGAAGACTTGGGGCTCACAATAACGGCCATTGTGATGGACCAGGGAGGCACGAATGTTGGTGTTTTCAATTTGTTGGGCATCAATGAGAACAGAACGTATTTCATTTCCGACAAGACAAAAAACAAAATTTTTGTTTTGTACGATTACTGCCATCTTCTGAAATCAGCACGTAATACTTAGTTTCGTGGATAAGCAGAAGTTTGAAACAAGTGAAGGAGATGCCAGCATTGATGTGGTAAGAGAAGTGTACAAAGCTGAGCGAAATGAAATACATTTGCGCAAAATGCCAAAAATAACAGATGCTCATTTAAACCCCAATAATTTGGAGAGGATGAACGTCAGAAGAGCTGCTCAATTGTTCAGCCACAGCGTAGTAGCTGCAGTTGAGTTCAAGATGGAAGAACCCGGATTTTTTAGTGATGAACTGTTGTTACCGGGTACTATACAAACATACATATAATATTATTTTACAATACTAAATAAATATATAAATCTTTTTAGGAACTTTAGCGCTGTTAACGAAATTCAACGACATCTTCGACTCGTTGAATTCCAAAAATGTCTCTGACACAAGTCCGATAAAAAGGCCCCTCTACAGAGGAGAAACGCAAAAGAGGCAGGACATAGAAGATTTTATTCTATATGTGAAGAGTATAAAATTTGATGGTGTCGGTCGTGTACAATGGATCAAAGGTATACGATTGTTTTTTTAGTTTTTAAAATTTAATTATTTAAATTCAATTTTTAATTTTTAAGGTTTTGTAATTACTCTTCGAGGATTGCTGAATCTTTCTGACCATCTGTTTGAAAAATACGAAGATGTGAATTACATTCTTCTTGGTAGATTCAACCAGGACGCCATTGAAAATATATTTTTCAAAGCGAGGTCCATGGGTGGATGCAACACCCATCCCTCAATATACCAATTACAATACATATTTGCAAGGCTCATTTCCATGAGGATCATAACATATGCTTATAATTCCAATAATAATTGCACCGATGATGAGGACGCTATGTTGGAGTTTTCCTACGCCATTGTGGAAACCAATGAGGAACTTGCGTCAGCAAATCAACTAAAAATAAGAGGTAACAAAGCTGAAAATTATTACCTTTATTATTATTATCAAAAATTTTTTTATTTAATAGGTATCGATGATAATACCCATTTAGTGGATTTAGAAGAAAATGATGATTGGGATGATGTCGTTGAAGAGGTGGATGAAGCAGTGGAAGAAGAGGAAAATATTGTTTTGGAATATTTTACAGGATATTCGATATTTAAGGTATTTATTTATTTCACATAATTTATTTAATATAAAAATTTTATTTTTCATTTTTTTTTTATTCCAGACTATCCTTAACAAGTTCAACTGCGCTAATTGCACTGCGTTAGCTGTTGGAGATGCTTCGTCAGCTAACACTTTTACGCAAGCGAAAGCATTTAAGACAGCAGAGGACCTTGTTGTTCCATCACAACAATATAATCGTTTTTCATCAACTGTTTTCAAAATATATTGCAAATTTTTTACAGAAAGTTACGAACTTCTCAATATTCGTGAACGCCTCATCGAGCACATTGAGTTCAAGAGCGTGATGATTGATGAACCACTGGATGATTGGTTTGACCCGGACCATAGTTGTTTTCAACATCACCAGATGCTTCTTAACTTTTTCTTGACAGTTCTTCTGTATAAAAACTGCAAATATTTAAGAGTCCGTCTTCTTAGAGACAAGAAAGACGCAAATAAAAATGCCCCTCACAAAAAAAAGTTGACAAAACTTTAAAAGTTTTTGTAATTTTTTTTTTTTAATCATCATCATCATTTTTTTCAACTTTTCAAAAATCGGTCTTTTTCAAGACCACCAAACATCGGTCTTTTTCAAGACCACCAAACATTTATAAAAAAGAGAATATTTTTTTGTGACACAACTTTATCTTTATTTTTTATCTGTATCTTTTTTATGTTAAAATAATAAAAATATGAGGTATTTTTTGTTGTGATATGATATTTTTTATAAAAAAATATCATATGTAAGTAAAAAATGAAAAAATATTTTTTTCTAATTAAAATTTTTTGAAAAAATTTTTTAACCATTTTTGGGTAGTTAATTTTTTTGTTAGTTAATTTTGTATCTTTTTTAGGTTTAAATAATAAAAATATGAGGTAATTTTTGTTGTGATATGATATTTTTTATAAAAAAATATCATATGTAAGTAAAAAATGAAAAAGTATTTTTTTGAAAAAATTTTTTAACCATTTTTGGGTAGTAAATTTTTTTGTTAGTTAATTTTGTAATTTTTTTCTTTAAATTCTTTAGATGTTAGCATTTTGAAAAAATTTAATAATTAACTTAATTTTTTAATTAATTTAATAAAATGCAGAATTAACATAATTTAGATTTTTTTGCAGCATAATTCTTTTTTTTGCAGCATAATTTTTTTTTTTTGCAGCATAATTTTGATTTTTTTTGCAGCATAATTGTTTTTTTTGCAGCATAATTGTTTTTCATTTATGCAGCATAACTTTCTGATGTCCCCACTTCTGAGTTCTGCACATCCTTATAGAGTCGACCGTCCTTTACCCGCACCACCAGCTGCTCCCGAGCCAGCACCGGAACCTGAGCCTGAACCAGAAGAAGAAGAAGAAGAAGAACCAGAAGAAGAGCCTGAGGAAGAACCTGAGCCAGAGCCTGAGCCAGAACCAGAGCCCCCAGTAGTAATCAAACCCCATCCTATTTATCCCGTTTACCATCCACACTCAAAAAAAAACGTTAGTAGATTTACTAATTTTTTTTTGCTAATGCTAGTTAGCTAACTTTTAGCAAATTTTTAGTTGAGATTAGCATGTTAGCAAAGAATTCTTGTAAACTTCATTTAGCACATTAGCAATTTTAAACAAACGTTGAACTAATTTCTTTTGCCAAGATTTGAAATTGAGTTGACAACATTTTTACAAGATTTTTTGCTAACATTAGCAAAAATAAATGGTAAATTTTTTTTTATTTTCAGAAAACTTAAAATGGCTCTATCTCGGAAACTAAGCCAGATAGAGCAAAATGGAGGGCATTTTTGGTTCTTAGAATCTCTATACTTTCGCGGGTCCTCTTCACATGTGTGGACCCTAATGGGTCCTAACTTTGGATCCAAAAAAGTTAGCATTCCCGAAAATTTTAAAATGCTCATATCTCGGTAAATATTGCCGACACAACAAAAAGTCCAAAAGCATTTTTGTAGCCCTCAATACGTAGAAGAAAATAGTCAAAAGCTCTCCGAGTAATATTTTTTAAGTTATCGAGTTTTTAATTCACAAGACCCCAGTGGTCCCCTATAAACACGTATCTCAAAAACTAAGCAAGGTAGAGCGAAACGGACACAAATTTTGGATCAAAAACTATGACGATTTTTAAGGAACCCAACTAGGTCTAGGCCCATCGGGGTCTGGACCTATCGGGTCCGAACCCAATGGGGTCCTCAAATGTGTCAAAAAAAAAAATTTTTGTTAACTAATTATTGGCAAAACATTTTTGCTAACTTTAGCAAAAAAATTGTGGGTTCAAAATCAGCCAATTTTCTTGTAGGTTTACAAGCTTTTTTTGCTAACATTACAGTTTTTTTTTTCTTAATTGCATGGTCATCACGTTATGGTGGTCGCAGTGTTGCTCCCTTCCTTCCACGAGCTGTCAAAAAACCTAGAGTTCGTTCAAAGGCTACCAAAAAATCCAAATCAAGATCTAAATCTAGATCTAACTAAAAGTCTAAATCCAAATCCAAATCTAGATCACGAACACGGTAAGTTATTTAGAAAATAAACATAAATTTATGAAAATTCTGAAAACTACTAAACAGTTTTTGTTTCAGTTTTGTATAATTTGATGCAATTATATCTGTTGATGCATTATTGGATATAATTTTTTCAATCTATACAAGAATTTATGAAAACTTTTTCGCTGTTAGGAAAGCTTCTGCAAGTTTTTTCAGTGATCAAAGCTTTTAAAGTTTTTTTTAATTTATTTCGGTATTAAGAAAATAAAAAAAAATCCATAAGGCATTGTTACTGAAATTTTTGCTCAAAAACACAAAAAAAAATCTTAACAATTTTTTTATTTAAAAATTTAAATTTTTCTTAAATCATTTTTAAAGAAATTCTTCACTGCAAAATTCCCAAAAAATGTGTCCAAAACTTAGAATGTTATATTTGTAAAGTTACATTTCTTTTGTTTGTAAAATTACTTTGGACATTTCTGTAAAACATTTATTTGTAAAATAAGAAATACAATTGTTAATTTTGAAAATTAGCTAAATTTAAGAAAAAAATGGTAATAATTTGGCACTTAAGTTTTTTTTTCTTTCGAATCAGTTAAAATTTGTTTCCTAAAAACAAATCCAAATAATTTAATAATAAATATGAGGACTATATTGGATCCACTGTCTTTAGACCCCATTTCGATCCAAAATATTTGTCCGTTTCGCTCTACCTAGACTAGTTTTGGATTTACGGGAATTTAGGAGTCCAATAGGGTCTTGAAAATCTTAAAAACTGAATCCCTCAAAACCTAATGCCACAGTACAGACTAGTATGCACACACTGGTGCTAATTGCGTACTTTCCAATATGGTGGTATGGTTTTTAGTACAGAATGATCATCGCTGCCTAGTATATGTGTGCCTGTACGTGTGAGCTTTTGTGCATGTATTTATGATGTTTGTTTATGTTTTGTATGAAACGTCAAAAGTTACACCGTGTGCTGTCACTAATACTTACATCCATCAGATGCAACTCTGTGATACTACTACTCATGTACTGTGCCTAATGCTAAGGGCGCTTTTGGGAATTTGGTGGAATTGTTCTACGAGTCAAACTTTTAAGGATTTTTTTTTTCCAAATTTTAGTTGTATTTTTTTGAGGGCATATTCACTTTGTTCAGAAGTGTCGGAATTTCAAGTCAAAGAAGGAACCCAAAGCCTTTGTCGGACAGGTCCAATATTTTTGTGTGTTAAAAAGAAAGAAAATAAGAATTGTTGTTTTCGTTTTCTTGAAACCAAAAGGTTTGTAACTTGGATAAAAACTCTCCTGCTGGTGAATAGAAACACCCGATCGATTTTTAGACGATCTAGCGATGTGAGTCCGTCTGTCTGTTGAAAACACGCTAACTTTTGAAAGACTTTACAGAGGCTCCTGAAGTTTGGCATATATATTGGACATTTTCCCAGTCAGGTTGGTATTGAAATCCAGCGACATCAGTCCTTTGGTTCAAAGCTATGAGCAAAAGACTGAATTTCGGCAAGGGTTTTTTCGTAAATTTACGAGATAAAAACCCACTAACTTTTAAAAGGCAATTCTTAGGATGCTGAAGCTGGGTATATTTATTTGCCGTTCCCTGGCCAGGTTCGTATTGAATTTCAGCGAAATCGGTCTAGTGGTTCAAATGATATTAACAAAACCGTGAATTTCAGATTAGTTTCACTTTAAATTCACATGTTGAAAAACCGTTAAACAAACATGTATTAAAAACATTGGAAAGTCACAAAAATATTTTACAACGCATTTTTGTCACTCAAAAATATTTTTACACTAAAAAAATACACTCGAAAAAAATTTTACGTTAAAAAAAAATTTTACACTCAAAAAAAAATTTTGTAAGAACTCAGAAGTGGGGACATCAGAAAGTTATGCTGCAAAAATGAAAAACAATTATGCTGCAAAAAAAAAAATTATGCTGCAAAAAAAATAAAAATTATGCTGCAAAAAACAAAATTAAAAAAAAAAAAAAATTTAATGAAAAAATTTTTTTAAAATGTCAAAATGTAAAGAATTTAATCACAATAATTACAAAAATATTTACTAAAAAAATTAGCTTATGAAAAGTGGTGAAAAAATTTTTTTTCAATCGAAATTTTTTTAAAAATTTTTTTAACCATTTTTGCCAAGTTTATTTTTTTGTTAGTTAATTTTGTATTTTTTGTCTTTAATTTCTTTACATTTTGGCATTTCAAAAAAAAATTTTCATTAAACTTTTTTTTTTTAAATTTTTGTTTTTTTGCAGCATAATTTTTATTTTTTTTGCAGCATAATTTTTTTTTTTTGCAGCATTATTGTTTTTCATTTTTGCAGCATAACTTTCTGATGTCCCCACTTCTGAGTTCTGCACATCAAAGGGTTCTTGCGGATCTCGACGTAAATAAGTCACCGGGGCCGGATGGCATATCAGCACTGGTGCTGAAACAGTGCTTTTCAACTCTAGCTCGTCCATTGGCAAACCTATTCAGTTTTTCGTATCGTGTGGGAGTCTTTCCCTCGTGCTGGAAGGTTGCTAATGTTCAGCCAATCCCTTAAAAGGGTGCGGCTAACAACCCTGAAAATTACCGCCCAATTGCAATTTGCTCTGCGCTTTCAAAGGTGATGGAAAGCATGGTTAATTTCCACCTTGTCCATTATTTGGAGATTAACTCATTACTTAGTGATCGTCAGTATGGCTTCCGCAGGGGTCTCTCTGCGGGAGACCTGTTAGCGTTCCTTTCGGAAAGTTGGAGTCGGTCCATTCATCATTTTGGGGAAAGTAAGGTGGTTGCTTTGGATATTTCCAAGGCGTTCGACCGTGTATGGCACGGTGCACTCCTGTCAAAGCTTATTGCTTTTGGTGTTGGTAATGTCTTCAGTCGATTTATTTCGAGCTTCCTCAGAGATCGCTCTATACGTGTTGTTATAGATGGGGTTTCATCTAATGAATTTCAGCTAAATTCAGGGGTACCGCAAGGTTCTGTTCTTTCTCCTACACTATTTCTTATTTTTATACCCTCCAACTACAGTATGGGGGTATACTCACTTTGTCATTCCGTGTGTAACGCATCAAAATATCGGTCTAGGACCCCATAAAGTATATATATTTATGATCAGTGATCGATTCTAAGACATTCTAGCGATGTCCGTCCGTCCGTCCGTCCGTCCGTCCGTCTGTCCGTCTGTAGTTAACACGATGCAGTCCAAAATAAAAGAGCTAGACTCCCGACATTTGGCACTAATATGTCTTATGTTGATAGGCAGGTTAAGTTCGTAAATGAGCAAAATCGGACCAGGGGGGAAAAAGTTCCCCCTTGAAGAACTAAACCAACCTCTGAAAAATACCATATTTTTACATGATTTGTTGTGTTTTTGTTTAACAAATGCAACATTTTTATGCCACAAAAAGTTCAAAGTCCTGTATTTGGACCCAGAGAATTAGAAGATGTCGTTTTTGTCAGCCCGCCCCCTTTTTTTTTAAATAATGATAATCTTGTATTTCTTTAGTGCAAAAAGCATAAGAATGAATTTTTAAACACATATTCGAGGGAAAATTTGCCCCCCCCCCCTATTACTACTAGCGACCCCCTGACCCCCTCCACAAAAAAAAAATAAAACGCCCCTGCATTTTTTGTTTATTTTTTTGCATGTTGGAGGGTATAAAAGATTCGGCACAGCCGAATTTAACACTCTTACTTGTTATTAATGATCTTCTCAGTAAAACTTCCAATCCAATATATTCTCTTGCAGATGACAGCAACATTTGTCATTCATTTTCTTTTGATCATAGGCCAAGCCTCGTAGAAGTTGGGGGCAAAAGGCAGATCATGAATGACTCACTCAATGAAGACCTTTTGGTAATATCTGATTGGGGTCAAGCGAATAGAGTAGATTTTAATGCGCGCAAGACCCAATGTTGTATGTTGTCACATAGACGTGCCGTTGAAACAGCATTGTCATCTGTATTTATGGGTGGTATCAATATTGAGGAATCGGATACTCTTGATGTTCTGGGCATGAAAATTCAGTGCGATGTCCGTTGGAATAAACACGTTTTTCAGGTGTCGAAAGAAGCATTCAAGTGCCTTGGATTTCTAAATCGGTGTAAGAATTACTTCACTCCATCCGATCTCCTCACTATTTATACAACCTACATCCGACCGAAAATGGAATATAACTCTCATATATGGGCAGGGGCGTCAGAGTATATTTTGAAGCTCTTGGACCGTGTTCAGGGAAGGGCTACGGCGCTTATTAATGACAGTAGGGTATCCAACTTTATTGACTCATTGGAGCATCGTAGAAATGTGGGTTGTGTTACACTTTTCTATCGATACTACCATGGGAGGTGTTCTGCAGAGATTAGCCAGCTTATTCCAAGGGCTCGGGATTTTATTCGTAATACTCGCTTATCTAGTAGATCACATCCATATGTGGTTGATTGTGAAGTGGATCGCACAACGCATTATAGAGAAAACTCGTTCATCAGCCGTACAAGTCGTATGTGGAATAAACTTCCTACCGAGGTCTTTCCTGTTACTTACAATGTACAAAGATTTAAATCAAATGTCCACAAACACTACTCCATCTTTCCTCCTTCCCATAACCTTTTTTCCTGATATCAACATAATGCACTGCATTTGTATGGGGCATCCCCTGAGTGTTGGTTAAAAAAAAAAAAAAAGTGTATTTCAGAAATAGTTAAATGTGTTTCGTGTTTATTCTGCTTAAATCAGCTCTAAAAAGGTGAATGAATTCACTGCATCTTTATAGCGGTTTTATCAGCGCTCTAAATAGACATGATTTCAGAGCTTCTTAAGAGCGCTTTTTCGGTGTATCCAACAAGCGCTCTAAAGTGTGACATCGCCTTAGAGAATCATGCATGAATTCAGCAGGTTTGGATGCGCTCCTTGACTCAAGTTTCCTTTCCAAAAGCTGCTGCCAGTTCAGCAAAATTTCTGCTGGGACTTTAGTTAAAAATTAATTTTATAGATAACAACTAAATCGGTGAAAAAATTTTTATTGAAAAGTCCCTTTTGAGAATATTGCAGATAGCAAGTTTTGAATATAAGCCCTCGATATGTATTTTAGAGCAAAAATCTTATTTTTTTCAAAAAAAAAAAAATATTTTTTCTAAAAAATGTGGAATTTAATTTGTTTGTAAATAAAAGATAATTTGTTTATATTTTTTACTATATTTTTTATTATTTTTTTTAATTTTTTTTTTAAATATTAGAAAATTAGTACTCGAACATCGTTTACACACCTCTTTTTATACAGACTTTTTTTGATTATTTTGTAATGAAATTAAAAATAACATTGTATCTAAGTAAAAACACTTAACACGAAATATGTTTTGTCAATATTCAAAACTTTTGTAAATAACAATAAGAACGACATTAAATTTACATAATTAAATATTAATTCCAATTACTAAGCAATTGACTGGAGGGCACCAATTTTAAAGGTGCTGGTGGCCGTGATAAAAATGGTGGTGGAGGTAAAACTTGAATACTTTGTGAAGAACTGGCATATCTAAGATTTGGTCGTCTGGTGAGGGAGAAAAAAAAATAAAAACAACCCGTGTAAAAATGGATTAGATCTTATTTAATCTGTTTATATCTATTCATATATGATCATGTCTGATTAGATATAATTATATCTAAAATGACCAAAATCGAGATCTAATTATATCTCGGATTTGGCAATGTTGACCAAATCCGAGATATAATTAGATCTCGATTTTGGACATTTCAGATATAATTATATGCAATCAGATACGATCATATATGAACATATATGAACAGATCAGATAAGATCTAATACATTTTTACACGGGAATTAATTAATTTAAAATTGACAAGTGTTAGAAGACTTAAATGATAAAATAATAATTTTGAAATGAAAAATAATTAATTTTTACATTTATATATTAAGAGGAAATTCTTCAACCGAGCTTGTTAAGTAAGGATGGGTCTAAAAATTATATTAACATTGGTTAAATTTGGGTTAGCAGAAAAATAATAAATTTTTTGATATATTTTGTCCGAATTTTTTTCTGGAATTCTTAAAGGTTAATAAAAGCATTATATAAGCAATAAATATCACAGTAACCTTACCTAGCTTTGACGGACTTACGACCGGAACTAAAAATTTTAAAGAAATAAAATTAAAAAGAACATTAAAATGCTTGTAAAGAATAATGTCAATTAAGATCTACACTGAAAAAATGCAACTAAAATTTAGGAACATTTTTTTTTTTTTGAAAAAAGTTCATAAATTTTCCTAAAATTTTGTAAAATTTAACAAAAAAATGAGAAATTTTCTTAGCTTTGAGGAAAAAAATTTAGTTCATTTTCTTACAAACAGTTCATTGTTATCTTTAAATGGACTTCTTTAATATAAGGAACTAAATCCTTACTGCCACAGAAATTTTCCCCAAGTCTAAGAAACATATCATTATTTTTAAGATATATTTCTTAAGAATATGTGCACACACAATTAAGTTCAAGTTTAATTAAAATTTACTAAAAATAACTTTATTGTATTTTTCTTCTTAGAATTGAGGAGGTGTACTTCTTAGAATTTAGTTAAAAATTTAAAGTGGTGATATCTCGAAAAATAAGCGAGATAGAGCGAAACGGATAAAACTTTCAAAGAAAGTACTTCAAGGAAAATGTTAAATAGCCTAGCTCTACGTATCTTTGGGATTCTCAAGACCCTAATTTCAGATCTAAAATTTGATATTCCCGATATTTTTTATAGGCACATATCTCGGTTAATACTGCCGACACGACAAAAATTCCAACGGCATTTTTATAGCTCTTGTCTCATAGAACATTTTTTAATGAACAGTTAATAAACTGAACCGATTTTGATGAAATTTTTTCTGATTTGTAGATTATTAAATTCTCTAGTTTTTACCGTGGCCCATTATTCTGAAAAATATTGATTTTTGTGCAAGTTATGCTAATGTAAACTTAAACAAGTAAGAAAGTTATAGTCGGTCAAGATCGACCATATGATACCCTACACCATTGTTTTCCGGAAAATGGGTCCCAAGTCCAAACATGGACTGATTGGGTCTGTCTTTTGTTATATCTTTATTTAGTGTAGAAAACACACACAGATAAAATTTTAGTGGAATTGGTTTATTTTTTTTTATCAATAGACCGATTTTACTAAATATCGGTCGAAATTTTTATAAGAGGGACTTACAAGGGAAGTATCTCAACCCTTATGAACCGATTTGCCTGTAACTTAAAATATATATCAAGGAGACAATTCTAAGGTTGGGGTGTCTCGGCTTATCGGCCATATCGCGGATTTAAGGGTTCAAAACATGGGTCAAAAAATGGCGAAAAATCGTTTTATGGATTTTTCAGCCATTTCCTTTGATGAAACTATATGATGTTTACATATGAGAAGAAAGGTTTTTTAATGCCTATCTAACGGTGGCATAACCTTGTAAAAGTTTGGCTTCGTTAAAAACTTTTTTCATGAAAATGTGTAAGTTTTGGGGGGTATTTATATGAAGATATTGACCTACGATGTCCATATGAATATGAAGTAATCTTTATTAAATTTAAGTTGACACGTATTTTTGCTCTAAAGGATATTTCTATTAGTTCGGGAGTTATTGAAATTTTCCCGGAGGTCGACATTGTTTCATAAGGGGACAACGAAATTTTGAATCACTGATATGGCCGATAAGCCGAGACACCCTACCCTTAAAATCGTCTCTTTTATGTTTATTTTAAGTTTCAGGCAAATCAGTTCATAAGGGTTGAGATACTTCCCTTGTTAGTCCAAAAATGGTCCAATTATATTCCGATTTGATTAGGTTACTAAAGTACACGTTTAACACCTACAAATAAAATTTTTATCAAATATTTTCATTTTTATGAATTTTGAGGGAATTATGTGAATATCGGGAGGGTGGCTTGTATGGGGACTACCAGAAGGACTGAACCGATTCCTTTGAAATTTGGAATTATGATTCATGCATACAAAATTTGATTACCTGCTAAATTTAAAAGCGATATCTGTTATAATACGGCCATTAGAGTCATTAAGCCGAATCCAAAGGGGGCGTTTGTATGGGGGCTAGATCTTAACATGGACCGATTTTCTCCAGTTTCAATAGGCTTCGTCCTTGGGCCAATAGATGGTTAAGTTTCATATTTCAAGTCAATTGATTGAAAATTGCGACCTGTATCGTGCTTAAACCGATAGATGGACAGACGGACGGACAGACGGACGGACAGACGGACGGACGGACATTGCTAAATCGACTCAAAAACTAATTCTGAGTCGATCGGTATACTTCAAGTATGTCTAGGACCAATATTTCGGGTAGTTACAAACATCAGCACAAACTCAATATACCCTGTACCATAGAGTGGTGTAGGGTATAAAAAATGGAAAAAATTACTTTTCATCTTTCATTAAAACCATAATTAAGTCAAAATTTCAAAAAATGGCCACGGTAAGTACTGAAGAATTTAATGATCTACAAAAAAAAAAAACAAAATCATCAAAATTGGTTCCCCGAGTAAAAATGTTTATATGATGCCAAGTCCATTACACAAAAAATCATTTACACTCATTTTATGTGTGTGACTGAGACTCAATTTACTCACGTGATTGAGAGTAAGTGTGAGTGACAAAAAAATTCGTGAGTGAGTGTGCGGCGTGAGTAAGTTTGAGTGATTTCTTTTGTCTTCATATTTCCTTTATTACCGCAAAAATCAAACAAGTTTTGTAAAATATGGCAAAACTTTAAATTTCGTCTCGAAAAATCCGGATCTACCTTTGTTAAATTTTGCTAAACTATAAAATTTGCGTAAAATTTTTGAAATTTTAATTTTTAAAAGTTTTTTTTTGTATAAACAAGAGCTTCGTGAGTGTGAGTGAAGTTTGTGTGATTGCACGTAAGTGTGAGTTGTCTTAAATTTACTATCGTGATTGTGAGTGATTTTGAGTAAAAAAAATATGCTCGTGAGTGAGTGTGCGTAATTTAAATCGCACGTTAAATTCGAAAATAAATTCAAAAAGTGTAAAAGTAAAACAATTTTTAAGAAAAACAAGTAGAAAAGTTAAATTCGACTTGGCCAAATTTATGAATACCCTCCGCTAGGCCCATTTTAAGTGTTAGTTAATTTTCCAACGTGAAAAATTAGATTTTTTATTAGAAATATTATATGGTGTGAAAAAAAAACTTTTTTGAAAAAAAAAGAAAAAAAATTACTAAATTTTTTTTTGAGTGTAAAATTTTTTTTTAATGTAAAATTTTTTTCGAGTGTATTTTTTTAGTGTAAAAATATTTTTGAGTGACAAAAATGCGTTGTAAAATATTTTTGTGACTTTCCAATATTTTTAATACATGTTTGTTTAACGGTTTTTCAACATGTGAATTTAAAGTGAAACTAATCTGAAATTCACGGTTTTGTTAATATCTTTTGAACCACTAGACCGATTTCGCTGAAATTCAATACAAACCAGGCCAGGGAACGGTAAATAAACATACCCAGCTTCAGCATTCTAAGAATTGCCTTTTAAAAGTTAGTGGGTTTTTATCTCGTAAATTTACGAAAAAACCCTTGCCGAAATTCAGTCTTTTGCTCATAGCTTTGAAACACTGGACTGATGTCGCTGGATTTCAATACCAACCTGACTGGGTAAATGTCCAATATGTATGCCAAACTTCAGGAGCCTCTGTAAAGTCTTTCATAAGTTAGCGTGTTTTCAACAGACAGACGGACTGACATCGCTAGATCGTCTAAAAATCGATCGGGTGTTTCTATTCACCAGCAGGAGAGTTTTTATCCAAGTTACAAACCTTTTGGTTTCAAGAAAACGAAAACAACAATTCTTATTTTCTTTCTTTTTAACACACAAAAATATTGGACCTGTCCGACAAAGGCTTTGGGTTCCTTCTTTGACTTGAAATTCCGACACTTCTGAACAAAGTGAAAATATGCCCTCAAAAAAATACAACTAAAATTTGGAAAAAAAATCTTTAAAAGTTTGACTCGTAGAACAATTCCACCAAATACCCAAAAGCGCCCTTAGCATTAGGCACAGTACATGAGTAGTAGTATCACAGAGTTGCATCTGATGGATGTAAGTATTAGTGACAGCACACGGTGTAACTTTTGACGTTTCATACAAAACATAAACAAACATCATAAATGCACTAGGCAGCGATGATCATTCTGTACTAAAAACCATACCACCATATTGGAAAGTAGTGAAAAGTAAAAAATGTTTTCTGCAAGTCAATGCTTCGAATGCTCCATCTGGGCTGACAAATTAAACTCTGTTCAAACCGAATTGGCCAGAGTGAGATTGACGTTTGAGCTAGAAGTTGGACAGTTAAAGGAAAAAATTGCGGGTCTTAAACAGGCTTTGAGCGGCGCAATTGTACCGTCCAATACTGCCAGCGCGGAAAGTATTTCATTTGCAAGGCTTATTGTGTCACAAAAACAAGTATATGATGACAACGTTAAATGTATTTGTCAGAATATAGAGTTTGTGTCATCAAAAGCCTATTTCTTTATGAGGGACAGCCTAAAGTTTCAATTGCCTGCGAAATCAACCCTGAGGCTATGGCGTCCAATAAAATACATGAAGTCAGGAATTGACGAAAATGTGATGGGTCATCTGAAAGTGTTGACGGAGAACCTTGCTCCACGGGCAAAGGAGTGCATTCTCCTTATGGATGAGGTGTCCGTTAGGCAAGACCTAGTGTACAATAAATACACTGACAGAGTGGATGGGGTGGCTGATTTCAGCGGAGGCAAAAGAACAAAGGCGATTGCCAGCAAAGCCCTTGTTTTTATGCTGAAGGGAGTTTTTGATAAGTGGAAATTCATCTTATCATATTACGCAACACCACAAAATTTGAAAAGTAACTATAAATTAGTTAAAAAATTTTTATTTTGAAAAGTTTAAAAATATATTTTTTTATAATAAATTTGTTTAGGTGAACCACTTCTTGAACTGGTAAAGGAGAACGTAAACGCGGTAGAAGACTTGGGGCTCACAATAACGGCCATTGTGATGGACCAGGGAGGCACGAATGTTGGTGTTTTCAATTTGTTGGGCATCAATGAGAACAGAACGTATTTCATTTCCGACAAGACAAAAAACAAAATTTTTGTTTTGTACGATTACTGCCATCTTCTGAAATCAGCACGTAATACTTAGTTTCGTGGATAAGCAGAAGTTTGAAACAAGTGAAGGAGATGCCAGCATTGATGTGGTAAGAGAAGTGTACAAAGCTGAGCGAAATGAAATACATTTGCGCAAAATGCCAAAAATAACAGATGCTCATTTAAACCCCAATAATTTGGAGAGGATGAACGTCAGAAGAGCTGCTCAATTGTTCAGCCACAGCGTAGTAGCTGCAGTTGAGTTCAAGATGGAAGAACCCGGATTTTTTAGTGATGAACTGTTGTTACCGGGTACTATACAAACATACATATAATATTATTTTACAATACTAAATAAATATATAAATCTTTTTAGGAACTTTAGCGCTGTTAACGAAATTCAACGACATCTTCGACTCGTTGAATTCCAAAAATGTCTCTGACACAAGTCCGATAAAAAGGCCCCTCTACAGAGGAGAAACGCAAAAGAGGCAGGACATAGAAGATTTTATTCTATATGTGAAGAGTATAAAATTTGATGGTGTCGGTCGTGTACAATGGATCAAAGGTATACGATTGTTTTTTTAGTTTTTAAAATTTAATTATTTAAATTCAATTTTTAATTTTTAAGGTTTTGTAATTACTCTTCGAGGATTGCTGAATCTTTCTGACCATCTGTTTGAAAAATACGAAGATGTGAATTACATTCTTCTTGGTAGATTCAACCAGGACGCCATTGAAAATATATTTTTCAAAGCGAGGTCCATGGGTGGATGCAACACCCATCCCTCAATATACCAATTACAATACATATTTGCAAGGCTCATTTCCATGAGGATCATAACATATGCTTATAATTCCAATAATAATTGCACCGATGATGAGGACGCTATGTTGGAGTTTTCCTACGCCATTGTGGAAACCAATGAGGAACTTGCGTCAGCAAATCAACTAAAAATAAGAGGTAACAAAGCTGAAAATTATTACCTTTATTATTATTATCAAAAATTTTTTTATTTAATAGGTATCGATGATAATACCCATTTAGTGGATTTAGAAGAAAATGATGATTGGGATGATGTCGTTGAAGAGGTGGATGAAGCAGTGGAAGAAGAGGAAAATATTGTTTTGGAATATTTTACAGGATATTCGATATTTAAGGTATTTATTTATTTCACATAATTTATTTAATATAAAAATTTTATTTTTCATTTTTTTTTTATTCCAGACTATCCTTAACAAGTTCAACTGCGCTAATTGCACTGCGTTAGCTGTTGGAGATGCTTCGTCAGCTAACACTTTTACGCAAGCGAAAGCATTTAAGACAGCAGAGGACCTTGTTGTTCCATCACAACAATATAATCGTTTTTCATCAACTGTTTTCAAAATATATTGCAAATTTTTTACAGAAAGTTACGAACTTCTCAATATTCGTGAACGCCTCATCGAGCACATTGAGTTCAAGAGCGTGATGATTGATGAACCACTGGATGATTGGTTTGACCCGGACCATAGTTGTTTTCAACATCACCAGATGCTTCTTAACTTTTTCTTGACAGTTCTTCTGTATAAAAACTGCAAATATTTAAGAGTCCGTCTTCTTAGAGACAAGAAAGACGCAAATAAAAATGCCCCTCACAAAAAAAAGTTGACAAAACTTTAAAAGTTTTTGTAATTTTTTTTTTTTAATCATCATCATCATTTTTTTCAACTTTTCAAAAATCGGTCTTTTTCAAGACCACCAAACATCGGTCTTTTTCAAGACCACCAAACATTTATAAAAAAGAGAATATTTTTTTGTGACACAACTTTATCTTTATTTTTTATCTGTATCTTTTTTATGTTAAAATAATAAAAATATGAGGTATTTTTTGTTGTGATATGATATTTTTTATAAAAAAATATCATATGTAAGTAAAAAATGAAAAAATATTTTTTTCTAATTAAAATTTTTTGAAAAAATTTTTTAACCATTTTTGGGTAGTTAATTTTTTTGTTAGTTAATTTTGTATCTTTTTTAGGTTTAAATAATAAAAATATGAGGTAATTTTTGTTGTGATATGATATTTTTTATAAAAAAATATCATATGTAAGTAAAAAATGAAAAAGTATTTTTTTGAAAAAATTTTTTAACCATTTTTGGGTAGTAAATTTTTTTGTTAGTTAATTTTGTAATTTTTTTCTTTAAATTCTTTAGATGTTAGCATTTTGAAAAAATTTAATAATTAACTTAATTTTTTAATTAATTTAATAAAATGCAGAATTAACATAATTTAGATTTTTTTGCAGCATAATTCTTTTTTTTGCAGCATAATTTTTTTTTTTTGCAGCATAATTTTGATTTTTTTTGCAGCATAATTGTTTTTTTTGCAGCATAATTGTTTTTCATTTATGCAGCATAACTTTCTGATGTCCCCACTTCTGAGTTCTGCACATCCTTATAGAGTCGACCGTCCTTTACCCGCACCACCAGCTGCTCCCGAGCCAGCACCGGAACCTGAGCCTGAACCAGAAGAAGAAGAAGAACCAGAAGAAGAGCCTGAGGAAGAACCTGAGCCAGAGCCTGAGCCAGAACCAGAGCCCCCAGTAGTAATCAAACCCCATCCTATTTATCCCGTTTACCATCCACACTCAAAAAAAAACGTTAGTAGATTTACTAATTTTTTTTTGCTAATGCTAGTTAGCTAACTTTTAGCAAATTTTTAGTTGAGATTAGCATGTTAGCAAAGAATTCTTGTAAACTTCATTTAGCACATTAGCAATTTTAAACAAACGTTGAACTAATTTCTTTTGCCAAGATTTGAAATTGAGTTGACAACATTTTTACAAGATTTTTTGCTAACATTAGCAAAAATAAATGGTAATTTTTTTTTTATTTTCAGAAAACTTAAAATGGCTCTATCTCGGAAACTAAGCCAGATAGAGCAAAATGGACCCTAATGGGTCCTAACTTTGGATCCAAAAAAGTTAGCATTCCCGAAAATTTTAAAATGCTCATATCTCGGTAAATATTGCCGACACAACAAAAAGTCCAAAAGCATTTTTGTAGCCCTCAATACGTAGAAGAAAATAGTCAAAAGCTCTCCGAGTAATATTTTTTAAGTTATCGAGTTTTTAATTCACAAGACCCCAGTGGTCCCCTATAAACACGTATCTCAAAAACTAAGCAAGGTAGAGCGAAACGGACACAAATTTTGGATCAAAAACTATGACGATTTTTAAGGAACCCAACTAGGTCTAGGCCCATCGGGGTCTGGACCTATCGGGTCCGAACCCAATGGGGTCCTCAAATGTGTCAAAAAAAAATTTTTGTTAACTAATTATTGGCAAAACATTTTTGCTAACTTTAGCAAAAAAATTGTGGGTTCAAAATCAGCCAATTTTCTTGTAGGTTTACAAGCTTTTTTTGCTAACATTACAGTTTTTTTTTTCTTAATTGCATGGTCATCACGTTATGGTGGTCGCAGTGTTGCTCCCTTCCTTCCACGAGCTGTCAAAAAACCTAGAGTTCGTTCAAAGGCTACCAAAAAATCCAAATCAAGATCTAAATCTAGATCTAACAAAAAGTCTAAATCCAAATCCAAATCTAGATCACGAACACGGTAAGTTATTTAGAAAATAAACATAAATTTATGAAAATTCTGAAAACTACTAAACAGTTTTTGTTTCAGTTTTGTATAATTTGATGCAATTATATCTGTTGATGCATTATTGGATATAATTTTTTCAATCTATACAAGAATTTATGAAAACTTTTTCGCTGTTAGGAAAGCTTCTGCAAGTTTTTTCAGTGATCAAAGCTTTTAAAGTTTTTTTTAATTTATTTCGGTATTAAGAAAATAAAAAAAAATCCATAAGGCATTGTTACTGAAATTTTTGCTCAAAAACACAAAAAAAAATCTTAACAATTTTTTTATTTAAAAATTTAAATTTTTCTTAAATCATTTTTAAAGAAATTCTTCACTGCAAAATTCCCAAAAAATGTGTCCAAAACTTAGAATGTTATATTTGTAAAGTTACATTTCTTTTGTTTGTAAAATTACTTTGGACATTTCTGTAAAACATTTATTTGTAAAATAAGAAATACAATTGTTAATTTTGAAAATTAGCTAAATTTAAGAAAAAAATGGTAATAATTTGGCACTTAAGTTTTTTTTTCTTTCGAATCAGTTAAAATTTGTTTCCTAAAAACAAATCCAAATAATTTAATAATAAATATGAGGACTATATTGGATCCACTGTCTTTAGACCCCATTTCGATCCAAAATATTTGTCCGTTTCGCTCTACCTAGACTAGTTTTGGATTTACGGGAATTTAGGAGTCCAATAGGGTCTTGAAAATCTTAAAAACTGAATCCCTCAAAACCTAATGCCACAGTACAGACTAGTATGAACACACTGGTGCTAATTGCGTACTTTCCAATATGGTGGTATGGTTTTTAGTACAGAATGATCATCGCTGCCTAGTATATGTGTGCCTGTACGTGTGAGCTTTTGTGCATGTATTTATGATGTTTGTTTATGTTTTGTATGAAACGTCAAAAGTTACACCGTGTGCTGTCACTAATACTTACATCCATCAGATGCAACTCTGTGATACTACTACTCATGTACTGTGCCTAATGCTAAGGGCGCTTTTGGGAATTTGGTGGAATTGTTCTACGAGTCAAACTTTTAAGGATTTTTTTTTTCCAAATTTTAGTTGTATTTTTTTGAGGGCATATTCACTTTGTTCAGAAGTGTCGGAATTTCAAGTCAAAGAAGGAACCCAAAGCCTTTGTCGGACAGGTCCAATATTTTTGTGTGTTAAAAAGAAAGAAAATAAGAATTGTTGTTTTCGTTTTCTTGAAACCAAAAGGTTTGTAACTTGGATAAAAACTCTCCTGCTGGTGAATAGAAACACCCGATCGATTTTTAGACGATCTAGCGATGTCAGTCCGTCTGTCTGTTGAAAACACGCTAACTTTTGAAAGACTTTACAGAGGCTCCTGAAGTTTGGCATATATATTGGACATTTTCCCAGTCAGGTTGGTATTGAAATCCAGCGACATCAGTCCTTTGGTTCAAAGCTATGAGCAAAAGACTGAATTTCGGCAAGGGTTTTTTCGTAAATTTACGAGATAAAAACCCACTAACTTTTAAAAGGCAATTCTTAGGATGCTGAAGCTGGGTATATTTATTTGCCGTTCCCTGGCCAGGTTCGTATTGAATTTCAGCGAAATCGGTCTAGTGGTTCAAATGATGTTAACAAAACCGTGAATTTCAGATTAGTTTCACTTTAAATTCACATGTTGAAAAACCGTTAAACAAACATGTATTAAAAACATTGGAAAGTCACAAAAATATTTTACAACGCATTTTTGTCACTCAAAAATATTTTTACACTAAAAAAATACACTCGAAAAAAATTTTACGTTAAAAAAAAATTTTACACTCAAAAAAAAATTTTGTAATTTTTTTTCTTTTTTTTTCAAAAAAGTTTTTTTTTTTCACACCATATAATATTTCTAATAAAAAATCTAATTTTTCACGTTGGAAAATTAACTAACACTTAAAATGGGCCTTGCGGAGGGTATTCATAGATTCGGCCAAGTCGAATTTAACTTTTCTACTTGTATTCTTTTAAATTCGGTTTGTGTGAAATACTGAAAAAATAATCAAAATCTCGGGCTATCTTGGTAGTTGAAATTGAAAATTGAAGGAACAAAACGGCATTTTTATGTTTTTTGGATTTTTTCATATTTCTTTCAAAGGATCTATATGAACTAGAGATGGGCTCGTGACTAGCTTATGATTCACAATCACTCACGCTTACGACAAGAATTTTCAATCACGCATACTTACTCACGAGCATATTTTTTTCTACTCACCATCACTCACAATCATTAAATAAATTTAAAACAACTCACACTTACGTGCAATCACACAAGCTTCACCCACACTCACGTTGGTTCAACGTGAGTTCTTGTTTATACAAAAAAAATTTTAAAATTAAAATCTCAAAAATTTAACAAAATTGTACGCAAATTTTTTTTTGTCAAATTTTACACAACTTGTTTGATTTTTGCGGGACGAAAGGAAATATGAAGACAAAATAAATCACTCATATTTACTCACACAAACTCTCTCACGAATTGAGTCTCAGTCACACTCAGGCGTGATCACGCACTAATCTGCTCATGTGCCCATCTCTAATATGAACATATAAAATAAATGTAAATGATTTTTTTAGAACTATATGATGGTGTTATGTACTTGGCATCATATAAAAATTTTTACTCGGGGAACCGATTTTAATGGTTTTTTTTTTTTTTATTTGTAGATCATTTAATTCTCTAGTACTTACCGT
Source organism: Pegoplata infirma (assembly GCA_963921195.1). Lineage (NCBI taxonomy): Eukaryota > Metazoa > Arthropoda > Insecta > Diptera > Anthomyiidae > Pegoplata > Pegoplata infirma. The sequence goes on from OY992539.1 coordinate 28,986,613, forward strand.
GGCCATTTTTTGAAATTTTGATTTAATTATGTTTTTAACGAAAAAAAAATAAAATTTTCTATTTTTTTAAGTGTACATTAGCATAACTTGCACAAAAATCAATATTTTTCAAAAAAATTGGCCACGGTAAGTACTAGAGAATTTAATAATCTACAAATCAGAAAAAATTTCATTAAAATCGGTTCTGTTTATTAACTGTTCATTAAAAACATGTTCTATGAGACAAGAGCTATAAAAATGCCCCCCCCCCCCCCCTCATATAACTTCTTTCTTTTTTAACATCAGTTATGTTCATATTCTTTTGGCGACTTGGGCACTACTGTGATGCTGTTAAAAAGACACAAAAATGTTAGTAACTGCAAACTTTATAAAACATAATGCATCTTTATTATAAATTGGTTTATAAACTATTTATTTTTACAAAATATAAACGCAATTCCAATTTTTATTATATGACGGAAATTTTTGCAAAATTATTTTAATTCCTAGGTTCATCTGTTCATTTCGTTATTCTTTGTTTTTAGTACGTCCTTCATAGTTCATAAAAGCTGAAAAAAACATCAGGACTTGAGGTTACAATGTGTAGTTTTGAAAATACATAATCCAATTTTTCGAATTTCGCCGCAGCATAGTAAACCACATCCCTTTGTTTGATTTGAGTTTTGTGGTGGTTTTTTTGATCTGTAAAATATTTATGTTTAATTTTCTATAAAAAACATAATAAAATTTATCACAAATCAGATTTTCTTACCTTTTGTTGCAGAATTAATTATCCATATTTGTTGTTTTGTTCGTATTTTCCGCATTTTTAACAATTTGGATACAGATTTTATTGTTTTGTTAATGTTAATGTTTATTTTTATTTTTATTTTTTTTTTAATTATCATTTTTGTAGTATTACAGTATTACAATATTTAAAAAAATTAAAATCATTCAAAAATTTCTACCAAACAAATGTCAATATTTCATGTACTTTTAGTTCTGGCAACAATATGTTTGAAAGCAACGAAAATCAAAGACACAAACCTCGTAACACAGACGGAAAAATAATATCGTTTTAGTGAATAACAATAGTGACTACTTTCCGTCTGTAGACGGAACGTTTCATCGACTTACTGAATTGGGCTATAAATTTAGACAAGCCTTTTTATAGTTCGACATATATTTTATAGCCGCCTAAACAAAGTTAAATATTTTTGGAATAAGAAACTTAAAGCAAAATGCAAAAAAATATACATCAAGGGCTTATATTCAAAACTTGCTATCTGCATAATGAAAAATTGTTAGATCACAAAAAAAAAATATTTTTAGATAACTCTAAGAGTTATACACTCAGAAAATTATGTAAGTTACTACATGTTAGTTGTTTGTATATTTTACAGTAGGTAGTTGTTTTCAACTACAAAGTCAGTTATTTTTGTATGAAAAATATCAAACAACTATTTCTGTTAGTTATTTTAAGTCGTTTTTTTAATAACTAACAAAAAAGTACTGTAACGTAGTAACATTTATTTAAAGTACATAGTTAATTTTTGTGAGGATGTTTATTCTGGCTCGAGGTCATTATTTTCTTTACTAATTAAAACCATGATATTCTCATAGCATAATTTTCAAGAAAATTATTTTTTTGTTTTAAATTTATTTATGTTGGTCATTTTTTTTGTATTGTTGTAGTCCAATGGACTATCGTATGTAAAATGTTTTAAATATTTTTGTTGGTTATTGACAATCGTTACTTACTAACATAGTACAATTTCTTCGTCTTTCTAATTCACATTGTGGATAGAGTCGAATATGTATTAAGGTTTTAGTTTGTGCACAAACGATTTGTCATTAGACTCGTTTGCTACTTTGTAGTATATCGTTTCTATTTTTGCTAAATAATCTTGACAATGGAATCTTGACAAATTCCGAAACACGTGTCGATTAAGTCTTGCTAAAATGACCAACATAAATAAATTTAAAACAAAAAAATAATTTTCTTGAAAATTATGCTATGAGAATATCATGGTTTTAATTAGTAAAGAAAATAATGACCTCGAGCCAGAATAAACATCCTCACAAAATATAATATTTTAAAGGTCGAATAAAACAATTTTTATTTATTAATAAAAATTAATCAGAATTTGTACATAGTTAATTTTATTTTTTTTATCTCTGAAAAATTTTCAAAGTTTTTTTCCAAAAAAAAAAAAAAAAATTTTTTTTGTTTTTCACAACTTATTTAAAAAAATCTTGGAAAAAATTTGGTCTTCAATTTTTTTTCCGGAAAAAATTTTTGAAAAAAAAAATTATATATATTTTATTTTATTTTTACTACATATTAGTTGTCTTGACTACAAATGTTAGTAATTTTTACTATATAAGTCAGTTGTTTTTTGTCAGTTAAAATAACTAACATTGTTAGTTGATTTAACTGAAAAAGTAGTTGACCCCAAAACAACTTACAAAGTAATTATTTTAACTGACATTTTCAGTTGATTTTACTAACATAATTTTTTGAGTGTAATTAATTTTTCTTCTACAATATTATTTTAAAAAACTTGTGTTTTTAGTTAATACTTTAGTTAAAAATTAATTTTATAGATAACAACTAAATCGGCGAACACATTTCTGTTGAAAAGTCTCTTTTAAGAATATTGCAGATAGCAAGTTTTGAATATAAGCCCTTGATATGTATTTTAGAGCAAAAATCTTATTTTTTTTTTTTCAAAAAAAAATATTATTTTTAAAAAATGTTGAATTCAAATTGTTTGTAAATAAAAGATAACTTGTTTATATTTTTTACTATATTTTTTACTATATTTTTTATTATTTTTTTTTTATTTAATTTTTTTTTAATATTAGAAAATTAGTACTCGAATATGGTTTACACCTCTTTTTATACAGACTTTTTTAATAAAATTAAAAATAATATTGTATCTAAGTAAAAACACTTAACACGAAATATGTATTGTCAATATTCAAAACTTATGTAAATAACAATAAGAACGACTTTAAATTTACATAATTATATATTAATTCCAATTACTAAGCAATTGACTGGAGGGCACCAATTTCAAAGGTGCTGGTGGCCGTGATAAAAATGGTGGCGGAGGTAAAACTTGAATACTTTGTGAAGAACTGGCATATCTAAGATTTGGTCGTCTGGTGAAGGAAAAAAAAGAAAAACAATTAATTAATTTAAAATTGACAAGTGTTAGCGGATTTAAATGATAAAATAATAATTTTCAAATGAAAAATAATTAATTTTTACATTTATATATTAAGAGGAAATTCTTCAACCGAGCTTGTAAGAATTATATTAACATTGGTTAAATTTGAGTTAGCAGAAAAATAAAAAATTTTTTAATATATTTTGTCCGAATTTTTTTCTGGAATTCTTAAAGGTTAATAAAAGCATTATATAAGCAATAAATATCAAAGTAACCTTACCTAGCTTTGACGGATTTACGACCGGAACTAAAAATTTTAAAGAAATAAAATTAAAAAGAACATTAAAATGCTTGTAAAGAATAGTGTCAATTAAGATCTACACTGAAAAAATGCAACTAAAATTTAGGAACATTTTTTTTTTTTTGAAAAAAGTTCATAAATTTTCCTAAAATTTTGTAAAATTTAACTAAAAAATGAGAAATTATCTTAACTTTAAGGAAAAAAATTTAGTTCATTTACTTATAAATAGTTCATAGTATTTTTTAAATGGACTTCTTAAATTTAAGGAAAAAATTCTTGCTGCCAAAGAAATTTTCCCCAAGTCTAAGAAACATATCATTATTTTTAAGATATATTTCTTAAGAATATGTGCACACTCAATTAAGTTCAAGTTTAATTAAAATTTACTAAAAATAACTTCATTGTATTTCTCTTCTTAGAATTGAGGAGGTGTACTTCTTAGAATTTAGTTAAAAATTTAAAGTGGTGATATCTCGAAAAATAAGCCAGATAAACGGATAAAACTTTCAAAGAAAGTACTTCAAGGAAAAATGTTGGATAGCCTAGCTCTACATATCTTTGGGATTCTCAAGACCCTAATTTCAGATCTAAAATTTGACATTCCCGATATTTTTTATATGCACACTAGGGTGGCAGCTATTTTGCAAAACTTCGAATTTCAAGGAGTGCTCCCCTAATTTTTTTTACATTTGGCCTAAAATTATGAAATTTTAACGTGCAGGGCCGTTTTGCCCCATGTTCCTTTATGGGTTAATTAAAAAAAAAAATTAAATAATAATTTTTCTGAACTCGTATAATAATTATACCAAGTTTTATAAAAAAATCGCAATAAACATTTCATATTTAGGTGCCTTTTTATAAAAAAAACTCTAAATATCCCAAAATTTGACCTTTGACCCGAATAAAAACCGGGTTAATATTATTCCATTTTCCTAAAACGTTTAGGGTTAAAGTCTAACATTGTTTTTTTTTAATTTATGGCCCTTACTTTGTGAAATTTTAAAATATTTACCAAATTTTTTCCATATTAAGCAAATTGTGGGCAAAAAAGTCATTTTCCTCGAAATCCGCTGAGTTTAAATCGATGTCCCCGCCAAACTATCCGAGGGATATCCCCCAAAAATTTTTTTTATATGCTAACATATATTTTATAAGATTCTGTGGTTTTTTCAGCATTTTTCATAATTTTGTTTAAGAAAATTTTTAAAAAATCAAAATATCAGTTTTGAGAACCACGCCAAATATAATGCATATTTTTGGCCTTACCATGAAACGGGTTAATGACATCCTAGAATGACAGTACTTCAAATCTGAGTATTTATAATAGAATAGAATATAAATATCGTTTTTCATTGGTTTAATTCAATAAAATTAGAAAATTGCGGCTGATTTTCTTGTTTTAGGGGTCATTTTTTAAGAATTGGGTCATTTTGACCCCGAAAGGATTACAAGGGTTAATTTTTGAAAACCCAAAAATGTTTAATATATCTTCTTATACTGAAAACAACTTGTGTACCACTTTTTAACAATATATTCAAAAAAACAGCACCATTTATTCAACGTTTTTCATCAAAGTATGGCTATTTTCGTGTGTTTGACCTTTGACCTCGATGCGCCTCGTGTTAACGTTGTCCGATTTGGCTGAAATTTTTAGCATAGCATTTTTAGGCCAAATGTAAAAAATTAATTAGGGGTGCACTCCTTGAAATTCGAAGTTTTGCAAAATAGCTGCCACCCTAATGCACATACCTTGGTTAATACTGCCGACACGACAAAAATTCCAACGGCATTTTTATTGCTCTTGTCTCATAGAACATTTTTTTAATGAACAGTTAATAAACAGAACCGATTTTAATGAAATTTTTTCTGATTTGTAGATTATTAAATTCTCTAGTACTTACCGTGACCAATTTTTTTGAAAAATATTGATTTTTGTGCAAGTTATGCTAATGTACACTTAAAAAAATAGAAAATTTTATTTTTTTTTTCGTTAAAAACATAATTAAGTCAAAATTTCAAAAAATGGCCACGGTAAGTACTAGAGAATTTAATGATCTACATATCAAAAAAAAAAAATCATTAAAATCGGTTCCCCGAGTACAAATTCTTATATGATGCCAAGTACATAACACCATCATATAGTTCTAAAAAAATCATTTACATTTATTTTATATGTTCATATTAGAGATGGGCACATGAGCAGATTAGTGCGTGATCACGCCTGAGTGTGACTGAGACTCAATTCGTGAGTGAGTTTGCGTGAGTAAATATGAGTGATTTATTTTGTCTTCATATTTCCTTTCGTCCCGCAAAAATCAAACAAGTTTTGTAAAATTTGGCAAAAAAAATTTGCGTAAAATTTTGTTAAATTTTTGAGATTTTAATTTTTAATTTTTTTTTTGTATAAACAAGAACTCACGTTGGCTCACACTCACGAGTGTGAGCCAACGTGAGTGTGGGTGAAGCTTGTGTGATTGCACGTAAGTGTGAGTTGTTTTAAATTTATTTAATGATTGTGAGTGATGGTGAGTAGAAAAAAATATGCTCGTGAGTAAGTGTGCGTGATTGAAAATTCTTGTCGTAAGCGTGAGTGATTGTGAATCATAAGCTACTCACGAGCCCATCTCTAGTTCATATAGATCCTTTGAAAGAAATATGAAAAAATCCAAAAAACATAAAAATGCCGTTTTGTTCCTTCAATTTTCAATTTCAACTACCAAGATAGCCCGAGATTTTGATTATTTTTTCAGTATTTCACACAGACCGAATTTAAAAGAATACAAGTAGAAAAGTTAAATTCGACTTGGCCGAATCTATGAATACCCTCCGCAAGGCCCATTTTAAGTGTTAGTTAACTTTCCAACGTGAAAAATTAGATTTTTTATTAGAAATATTATATGGTGTGAAAAAAAACTTTTTTGAAAAAAAAAAGAAAAAAAATTACTAAATTTTTTTTGAGTGTAAAATTTTTTTTTAATGTAAAATTTTTTTCGAGTGTATTTTTTTAGTGTAAAAATATTTTTGAGTGACAAAAATGCGTTGTAAAATATTTTTGTGACTTTCCAATGTTTTTAATACATGTTTGTTTAACGGTTTTTCAACATGTGAATTTAAAGTGAAAGTAATCTGAAATTCACGGTTTTGTTAATATCATTTGAACCACTAGACCGATTTCGCTGAAATTCAATACGAACCAGGCCAGGGAACGGCAAATAAACATACCCAGCTTCAGCATCCTAAGAATTGCCTTTTAAAAGTTAGTGGGTTTTTATCTCGTAAATTTACGAAAAAACCCTTGCCGAAATTCAGTCTTTTGCTCACAGCTTTGAACCACTGGACTGATGTCGCTGGATTTCAATACCAACCTGACTGGGTAAATGTCCAATATATATGCCAAACTTCAGGAGACTCTGTAAAGTCTTTCAAAAGTTAGCGTGTTTTCAACAGACAGACGGACTGACATCGCTAGATCGTCTAAAAATCGATCGGGTGTTTCTATTCACCAGCAGGAGAGTTTTTATCCAAGTTACAAACCTTTTGGTTTCAAGAAAACGAAAACAACAATTCTTATTTTCTTTCTTTTTAACACACAAAAATATTGGACCTGTCCGACAAAGGCTTTGGGTTGCTTCTTTGACTTGAAATTCCGACACTTCTGAACAAAGTGAAAATATGCCCTCAAAAAAATCAACAAAAATTTGTAGAAAAAAATCCTTAAAAGTTTGACTCGTAGAACAATTCCACCAAATACCCAAAAGCGCCCTTAGCATTAGGCACAGTACATGAGTAGTAGTATCACAGAGTTGCATCTGATGGATGTAAGTATTAGTGACAGCACACGGTGTAACTTTTGACGTTTCATACAAAACATAAACAAACATCATAAATACATGCACAAAAGCTCACACGTACAGGCACACATATACTAGGCAGCGATGATCATTCTGTACTAAAAACCATACCACCATATTGGAAAGTACGCAATTAGCACCAGTGTGTGCATACTAGTCTGTACTGTGGCATTAGGTTTTGAGGGATTCAGTTTTTAAGATTTTCTAGACCCTATTGGACTCCTAAATTCCCGTAAATCCAAAACTAGTCTAGGTAGAGCGAAACGGACAAATATTTTGGATCGAAATGGGATCTAAAGACAGTGGATCCAATATAGTCCTCATATTTATTATTAAATTATTTGGATTTGTTTTTAGGAAAAAAATTTTAGCTGATTCGAAAGAAAAAAAATCTTAAGTGCCAAATTATAACCATTTTTTCTTAAATTTAGCTAATTTTCAAAATTAACAATTGTATTTGTAATTTTACAAATAAATGTTTTACACAAAAATCTCCAAAGTAATTTTACAAACAAAAGAAATGTAACTTTACAAATATAACATTCTAAGTTTTGGACACATTTTTTGGGAATTTTGCAGTGAAGAATTTCTTTAAAAATGATTTAAGAAAAATTCAAATTTTTAAATAAAAAATTTGTTAAGAATTTTTTTGTGTTTTTGAGCAAAAATTTCAGTAACAATGCCTTATGGATTTTTTATTTTTTTATTTTCTTAATACCGAAAGAAATTAAAATTAAAAAAAAAAAACTTTAAAAGCTTTGATCACTGAAAAAACTTGCAGAAGCTTTCCTAACAGCGAAAAAGTTTTCATAAATTCTTGTATGGATTGATAAAATTATATCCAATAATGCATCAACAGATATAATTGCATCAAATTATACAAAACTGAAACAAAAACTGTTTAAGGTGGCTTCAGACTATAATATTTGTAATAATATCTGTCAAAAATTTTTGTAAAATCTATAAAATAGTATGGTGTAAACACAAATCGGTATAAAACCAAGAGAAATACGGATTGAAAAATGACAAGCGGATACGTATTCTCATTTTTAGAAATTTATCTAAAAATGAGAAAACGTATACGCTTTTCATAAGATCAGGGTTGTATTTGTTTTGATAATATTTAAGATGTGATGGTGTAAATACGCAAAGGATTTTTTAAAAGATTTTTTGACAAGCGGAGAAAATTTCGTATTATTTAAGATACGTATTTTCTTACGACTCAGTATTATAGTCTGAAGTGGGCTTTAGTAGTTTTCAGAATTTTCATAAATTTATGTTTATTTTCTAAATAACTTACCGTGTTCGTGATCTAGATTTAGATTTGGATTTGGATTTAGACTTTTTGTTAGATCTAGATTTAGATCTTGATTTGGATTTTTTGGTAGCCTTTGAACGAACTCTAGGTTTTTTGACAGCTCGTGGAAGGAAGGGAGCAACACTGCGACCACCATAACGTGATGACCATGGATGGTAAACGGGATAAATAGGATGGGGTTTGATTACTACTGGGGGCTCTGGTTCTGGCTCAGGCTCTGGCTCAGGTTCTTCTTCAGGCTCTTCTTCTGGTTCTTCTTCTGGTTCTTCTTCAGGTTCTTCTTCTGGTTCAGGCTCAGGTTCCGGTGCTGGCTCGGGAGCAGCTGGTGGTGCGGGTGCTGTATACATAGCAGATAGTTGTATAGGAACAAAAGCTGGCAATGATACAGTCAATGGAACACCAGCTGGTGGTGTAGCTGGAGCTGGTGCCGGTTCTGGTTCGGGTTCTGGCTCAGGCTCAGGCTCTGGTTCGGGCTCTGGCTCAGGCTCCGGTTCTGGTTCCGGCTCTGGCTCTGGTTCAGGCTCAGGTTCCGGTGCTGGTTCTGCCGCTACTTCTTTGGCAGCTTGCAAAAGAGCTACCAACTCATCTTTACTAATATGACCCAAACCAATTGAATGATGATGTACAGGTGAATGCCAACCACCATGTATGGGGGGACCATATAACGAACGTTGTGGTCTAGCTAATTCTGAAGAGGATGGTGGCGAATTCCTTATCATTTGAGGTGGAGGTTGAAAGTTCATTGGCAGACCCGAAAGGCGAGCATACACGATTTCTGCATGTAGGCAGCTTATTAAACCGCACAAGGCTAAACAGCCCAACTGCACAAAACAGAAAAATACAAAATTTTCATTATAAAATCACTTAATCAATCACAGTTCTTGTATTTTATCGTTTTTTTTTATCCTGTTACTCACTATTATTTTTTGCACCATTTTTCAATAGAAATATCCTTTTTTATGGATTTTTTTCCTGTTTCCTTCAATTAACTTTTTTTTTTATTAAAATTTTTTTTTTTTTTCACTAGTATATTTTTTAATCTTTGAAATGCCCCGAGCTGTTTGTAGGCAACTGCTAATGTTTGAAAGAAATGTTATAGTTTTTATACAACTGTAACAAAACCAACTGATGTAATAAAGAAAAGCAGTAGAAAACTAATGCTGTTGGAAAACTAACACCAAAACTCGTACCGCCAAAACTTACTCCATCACTGGGATCCACGTGTCTTGAATGGTTTATGTTTGTATTACCATAAAAATAAAGTTTATTTTTGTTTTTTGCTCTACTCTCATTTTTTTCTTACCTATATTTTGGTGCGTACAAAACTGCAACTTCCTTCAGCAAATGGCATGGGTACACAAACTTTCTGTTTGAGTGCTCAGAAATAATTTTAGTTGCAAAGGGTAAATCATTTTAGAGAAAGTAAAGTGGTTGATCTTGATATTTCCAAGACATTTTATTGTGCGTGCCTCAGAATCGCTCTATACGTGTTGCTATAAATGAGTTACTATCAGACGGATTTCAGCAGCTTTAGTCACTACTACCCATTTTCTTATTTTCTTCGTAGTCAAACTTCAAATCCTATCTATTCTTTTGTAGATGGCAGCATAATTTGTCATTCATTTTCCTTTGACCGTATGCCAAGTCTTTTTGAGGTTGAGGAAAGAATGCAGATTATAAATGACACATTTAATCAGGACCTGTAGTCAATCACCAAGTCGGGTCTAAGTTGCGAATAGGATCAGGTTCAATGCACGTAAGATCCAATGTTGAATGTTGACCTACAAGATTGTAAAGCCAAAAGAGTTATCTCTACATATGGGTGGTATAGATATCGAAGAAACGAACACTCTTAATCTGATGTTCTTTGGAATAAGCACATTTTTCAGGTGTCGAAGAAAGCATTCAAGTTTCTCGGTTTTTCAAACCAGTGATCTCCTTATTATTTATACTACTTATATCCGACCGAAGACGGAATAAAACTTCCATATATGGGTAGGGCCTTCGAAGTCGATTCTGGAGTTCTGGGACCGCGTGCAAAGGAGGGTGTTGATACTTATTAATGATATTAAGGTATCCAGTTCTATTATTCACTGAAATATCGTCGGAATGTGGGTTGTGCGACTCTGTTCTATCGATATTACCATGGAAAATGTTCTGCTGAGATAAGTGAACTTATCCCCAGGGCATTTAGAAGATTTAGATGTTTAGGTTCTTATGTCTTTCAGGATATTCAGGACCTACGAGGTATAAACCCTTGGCTACTCATGTCATTCATACAAGCGTCAAAATGGGAAACGTAAAAATGCGCTTTCTTGGGTAAGAACAAAATTGAATGGAGAGAAGGAACGAAACAACAGCAGGAATCATAATGGGCCAAAATTGGCCTCTATGGATGTCATTCCAAACAAAAATTTTTTTTTTTTTTGGGATTGGCGTCATCCTCATTAACCAAACCTAACCTATCCCAAGGGCCTGAGTTTTTGTTAGCAGCACTTTCTAGTAGAACCATTTGTGGTTGATTTTCCAGTTGATCGCACATCACATTACAGAGAAGGTTTGTTAGTCAGTCGAACTAGCCGTATGTGAAATAAATTCCCCGCAGAAGTCCCCCAGTCTCTTTCAATGAAAATAAATATAAGTCAAATGTTCACAGACACCAATCCCTCTTTCCTTCTCCTTATAATATATTTTCCTGATATGAACACAATGCAACACAGAAGGGGTGTTGATTCAAAATAGAAAAAATGTTGGTCCTGTTAATGAAAGCAAGATCAGCGGCCATTTTGGCTTCAAGGATCTTTGACTGGAACATACAGCAGCCAATTGGAAGTTTATACGATTCCTTAATGCACAGTTCCTGGCAGAAAGTTCAGACTCAGAAAGTTTTAAATAATTTTTTTTGCTTAATTTAAAATTGAGTTGACCAAATTTTTACAAGCTTTTTTGCTAATATTAGCAAAAATAAATTGTTAATTTTTTTTAAGAAAACGTAAAATGGCGCTATCTCGGAAACTAAGACAGATTAGGCCAAATGAAGGCCATTTTTGGTTCTCCGGCTGTCTATAGTACCGCCGGTCCTCTTCACATGTGTGGACCCTTATGGGTCCTAACTTTGGATCCAAAAAAGTAAGCATTTTCGAAAATTTTAAAATATCCCGGTAAATATTGCCGACACAACAAACAGTCCAAAAGCTTTTTTGTAGCTCTCAACACGTAGAAACCTCTCCGAGTAATATTTTTGAAGTTATCGAGTTTTTTAATTTTCAAAACCCCAGTGGTCACCTGAAATCACGTATCTCAAAAACTAAGCAAGGTAAAGCGAAACGGACACAAGTTTTGGATCAAAAACTATGACGATATTTATGGAACCCAACTAGGTCTATTCCATCGGGGTCTGGACCTATCGGGTCCGAAACCAATGGGGTCCCAAAATGTGTATGAACTAACAAGAGAAGTCTCCCTGGTGTCACCCTCCGATTTTCATGAAATTTGACTATGTTGTTAAAAACGAAAATTAATTCGACACGTATTTTGTTTAGCGGCCCAAACTCGATTTGTATGGGGGAAAATTGACCTTTTTCAGTTTTTTACGACTTACGCCTATTTAAACAAAATTAATATAGGCATGTATAGTACCAGATTAAATGTATTAAAAATACCTATCCCGTAGTGTTAACAACGGGCCAAAGAATTTAATATTTTTCGACTTATTAACAAAAATGTCCTAAAATTTTGGTATTTTACTTATTATGACGAAAAGTTGTGCATGTTTGGACACCGTCTTAGCACACGTAGATAGGTTTTCCAAAGACCTTTCATTTGGTATATAACATGACTAGATTTCTTTGCATAATATAGGAGATAAACGAAAATAACTGAAAACTTGCCTTGTCTTCCCCCTCCTTTTTACCTCCTAAATATAAATTTGGGCCGCTAAAAAAATACGTGTCCCTTTATTTTTTCTGATCTACAAAAGAAAACCAATCCATAAAGATCCGCGGGTGACACTAGGGAGACTTCAATTGTAAGTTGAAATAAAAAAAAAATCTGTTCAAAATCAACCAATTTTCATTTAGGTTTAATAGCTTTTTCTGCTAATGTTACAGTTTTTTGTTTGAGTGTAGCTTTCTTTTAGTCTTGTACAACCCACCTTAAACTCAAACTAAAAAAAACCCCATCCTCTCCGCAAAATAAATTAAGACCGACATTGTTTTAGACTTATTGGTAATTTCCATAATACACTCAAAAGAAAAACTCTGTCAAAAAATCTGTAAAACGACTTTCAATTTGAATTAGCAATCTTTTAGCAGATTGTTCTGCTGAGAAGGATATTTTTAGTAAAATCTCTGTCATTCAGTTTAAGAAAATAACAGTCATTTTACTATGTTTATACTGATCTGCTGAAATCAGCAGATTGTTCTGCTAAAATCAGCAGATTTTTCTGCTAAAATCAGCAGATATTTCTGCTAAAATCAGATTTCTCTGCTGTCGAACAACACACATGTTTAATAACTAAAACGCCAGATAAAATTATAAGCTTCCGTAGCCTAGTGGTTAAGAAGTGTACTTTCAAATCGGAAGGTGGCGAGTTCGATGCTGGGTGGCGGCGTATGTTTTTTTTTTTTTTTTTTTTGTTATTCACCTCTTACGACAGATATTTAGCAAACCGTGTCTGCTAAAATCAGCAGATTTCTCATATGGCTCAAAATGGGTGTATTTTCAGCAGATTTTTCTGCTGGTTGGACAGAGAATTTATTTTGAGTGTATGAAGGCTGTTATGACCAAAAAAGTTTCGGTCGTAGTCCCAATCAGAAACGGCAATAATCCCTATTGGGACTTTAATAGTTTTGAAAATGGTCGTAGTCCCCACAAATAATTTGTGGACTATGATCGCGTTGTATTCGGTCAAAATCCCCATTTCCGTTATGGGAATAATGTCCGTGGGGATTATCTCTGGGTACCAGCTATCTCACTTGTTTCTCCCTTATTTAAATAATCAAAACAAAAGTTTTCAAGTTTTGGAGTTTGGAATCTCTGCTTAACATAGTACTACATATTCCATGTAGTTTCTTTCAACGCGATACATTTATTCAATTCATCATTGCATCATGGCCAGCATGGCCATTATCAACTTATTCATGTTTAAACACAAACATCTTTGTTTGAGGAAGCTTTTGTTTTCAGTTAAACTCTATATAGTATAATGTAAGTAGCAACTAATCAAATCAGTTTATTTAGTCTTTGTCTATGTGGCTAGTTAGTAGTGATCCTTTAATGGCTACAAGTTGTTTTGTTATGGATTACTTTAAATGTAGTTAGGCTGACCGTTCGTGATATTTTATGATAAAAAAATAATTATAATACAATTACAAAATAATTGATTTTGCTTCAATTAAAAAATATGTTGTATTGAATAAAATTGTAATTGTTTTGATTAAAAAAAATGTTAATTCAATTAAAAATCAAATTGGGCTAAGTCTTTTTATTAGGAGGATTCAAAAGAGTTGTCCTTAGAAACTGTAAAAAGTGATTTCTCTTAAGAAAATAAAAATGGTCACCTTTAACAAAGTATATTATTTTATGTTACCTAAAAACTTAAGTTGTCTGAAAACTTTTTTCAATGGTGTTATGCCATAGTATACATGTGATATAAATACATATTTTTTTTGTTATTACCAAAGCTTCCAAAAACGAATCTAAATATTCACCATGTTTAAAATAGGCTATACAACATATTTTCAAATTGAAATAAAAATTTCTTATTCCAACAATGGAAATTTCAAAAAAAAAATTTTTATCAATAAGAATTCCTTATATTGGTCAATTACTAGAATAGTGACATAATTCGAAAAAACTGATTTTTCTCAAAGTACTTAATTTAAACAGGGGTTTCATTGAAAATAATAGTGAATTTTACACAATATAAAGCATAGTTTTTTGAGTTAGATCATTTTTTTAGTAAATGAGTAATATATTTATAATAAAGAAATGGAAATTGTTTTTGTTTAATTACTGCCAATGATAAAAAGTTTTAGATTCCAAAAAGGAATTTGCATTTAAAAAAAGGCTATTCAACAATTTTCTTAACAAAAAAAAAAGCAAGATTTCATCAATGGAAATTCAAAAATATTTTATTTCATCAAAAAGAATTTTACAAATTTTCACAATAATGAGACGAATTGTTTTGTTACTAATGAAAAACTAAGAAATATTTTTAATTCCCAATGAAGTTGTTAAATAACATTTTAAATATTTACACAAATTTTTGGGTAATTTAGCCTTAGAACCTCAATAGCTGTTGTTTACGGTCCAAACACGAGGCTCAATTCAGGCTATTAAATTCAGGCTATTAAAATATGCGCTAGAGTTAATATTGCAAAGGGTAGGAATGGTGCTCATATTTCAATCTTCTCTTAGAGCCAGGCAGCCCTTCAAGCGCTGTCTTCCTGGAAATTAATATCAAAACTGGCACTAGAGGTTTTTGATACCCTCCAACAGCTGATCAGGTGAAACAAAATTACCTTATTTTGAATCCCTGGTCACAGAGTCTCTAAGGGTAATAAGATAGTGGATGAGTTTGCCTCAGCTACTCCTATGATCGGACTCGAAATATATTCCGGGTTGAATTGGTCCACCTTCACGACCACTGTTAGGGGTTTGGAGAGGACAGACTTCCTTAACTTGTGGGGGAATTCAGGGGGTCTACGACAATCCAAATCACAAGTCTCGCCACAATCATGCTAAATTATTCGTAGTAGCAAGCAAAGTAATATTAGATATCTGGCAGGTATATTTACCGTACCAAGGCCTTTTTAAGGTATGGCGTGGCCCTTGGACACAAAAGAATTTGGGGCCCCCTGGATAGTAAAAAGTCGCATGACAAAAAAGGATTTTTTCTATTCTGTTTTAAGAAATAGAACCAAAAAAATTAAAAAAAATATGTATTTTGAGTAGGGTATTCTAGCTCGAGGCTTTTTTGCTTTTCTATTAAAAAAAATGTCACACAATCTGATCATTTTTCAATTGGCAAACTTCACAGAGTCTGAAACTTTTTCTAAAAGAAAAAACAATAAATAAAATTACTGACAAAATATGTCGCCATTAAGCATTCATTTGTGTCTGCAATTCCAGATCATATTGGTAACCCTTGCGAAATAATATAAGAGACAAAAAAGTTGAAAGAAAGTATGGGGAGATGTTAAAATTACTAGAAATATAATTGTAGTGTTGGAAACTGTCAAAATTTATTCTGTCGAAACTATAAAAATTCATATATATATAAAACAATTTCCATTAACAAGACAAAATGATATTTAAAGTTTTACTGCTGATAACACTAACTGGAGTGTTTGAAACCGATATGGGAATACCAGAAATGTCTATAATATTTAGAAATTCAAATTTTCTTCTGCATTTTTTCAACGTAAACTCTTAAAACAAATATAATTAGAGCCCGAGCTCGATCTGTACTTAAAGAAAAAACAATGAAGGAAAAAGGCCCAGTATCTTATACGGAGTTCACACTAGAGAATTTGTACTCGTTTAAGCCACTTGTTTAAAAAAGTAAACAAAATCGTTCACACTACATTTTGCGCGTTTAACTTTGAGTGTTTAACGTTTGTAAACAAAGACACATAACCTAATTCTGAAAAAAATTGCAAAAATATTTCTAAAAACCTTTTAAACTTTGGCGGAAGACAAGATATTTAATTTTTTTATAACATTTACATAACACCACTACACGGAACACCTTTTTATTGACTCATTCCAAGTAAATAGGAAGAGTTTTCTGTTTTTTGTTCCGGGCCTGTCCGAAGCTGTTTGCATATTTATACTTCGATGGAAGGCAAAATTCACTATTACTGCAGCTTTTCCAATATAATTATAAATAAAACACACACTTTTTTCTGATTTTTCAGTAGTTTTTATTAGTTTTTTAAATATTTATATTTTCTCAATTTTCCAATGTTTTGCTAAGAAAATGGCAGACAGATACAGAAGCTGGTTGCTATGAAATCTTTTTTTTTTGGCATAGAATAAAGAAAAATTAAAAGGAAATATACCGAACCCTGCCTTTGAAATGTTTAGCGAAATGTTCAACAGGGAAACAAGTCGAATTTGATTGTTTAGCTGAACAACCAAATGTATGGGGGAACAAGTCAAATTTTGATTGTTTAGCGCTTAAACACTCATGAGATGTTTAAAGGCGGTAGTGTGAACTCCATAATAGACTTTTTTATAAGAAAAATATCTGAGAATCGGAGACCTTTTCTTGTTAAAAAGGGTCTCATAATCTGAGACATTTTCTAAACAAAAAACAAGTAAAAAAGTTATTGTCGGTCAATACCGACCATATGTTACCCCACACCAGTGTTTTCCGGAAAATGGGTCCCAAGTCCAAACATGGACCTATGGACCTATCTTTTGTCAGATTTTTATTTTGTGTAGAAAACACACACAGATAAAATTTTAGTGGAATTAGTTTATTTTTTTGCCAATAGACCGATTTGACAGAATATCGATCGAAATTTTTATATAGGGGATTAAGTCCAAAAATGGTCCAAGTGTATTCCTATTTGATAAGGTAACCAAAGTACACGTTTAACACCTACAAATAAAATTTTAATCAAATATTTCCATTTTTATGAATTTTGAGGAAATTATGTAAATATCGGGAGGGAGGTTTGTATGGGGACTATGAGAAGGACTGACCCAATCCCGTTGAAATTTGCAGTGATGGTTTGTGCATACAAAATTTTATTTTATATTATAATACGGCTATTGAGGCATTTAAGCGATATTCAAAGGGGCGTTTATATGGAGGATAGGTCTTAACATAGACCGAGTTTTTTACAATTTCAATAGGCTTCGTCCTTGGGCCAAAAGAAGCTTAAGTTTCAAATTTCAAATCAATTTATTGAAAATTGCGACCTGTATCGTCTTGTAATGTGAGACTTGTTCTACTGAAAAGAGGTTTCATAATTTGAGATTTTTCTATAGAAAAAAGGTCTCACAATCTGAGACTTTTCTACACTCATAAAAGTTTTACAGTTACTGTTTCACAGTCAAACAAATAGTTTTCGTTTTAGTTAATATTAAAAGAAAATTCGTTTGTTTCACATACAAATATTCTAAACAACTTTTTGAACGTTTATTCAAATACATAACTGTCTTTTAAATAAAATTTTCCGTAACGTTTGTTTTTTTCAGTTATTTAAAAAACAAACCACATTATTTTATTTGTCGTTTGTTATTTGTCAGTTATTTAAAAATTTCTAAAATTAGAATTTTTTTTTTTGAATTTGAAAATGAAATTTAGTTGCTGAAAATATAAGTAGCTTGTGGCACAGAGGGTAGCGTGCTGGGCTATCAGCCAGAAATTATGAGTTCGATTCTGCTCAGGTTCGAAGTTTTTTAAAATTATTTCTAAAAAAATAAATAAAAATGAATGTAAATTTCCGTTATTTTAACCGTTTTTTTCCGTAAAATTTTGTCAGTCATTTTTTACGGATTTTTAAGTTATTTTTACGGATTTCAACAGTTGTTAATTAACATTTAAAAATAACTGAGAAATGTTTTTATTTTAAATGAAATGTAAGTAGTCCGTTTTTTAAATAAAGTTTCATTTGTTTCAAACGTATTTTCTGTTGAATTTACTTACATAATATTTTAAGTGTATATGGAACAAGTGAGAGTGTTAAATTCGGCTGTGCCGAATCTTTTATACCCTCCAAAATGTAAAAAAAAAATACAAAAAAAAAATTGTCAGGGGCGTTTTTTTTTTGGGGAGGGGGGGGGGGTTATGGGTTGAGTGTGGGACTTTGAGAGCACCTTCCCATCGCAATAAATATACCAAATGTTTCATTAATTTAACAAAAATACAAAAAAACATGTAAAAAAGTGTATTTTTTTACAGGTTGGTTCAGTTCTTCAAGGGGGAACTTTTTTCCCCCTGGCTCGATTTTGCCCATTCACGAACTTAACTTGCCTATGAACATGGGACATATTTGTGCCAAACTTCAGGAGTATAGCTGTTTTATTTTGGACTGCATTGTGTTATCTACAGACAGACGGACGGACGGACATTCATAGAATGTCTTAGAATCGATCATGGATCAATAATATACATACTTTTTGGGTTCCCCGACCGATATTTCAATGCGTTACAAACGGAATGACAAAGTGAGTATACCCCCATACTGTGGTTGGAGGGTATAAAAAGGTGTCAGAACCTGAGACACTTTTTATAGGAAAAAGGTTTCAGAATCTGAGACTGAGACTTTTTAGGTGACAAAAATGTCTTAGAATCTGAAACTTTTTCTAAAGAACAATGTGTACGAACCTCAGACATTTTCTGTACAAAATATGTCACAGAGTCGTAAGAATTTTTTATACGAAAAACGTCTCAGATCCTGATACCTTTTATGAAGGCAAATGTAGGGAGAATTTCTTCTATTTAAAAATTGTAAGATTTAGACTTTTCTAAATCATTTGCATATAGAAAGAAGCAAATGCGATAGAATCTGAAATTCTGCACGAAAATGTTAAATATTTTAGCAGACGCGGTCAGAAATCTTCAGCAGAGAAATCTTTCGAGACAGCTGAGAAATTTGATGATTTTAGCAGAGAAAAATCTGGTGATTTTAGCAAAAATTCAGCTGATTTTAGCAAAAACCTTTAGTTAATATAAGTTGAAACGTATTGTTGCTCTAGACGATATTACTGTTAGTTCGGGAGTTATCGAAACTTTCCCGAATGCCCACATTGTTTCATAAGCGGACAACAAAATTTTCAAACACTGAAATGGTCGATAAGCCGAAACACCCCAACCTTAAAATTGTCTCTCTTATATATATTTTATGTTTCACGCAAATCGGTTCATAAGGGATGAGATAGATACTTACCTTGTTAGAAAATTTTCTTGAAATTATAAAAACAACAAACTATTTCTGTAAAATTTCAAAATAATCTGCTAAAAATATGTTCAAAAATGTCTGTATAAAAAACGAAAAAATATAGACACTTTGAAAAAAAAAAAAAATAAGAACATTTTTTTTGAAAACAGAATGATAGCAAAGTATTTCTGTAAATTTACAAAATTATTTGCTAAAAATATGTTCAAAAATATTTTGAAATTTAGCAAACATAATCAGTAAAAACGCAGTAAATTGTTTGTTAATTTCTTAACCTCAATGAAAGAGATTTTATTAAAAATATCCTTTTTAGCAGAACAATCTGCTGAAAATTTGCTAATACAAATTGAAAAACGTTTTACAGATTTTTTTGAGAAAGTTTTCCTTTTGAGTGTAGCTGATCAGGTTTTCGAGTTAGTGCTTAATAACTACACGGTTCGACACCAAAAAATCCCAGTAAAATATTAAAATTTTTCTAGCATGTTCCGTTGTCGAGATATTCGCGTGTGAAACATGCTAGAAGAATTTAAATTACAGTTTTGGAATCAGGAAGTCCATTTTATATGAAAACCCTAAAAAGTGCTAAATTTTCTTTTCTTTTCAACAGCGAATATCTCAAAAACGGTACGTGCTAGAAAAATTTGGATGGCAGATGTTGAATTAGGAGAGCGGAAGAACCAGTCGAACAGTGTAACTATTTAGCAATAACTCAAAGACAGGATCAGCTAGGATTTTCATGTTGAAGATTTTTGAAGTTCTAACTTGCTTGACGAGGGGTGTGGATTTCAAATTTGTATTAGTTTAGATTTTTATAAAAAAAAAAAATAGTTGTACAAATTTCTTGTTATCTAAACTGGGTTAAAGTCATTAAAATTATAAAAATAATAAACTGTTTAAACGGAAGCATAATCGAAGCAACACAACAAATGAACAAGTTAACGTTGATAATTTTTTTTTTTTTTAACAAGTTGACACAAAACAAGTAACAATCAGCAAAAAATTAAACTCTGCAAAACTTTATAACAAAAAAATAAAGAAAAAAGTTTATTGTCTGGAAATGACAATGGATGGATGAGAGTGAGATTCACACACAAAAGCAGCCAAAGCAGAAATAACAAAAATTAACCATTGCAACCACAACAACAGCATTAAACTTACAATAACACTGAGCCACAGGAACTCCAAGTATGAATTGGCAATCTGCAAAACTAATGTCAGTCAGTCAATGAGACATCCATAAGACGACGATGATGATGATGCTGGTGATTTAAGGTGATGATGTGATTTTATTGTTTGAGGTTGTCGTTTGTTGGGTAAACGAGTGCAAATAATTGGGTATGTTTGCAGTTCGAACAAAAATGATTGATTTCGATTTTACAGCATAAAATGACTTGGCTACAATTGAATTGAAATTGGAATGAGTTTTAAAGCTACACCATTTTGAGAAGTAATTTGTAATCGATCAATTGAAATATAAAGATTATATTTGAGCAAATCCATGGAAAATTTAACTGACGGATCACCGATTTTGTTTATTTGATAGAGCTTAAATCATAAAAAAACATTTTTTTTTTTTAACATGATAATGTTTTTAGGCTGGTGTCTAATTTTAAAAAAGTTGAAGGACGCCACCTCAGTTTGACTATATAAGCTAACAATTAACGAAAAAGAGAACAAGAATTACTATTTTCATTTTTTTAAAACCAAAAATTTTAATAAATTGGGTTTGTAACTTGGATAATAGTTCACCTCGTGGTTAATAAAACCGTTTTTCACCAGCTGGTGAATAAAAAGTAACATAACTATTTTTCAACAAAAAAAAAAAAATTTTTTTTTCATCAAAATTTTTTTTTTCACCAATTTTGTTTTTTTTCATCAATTTTTTCTCTATCAAATTTTTTTTCATCAATTTTTTTTCATTAAACTTTTTTTTTCATCAAATTTTTTTTTTTTATACCCTCCACTCTAGTGATAGAGGGTATATATAAGTTTGTCATTCCGTTTGTAACACATCGAAATATTGGTCTAGGACCCCATAAAGTATATATATTTATGATCCTCGATCGATTTTAAGTTGATCTAGCGATGTCCGTCCGTCCGTCCGTCCGTCCGTCTGTCTGTCTGTCTGTCTATCTGTCCGTCCGTAGAAAACACGCTAACTTTTGAAAGACTTTACAGAAGCTACTGAAGTTTGGCATATATGTTTGTCATTTACCTGGTCAGGTTGGTATTGCAATCCAGCCAAAGCGGTCCAGTGGTTCAAAAGTTATGAGCAAAAGAGTAAATTTCGGCAAGGCTGTTTTGCGAAATTACGAGATAAAAAACACGATAACTTTCGAAAGACAATAATGAGACTACTGAAGCTTGGCATGTATCATTGCCGTTCCCCGGATCTGTTTGGTTTTAAATTTCAGCTCAATCGGTCCAGTGGTTCAAAAGTTATAAGCGAAAACCTGAATTCCAGATTAGGATCATCTAAAATGCCACGTGTTTTAACCACCCAGTCAGAAAAATACAATCGCAAAAGCGCTGTGAAAGCGCTGTAGACGGTTCTACAAGCGTTCCATATACCATCTTCAAAGCGCTTTCAGATGATCCGAATGATAACATCGATCTACGCTAGGTTTAAAGCGTTTTAAAAGCGTTTTAAAAAAGTGCTTTCAGAACGTTTTGTTTAAAGTCATGAAAGCGCTTTAAAAACCAAAAGTAAAGCACTTATAAAGAGCTTAAATACAAAAATTAAAGATATTTTCCAGCGATTGAAATAAGAAAAAACAGTACTTTAAAGGACTTCATATAAAGCTGATATTTTTTTTATTCGTTAATTGTAGATATTTTTTTTATAAAAGTATTTTAGAAAATAAAAAAACAAAAATGTATTGATGAAATACTAATAATATTTAGATCTGAAGGCTATACATCACTTCCGAAGTGTTGCAAAACCTTACTTGGAACATCAGGCGTTAGAAGTGACAGTAAAATAATGAGGAGTATGGATGACACATTAGGAGTTTTTAAATTTTTCGGAATAAAGGAAACTCTAAATAAAATAATTCATCCCAATAATTTCACTGAACCAAAAACCGAAATTATTATTCATGTGGATGGCATGGATATATTTAACAAATCAAAAAAAGGTTTTTGGTCAGTAATGGGCAAAGTATTTTCACCATTTTACATGTCGAAACCATTTCTAATTGCGCTATTTTTTGGAAACTCGAAACCTTTTTCAGCAAATGAGGACATTTTTTTCTAGTAAAAATGATGAAGAAAATAATAATGTTAAATAAAAAAAAAATCAAAAGGGATAAAAGTTTCGCAAAATGCACTTCAAAACTGCATTTGCATTTAAAATGCACTTTTGAACCACCAACTTTTTCCATCTTTTTAAATGTAAAAATAGACTAACGTACTATCATTTTGCGCTTTATTTCATAAAGATACAATGAGTACTTAAAAATATATAGCTGTTCAAAGTTAAACAGATTTTGCATTTTTTTTTTTAAATCGCGAATAAAATCGCGAAATTTTTAAATTCTTTGGATCTGATAAATGATATCTTTAAATGGTTCCATAGCGCTTGTGTGTGCAAAATATTGGAAAACTTCAAAGACCCCTGGTCAGATTTTGTTCGGTCTCTCATGGAATTAATGATATTTAAAAGGCAACATCTTTAATGAAATAAACGATTATTTTGTCTATCTAATTCCATCAAAAGAAATAGGACTTTATAACGTTAAAAATTTACGTGAAGATGTTATTGAAGTCAGTGTGCATATTGTAGAAGTTAAATGCATTATTTGTAAATTTTATAACGAAACAATTGCTATAACTCTTTTGCATAAATGATAATAATAAAACTTAAAATAGATTTACAAATTAAAAAATGTTTTATGTTTTCAAAATTTTGCGTTTTCAATGTGGTGGTATGGAAAAATTATTTAATTTGATTTAACAAAATGTTTTTATAACAATTTGTTTAAAATTGAGTATAATCTAAAAAATACTATACTTGTATGTACTACGAAAAAAATTTAAAAACGTTTGCAAAAACTGCTTTAAAACCATTTAATTTTGAAACGAACATGTAATTTGTTAATAAAGTGCTTTCAAAACGGTTTTCGAAAACGCTCTCAAGGCGTTCGAATAAAGCGTTTTGAGAATGCTTTTTTTTGTTACAGTGCTTTCAGAACGCTTTTCGAAAACGCTCGTAAAGCGTTCGAAAATAACGTTTTGAGAACGTTCTTTTTTTTGTTACAGTGCTTTCAGAACGCTTTTTTTTTATAACCGTCGTCAATTTCTGCTTGGGCAGTTTTAAAAGCATTGGTGGTAACTAAACAATGCTTTTTAAACTTGTTTAATTTTAAAGCAATGCTTTTTAAACTTGTTTAGTTTTAAAAGCATTGGTAACATAAAAATTACTCTCGAAAAAAATTTTACACTCAAAAAAAATTTTACACTCAAAAAAATTTTACACTCAAAAAAAAGTTTTTTTTTTTTACAAAAATGACAATATTTTGTGTACATACTTACGTGCATTCACTCAGAAATATTTTTACAGAAAAAAAAACATTACACTCAAAAAAAATGTTACACTCAAAAAAAAATTAGCAATTTTTTTTTTTTTTTTTTAATGACAAAAAAAAAGAGTTTTTTACTCAAAATAAAATATTTCTAATCAAAATTGTTAATTTTTTCACGTTAACCCTTTAATGTCAGATGTTGCTTATAGGCAACATTGTATATTTTCGGTCATAGTTACTACAGTTTTTGATATTTTTGCTAACGGTTTTTCCCCAACTAAAATTAACATGTGTGAGCATTTGTTTATGATGTTACATTTTAAAAATCATTACAAGTGTTAATTTGAGAGCGAGTTGAAGTGGGGTTCAGACGTGTGCAAAAAAAAGTCGAAAAATTTGTTTTACAAAAGTTCAAATAAAATCTAAATACGCAAGAATTTTTTTATAAAAAGTGAATTTTATTATAAATAACAGGTAAGAAAATGAAATAAAGTTTGCAAAACTTAAAAAAAGTTGTTATTGTTATGTCAGGAATTTCATGAACACAATGTTGCTTATAAGCAACATTTGTCCATAGTAGCAATAATTTTAGTTTTGTTTTTATACCCTCCACTCTAGTGATAGAGGGTACACCCAAAAAAAACGTGGGTATTCAATACTAAAAATTTAACTAATTTTAGTCCAAAAGGACCTAGTGCAGAAATTGGTAACCAATACTAAAATGTTTAACTAATATTAGTCAAATCCAGTAAAAATTACTAATGTTAGTACTTTGAAGATACTAAAATTAGTAACGAATTAGTAGATTTTGGTACAATATCACTTACTAAACCCTTTACTGTAGAATTATTTTGAGTGTATATATAAGTTTGTCATTCCGTTTGTAACACCTCGAAATATTGGTCTAGGACCCCATAAAGTATATATATTTATGATCCTCGATCGATTTTAAGTCGATCTAGCGATGTCCGTCCGTCTGTCTGTCTGTCTGTAGAAACACGCTAACTTTTGAAAGACTTTACAGAGGCTACTGAAGTTTCGCATATATGTTTGTCATTTACCTGGTCAGGTTGGTATTGCAATCCAGCCAAATCGGTCCAGTGGTTCAAAAGTTATGAGCAAAAGAGTAAATTTCGGCAACGGTGTTTCGCGAATTTACGAGATAAAAAACACGATAACTTTCGAAAGACAATAATGACACTACTGAAGCTTGGCATGTATCTTTGCCGTTCCCCGGGTCTGTTTGGTTTTAAATTTCAGCTCAATCGGTCCAGTGATTCAAAAGTTATAAGCAAAACCCTGAATTTCAAATTAGTTTCATCTAAAATGCCACGTGTTTTAACAAGTTTTAAAAGCATTGGTGGTAACTAAACAATGCTTTTCAAACTTGTTTAAATTTTAAGCAATGCTTTTTAAACTTGTTTAGATTTAAAAGCATTGGTAACTTAAAAACCACACTCGAAAAAAATTTTACACTCAAAAAAAATTTTACACTCAAAAAAAAATTTTACACTCAAAACAAATGTACACAAAAAAAAATTTATTTTTTTTTACAAAAATTACAATATTTTGTGTACATACGTACGTGCATTCACTCAGAAATATTTTTACAGTAAAAAAAAAATTACACTCGAAAAAAATTTTACACTAAAAAAAAAATTAGTATTTTTTTTTTTTTTTTAAATTACAAAAAAAGAGTTTTTTACTCAAAATAAAATATTTCTAATCAAAATAGTTAATTTTTTCACGTTAAAAAAATGTACTACCCTTTAAAAAATGCATTGTGGAGGGTATTCATAGATTCGGCAAAGTCGAATTTAACTTTTCTACTTGTTTTTTTTTCAAAAAAAATTTTTTTTTTCATCAAACTTTTTTTCATCACTTTTTCATCAAATTTTAATTTTCATACATTTTTTTTATCATATTTTTTTTTATCAAATTTTTTTATCAAATTTTTTATCAAATTTTTTTATCAAATTTTTTTATCAAATTTTTTATTATCAATTTTTTTCTCACCAAAAAATTTTTTTTTTCATATTTTTTTTATATTTTTTTTTATAAATTTTTTTTTACATCAAAAAATTTTTCTTTTCATCAAAAAAATTCATCAAAATTGTTGTTGTTTTGTTCTGTATTTATTATATCATCAAAATTTTTTTTCACCAAAAATTTTGGGTTCATTAAATTTTTTTTAACATAATTTTGTTTTTCGCGAAAAAATAATTTTTTTTTACCAAAACTACTTTTTCACCAAGTCTAAGCTTTTCGCATAAAAATTTTACATTTGTTTATCAAATGTACATAAGACAAGTGAGAGTGTTATATTCTTTGGTGCTGAATCTTTTATACTCTCCAAAATGTAAAAACACTTTTTTGCACTTATTTTTGCACTCACTTACGAAATGTACAGCTCTTTTGGTTTTTTAATGGGCTCCTCGATTGATATTTCAATTTGTTTTGCATGAAATAGCAAGGGTATTCATTTCAGAGAATGTAAAAGTGGAAAAATGAAAAATGTAAGATTCCACTCTCATTGATGTGAACGGGTACATAAAAAAATGTGATACAAAGTTTCCAAAATAATTAAATTATTCGATGAATGAACCAATTAACTTATAAATTACACTTTTCACTTATTTTGACAGTTTTTTCTTGTTGTTTAATTCTTAATTTCTGTTATTATAACTAAAATTATTTGTATACATATTTTCTTCTAAGAAAAATTTAAAACACATGTTCAATAAGGGCTGCCGAGGTAGAAAAAACTTAAATAACAGTAGCAAATTTTGGTACTTTTTCTTTGACTAGTAATGAATGGCAACGCTTAAATAATTGGAAAAATGTAACTTTTTATTCTGATAATTTTACACTTGGATATAGGTTGTTTAAATTGCAACTTTTGAGTGGAAAATTTTTTCATGTGTTTGTTGTAATAAAAAGTTACATTTTTCCAATTTTTCATTTTTACAACCAAAAAAAAGCTGAAATGAATACCCTTAGCAAAGTAATATAACATTATTTTTTCTAAAAAAACTTTGCTTTGGCAAGTACAACCAAATCCTCCGCAAAACATTATCATGATTTAATGTTTTGGGCAAGAGTACAAAATTTGAAGGCAGTTTTTTAACATTTTTGTGCTCTGAAATCGTAAGTCGTATAAAAAACTTTAAAAACAATATTAGGTCTGTTTGTGTACTTAAATTTCTTACTATTTTTACTACAACTGGAAATTTTTGTTTACTTTTTGTACTGAAAATTTCCTTCTGTAGTAAAAGTAGTAAAAATGAGTATATTGCAGTAAGGTAAACAAACAGACATATTGTTTATACAATTGAAAAAAAAATTAAATTTCGATTTTTTTTTTTTTTTTTAAATTTCAACAAAAAAAATTTTAAAACCATATTTGAATGTTATTTTTTTCCTTGAAAGGACACCATGGATTTCCAAAAACAAAATTTTTTATTAAAGTTTGAAATGTCCTCTTAACGCTATTAAAATATCAGAGATGTGTTTTTTTTGTATTGTTGAGCAATACATTTTCAAGGTTTTTATTAGATAGCCAAATATTTAATTTTTTTCAAAATTTTTACTAAAATCAAAAATTTAGCTTTATCACCAACTTTGAAAATTTACTGCTCGACAACACGAAAAAACACCTCCCAGAAATTTTAACAGCGTTAAAAGGACATTCTAAACTTTAATACAAAATTTTGCTTTGGAAATCCATGGTGCTCTTTCCGGGAAAAAAGGACATTCAAATATGGTTTTAAAAAATTTTTGTTGAATTTTTTTTTTAATTTTTTTTTTTGTTTCTAAATTTCAAATCTCCATAATTTTATCAACAATATTGTTACACAAAGTTTTTTTGTACAACTTACAGTTTCCGGCTAAAAAACACAAAAAAAAACTATCTAAATCCAACTATTTGATTTTTTGCCAAAATTTTGAAAAAAAAAAAAATATATATTTGGCTCTCTAACAAACTTTGAAAGTTTATTGGTCAACAATACGAAAAAACACCTCTCTGAAATTTTAATAGCGTTAAAAGGGCGTTCCAAACTTAAATACAAAACTTTTCTTTTGGAAATCCATGGTGTCCTTCCCAGAAGTACTTTTTGCCGAACAACTGCAGCCGATTTTTCAATCAAAAAATTTCTTAACGAAAAATGTCTAAAAATGTTCTAAATGTTCTAAAAACTTTTTCCACAAAAAAAAAAAATTTCAGATTCTTAAACCTACAAGACCTTTTCCTATAAAATAAGTCTCAAATTCAGAGATTCTGAGAACTTTTTCCTATAAAAAAAAATCTCAGACTCTTACATTAAAAAAAAAAAACTTGTAAAATTACAAGAAAAACTTGTAACTTTTTTTTTGTTTGCTACCTCCTATTTGACAAAAACTCCTAGTAATTTTACAAGCTTTTTACCAATAAGTTTGTAATTTTACAAGGTTTTTAGTAATAAAATTGTAAATTTACAAATTTTTTGACACGATAAAATTTACAAGAAGGTTTCGTAATTTTACTAGATTTTTTGTACCTCCTATTTTACTTGTAATTTTACAAGCTTTTTACCAATAATTTTGTAAATTTACAAGCTTTTTACCAATAAAATTGTAAATTTACAGTTTTTTGGCGCAATTTAAATTACAAGGAATTTTTGTGAATTTACTAGATTTTTTTTATAAAGTTATCTTAGAAATTTGTAAAATTACAAAAAAAAATTGTAAAATTACAAAAAAAAAACCAAGTAAGAAAGTTATAGTCGGTCAAGACCGATCATATGATACCCTACATCAGTGTTTTTCCGGAAAATGGGTCCCAAGTCCAAACCTGGACCCATTGGATCTGTCTTTTGTTAGATCTTTATTTAGTGTAGAAAACACAGACACATCAAATTTTAGTGGAATTGGTTTATTTTTTGTCAATAGACCGAATATCTGTCGAAATTTTTAAATGGGGGACTAAGTCCAAAAATAGTCCAGTTATATTCCGATTTGATAAGGTTACTAAAGTACACATTTAACACCTAAAAATAAAATGTTTATCAAATATTTCCATTTTTATGAATTTTGAGGGAATTATGTGAATATCGGGAAGATGGTTTGTATGGAGACTACCAGAAAGACTGACCCGATTCCTTTGAAATTTGAGATAGTAATTCGTACATACAAAATTTGATTACCTGCTAAATTTCAAAGCGATATCTATTATAATACATTTATCAGAGTCATTTAAGCCGAATCCAAAGGGGGCGTTTGTATGGGGGCTAGGTCTTAACATGGACTGATTTTCTCCAATTTCAATAGGCTTCGTCCTTGGCCCAAATGATGCTTAAGTTTCAAATTTCAAGTCAATCGATTGAAAATTGCGACCTGTATCGTGCATAAATCGATAGATGGACAGAAGGACGGACAGAAGGACGGACGGACGGACATCACTAAATCGATTCAAAAAGTAATTCTGAGTCGATCGGTATACTTGAAGGTATGTCTAGGACCAATATTTCGGGTAGTTACAAACATCAGCACAAACTCATTATACCCTGTACCACAGAGTGGTGTAGGGTATAAAAATGTAAATTTCGATTTGTCAAAAAACTATATTGGCAAAATGGGATTACGAGACTTTTCCTAGTGATTTGACAAAGTTTTTTTTTTGTGTGTAGGCCTTTTTCCTATCGAAAAGTCTCAGATTCTGTGAACTTTTTCCTGTAAATAAGTCTCAAATTCTTTTCAGATTTTTGGACATTTTTCCCATAGAAAAAGTATCAGACTCAAAGACATTTTTCCTGTAGAAAAAGTAACAGATTCTGAGACATATTTCCTTTAAAAAAAGTCTCGGGTTCTGAAACATTTTTCCTATGGAAAAGGTCTTAGATTCTGAGACATTTTCCTTGTAAAAAAAGTCTCAGATTTTGAGAAATTTTTCCTATAAAAAAGGTCTCTGATTCTGAGATATTTTGTCCATAGAAAATAAGTCTCAGATTCTGAGAAAGTTTTTCCTATAGAAAGAGTCTCTTTATCTAAATCATTTTTTCTATAGAAAAAGTCTCAGATTCTGATTTATTGTTCCTACAGGAAAAGTTTAAGTCATATTTTTATAGCAAAATTCCCACTTTCACAACAATTTTTTCCATAAAAAATTTCTTTTCATAATAAGAACTTCCAGATTGACAGATATTTTTTCACAAAAAAATTTCAGAAATAGTCACATTTTTTTAAATTTTCAGATTTTCCCTATAAAAATTTTTAGATTTTTCCTTTAAAAATGTTCAGTTTTTTTTCGATGAAAAATTTTCGGATTTCAAAATTCTTTTCCTTTGGAAAATTTTATTCTTTTAATACCCTACACCACTCTGTGGTACAGGGTATAATGAGTTTGTGCTGATGTTTGTAACTACCCGAAATATTGGTCCTAGACCTACCTTTAAGCATACCAATCGACTCAGAATTACTTTTTGAGTCGATGTAGCGATGTCCGTCCGTCCGTCTGTCCATCTATCGGTGTAAGCATGATACAGGTTGCAATTTTCAATCAATTGACTTGATATTTGAAACTTAAGCATCTCTTGACCCAAGGACCAAGTCTATTGAAATTGGAAAATTTGGAAAATTTTATCGCTTTGAAACTTAGCAGGTAATCAAATTTTGTATGCTCCAATCACCACTCCTAATTTCAAAGGAATCGGGTCAGTCCTTCCGGAAGTCCCCATACAAACCGCCCTCCCAATATTTACATAATTCCCTCAAAATTCATAAAAATAGAAATTTTTGATAAACATTTTATTTTTACGTGTTAAACGTGTACTTTAGTAACCTAATAAAATCGGAATATAATTGGAACATTTTGGACTAGTCCCCCATATAAAAATTTCGACCGATGTTCAGTTAAATCGGTCTATTGATAAAAAATAAACTAATTCCACTAAAATTTGATCTGAGTGTGTTTTCTACACTAAATAAAGATCTAACAAAAGACAGATCAAATCGGTTCATGTTTGGACCTGGGACCCTTTTATCGGAAAGGACTGGTGTAGGGTATCATATGGTCGGTCTTGACCGACTATAACTTTCTTACTTGTTTTATGCCAAAATTGTCACTTTCACAACAATTCTCCCATAAAAATAATGAGAACTTCCAGAATGACAGATATTTTTTCACAAACAAATTTCAGAATTGGTTAATTTTTTTTTTTAATTTTCAGATTTTCCCTATAAAAATTTTTAGATTTGAAAAATTTTCGGATTTCAAAATTCTTTTCCTTTGGAAAATTTCATTCTTTTAATACTTTACACCACTCTGTAGTATAGGGTATAATGAGTTTGTGCTGATGTTTGTAACTACCCGAAATATTGGTCCTAGACCTACCTTCAAGCATACCGATCGTCTGCCCATCTATAGGTTTAAGCACGATACAGGTCGTAATTTTCAATCAATTGACTTGAACTTTGAAACTTAAGCATCCAAGGACAAAACCTATTGAAATTGGAAAAAATCGGTTCATGTTAAGCTCTAGCCCCCATACAAACACCCCCTTTGGATTCGGCTTAAATTACTTTAATAACAGTAATATAATAGATATCGCTTTGAAATTTAGCAGGATATCAAATTTGAACGAGTCTTCATTCCAAATTTTAAAGAAATCGGGTCAGTCCTTCAAGTAGTCCCCATACAAACCACCCTCCCGATATTCACATAACTGCCTCAAAAATCATAAAAATGGAAATATTTGATAAAAATTTTATTTTTGGATGTTAAACGTGTAACCTTTAAACTTTAGTAACATAATCAAATCGGAATATAATTGGACCACTTTTGGATTTAGTCCCCCATACAAAAATTTCGACCGATATTCAGTTAAATCGGTCTGTTCTATTGACAATAAAATAAACCAATTCCGCTAAAATTTGATATGTGTGTGTTTTCTTTACTAAATGTAGATTTAACAAAAGACAAATCCAATCGGTCCATGTTTGGAATTGGCACCCATTTTCCGGAAAACACTGGTGTAGGGTATCAAATGGTCGGTCTTGACCGACTATAGTTTTCTTATTTGTTTTTTCTTCTCTTTCTTTTTCTTTCATTTTTTCCTTTTGTTTAATTTTTAAAATTTGGTCTGGGGCGGGGAAATTTACCCTTTCGTCCCCCCTCCCCTTGTACTCATATGATTTATATAAAAGATTTTTCCAATATCTTGAACACTTTTTCGAACTTTATTTGATTTTTTTTTTTTAATTTTTAATATCTCGTTTTCAAATAATACTTTTTTCTCCAAATTCCAATTGATCTCTTACGAATTTTAATTCAAATTTTTTCGAAAAAGATCAATTGAAATTTATAACAGAAAATTATATTGATGTTTAACGAAACTCAAATAGAATCTTCTAATATCATGAAATTTTTTCGGTTTTCAAATTAAAATTGATTTTTGAGAATTTCAATTGACCTTTTTTATACTTTAATGGATCTTTTGAAATTAATTCAGAGCTTTCAAATTGAGTTTTGAAAATTCAAATGGAGTTATTAAGCTGCAAAAGAAGTTTCGAAATTCCAGACAAAATCCTCGAATTTTGAATGGAACTCAAATTTTAAATATCAATTTACAGTTTACGAATTATTTCAGAATATGGTGTAAAAAAAGTGTTTCTTGTTTGTCGTTGATCTGGTGTTTAATTTGACAAACGCATTAAAATGGCAAATGTAACAGTTTCTCGTTGGTTTTTGTACATTTTGATTTGGTTTTGTTTCGATTTGGTACAAAGGAATGCAGTTGTTCGACATGGAATTGGTTTATAAGGTTATTGCGTATTGCATTGGAAAATACATGGCTAACTTAAATGTGATATTGATGGTTTGACTTTGATATATGGTCAAAGGAAGTGTTTTGATTTTATTTTTTCAAATATTTTTTTATGTTTTCTTTCTGTAACAAGATTTTGTAAAATGAATATTTAACATACTTTGACTTCCTTTTAATTAATAAATTAAAAACAGAAAAATTATAAAATAATCACTGATGCTAAAGTCGAATTTTGTATGCTCTTCAATATGGCCTTCAAAAAAATTTAAATAATTTTAAGGCATGATTTTTTTTTTAAAGATTTCTCTTGAAATTCCAAGATTCCTTTTTTAAACTTCATTTAAAATTCAAAAATTCCAATCAAATTTCGAAAAATTTCAACTGAAATACAAAAGCTCCAACTGAAATTCGAAAATTCCAACTGACATTTGCAAGCGTTCAATTCAAAATCGAAAGAGACCAATTTAAATTTGTAAAATATCATTTAAAATACGAAAATTCAAAATATAAGTTCGCAATAGATCAGTAAATTACCAATTAAAGACCAATTATAATTAATAAATGAAATATTAAATTAAATAATAAAACAAGTAGAAAAGTTAAATTCGACTTGGCCGAATCTATGAATACCCTGTACAATGCCCTTTTTAAGTGATAGTAAATTTTCTTAAGTGAAAAAAATAACACTTTTGATTAAAAATATTTTGTTTTGGGTAAAAACACTTTTTTTAAATAATTTTTGAAAAAAAAAAATAATTTACTATTATTTTTTGAGTGTAAAATTTTTTCGAGTGTATTTTTTTTTTAATTTAAAAATATTTTTGAGTGACAAAAATACGTTGTAAAATATTTTTGTGACTTACCAATGTTTTTATAACATGTTTAACGGGTTATCAACACGAGAATTTAAGGTGAAACTAATCTGAAATTCACGGTTTTGCTAATAACTGCTGAACCCCTGGACCGATTTGGCTGAAATTCAATACGAACCAGGCCAGGGACACTACAAATCTATATGCTAAGCTTCAGTTTCCTCAATCTCATAAGTTTGTTTGTTTTTTATCTAGTAAATTCACGAAAAACTCTTGCCGAAATTCAGTCTTTTGCTTATAGCTTTTGAACCACACTCAAAAAAATACGTTAGTAGATTTACTAATTTTTTTTTGCTAATGCTAGTTAGCTAACTTTTAGCAAATTTTTAGTTGAGATTAGCATGTTAGCAAAAAATTCTTGTAAGCTTCATTTAGCACATTAGCAATTTTAAACAAACGTTGAACTAATTTCTTTTGCTAAGATTTGAAATTTTTACAAGATTTTTTGCTAACATTAGCAAAAATAAAAGGTAAATTTTTTTTTATTTTCAGAAAACTTAAAATGGCTCTATCTCGGAAACTAAGCTAGATAGAGCAAAATGGAGGGCATTTTTGGTTCTTAGAATCTCCATACTTTCGTGGGTCCTCTTCACATGTGTGGACCCTAATGGGCCCTAACTTTGGATCCCAAAAAAGTTAGCATTCCCGAAAATTTTAAAATGCTCATATCTCGGTAAATATTGCCGACACAACAAAAAGTCCAAAAGCATTTTTGTAGCCCTCAATACGTAGAACAAGACCGCAAAATAGTCAAAAGCTCTCCGAGTAATATTTTTGAAGTTATCGAGTTTTTTAATTCTCAGGACCCCAGTGGTCCCCTATAATCACGTATCTCAAAAACTAAGCAAGGTAGAGCGAAACGGACACAAATTTTGGATCAAAAACTATGACGATTTTTAAGGAAACCAACTAGGTCTGGGCCCATCCGGGTCTGGACCTATCGGGTCCGAACCCAATGGGGTCCGCAAATGTGTCAAAAAAAAAATTTTTTTGTTAACTAATTATTGGCAAAACATTTTTGCTAACTTTAGCAAAAAAATTGTGGGTTCAAAATCAGCAAATTTTCTTGTAGGTTTACAAGATTTTTTTGCTAACATTACAGTTTTTTTTTTTTGAGTGCACTGGACCGATGTCGCAGGATTGCGAAATCCATCCTGACCAAGTAAATGCCCAACATATATGCCAAACTTCAGGAGCCTCCGTAAAGTGTTTTCAACAGACAGACGCACGGACATAGATCGTCTTAAAATCAATCGAGGATCATGAATATATATGGGGCATACCCTACACCACTCTGTGGTACAGGGTATAATTAGTTTGTGCTGATGTTTGTAACTAGCCGAAATATTGGTCCTAGACCTACCTTCAAGTATAGCGATCGACTCAGAATCACTTTTTGAGTCGATTTAGCGATGTCCGTCCGTCTGTCCGTCCGGCCGTTTGTCCGTCCGTCTGTCCATCTATCGGTTTAAGCACTATACAGGTCGCAATTTTCAACCAATTGCCTTGAAATTTGAAACTTAAGCATCTTTTGGTCAAAGGACGAAGCCTATTGAAATTAAAAAAAATAAGTCCATGTTAAGACCTAGCCCCCATACAAACGCCCCCTTTGGATTCTGCTTAAATGACTCTAATAACTGTATTTTAATAGATATCGCTTTGAAATTTTACAGGTAATCAAATTTTGTATGCACCAAATTTCAAAAGAATCGGGTCAGTCCTGCTGGTAGTCCCCATACAAACCACCCTCCCAATATTCACATAATTCCCTCAAAATTCCTAAAAATGGAAATATTTGATACAAATTTTATTTTTAGGTGTTAAACGTGTACTTTATTAACCAAATCAAATTGGAATATAATTGGACCATTTTTGGACTTAGTCCACCACATCAAAGTTTCGACCGATATTCAGTTAAATCGGTCTATTGGCAAAAAGATAAACCAATTCCACTAAAATTTTATCTGTGTGTGTTTTCTACACTAAATAAAGATCTTACAAAAGATAGATCCAATCGGTCCATGTTTGGACTTGAGACCCATTTTCCGGAAAACACTGGTGTAGGGTATCATATGGTCGGTCTTGACCGACTATAACTTTCTTACTTGTTTTTTTTAGATTTTCCTAATTTGCTTATAGTTTTTAGTACTCTTCGAAAACTCCTTCGTGGTAAATTTTTTTGATGACCCGTTCAAAAGATATCGAATTTTTAAGAATTGGTAGTTTGCTCCTTTACTCAAACTTTTTTATACCCTCCACGTAGTGATAGAGGGTATATATAAGTTTGTCATTCCGTTTGTAACTTATCGAAATATCGGTCTGGGATCCCATAAAGTATATATATTCATGATCACCGATCGATTTTAAGATATTCTAGCGATGTCCGTCTGTCCGTCTGTCTGTGGAAATGGTGATCACGACCAAAATACTACACGCATATGACTGAAACTTAACATAATTATTGGAAGTTCTCCCGAGAAAATTGGTGTTGCATTTGAGCGATATCGGTTCAGCGGTTCAAAAGTTATGAACGAAAATGTAAAGACACCTCAAAAATTTTAGTACATTCAACATAACCTAAAAATACAAAATGCTTTAATTCGGCTGCTGGTTGACATATGTGAACATAATTGAAAACCAAATGGTATTTAAACAATTACAAACATATTTTTTTGACAAAAAACGAAAAAAATCGCGGATTTTTTTTTACCAAATTTTTTTTTTTTTTGCGGAAATATTTTTTAAAAATTTTTTTTTTTTTTTCAAATATAATTTCCTTTTAAAAAAAGTTTTTTTGGTAATAATCTTTTTGAAATTGTGGAGGGTATCACTACATTCGGCAAGGCCGAATTTAACTTTTTTACTTGTTTACTCATAACTTCTTCAACAATGATCCAAATTGCAAATTTTTTTTTTCAAATTTTTGTTTTTTTTACGTATTTTAAAAAAAAATTTAAAACAAATTCTTAAAAGTTCTCTAGTATTCGATTTTTAAGTTTTAAGATTTAAATCTTATTTTTGAAAATGTTTGCACTCTTTGATTTTTTTTAAATTTTTTTGTGTAAAACTTCTATTGATTCTACAACATTTTTGCCTGGTAGGATCGTGGGATAACGATTATTACTATTTTTTAAAATTTTTTTAAAAAAACTTTATTGTAATTTTCCAATCTTAAAATCCATTCTACTGCTCCAATGGTGCGTCATAGAGGGGTTATTTCCAAGACCGGAACAAACTAATACCCTATCTCCAATTTCTAAGGGGGCTTCCACACAAAATGGCATTTTTTTAAATTTGCTACAACCTCTCTAACTGCCCCAAGAGTGCCCATAAAATGTGTGAGCGACTCACAAAATTTTTTTAGTCCAAACATCTTCTCTGAATACATCTACCCTCTATCTTTAACTATTAAGGCGGTCCCTATACATTTTTTTCTTTTTGTAAAGTTGTTTTATTAATAAGCTTTTACCGGTCCAATGGTGCTTCTGAGAGGGGTCATTAGTGAGACCGACCCCAATTTATTTTCACCCTCCAACATTTTTTTAAAATATACTTACGTCCTATCTACACTCCCTCTTGTCCGATTTTGCTCATTTACGAACTTAAGACATATTTGTGCCAAATTTCGGGAGTCTAGCTCTTTTATCTTGGACTGTATTGTGTTAACTACAGACGGACGGACAGACAGACGAACGGACATCGCTGGAATGTCTTAGAATCGATCACTGATCATAAATATGGGGTCATAGACCGATATTTTGAAGCATTACACACGGAATGACAAAGTGAGTATATCCCCATACTGTTGTTGGAGGGTATAAAAACAGTGTGCAGTAACTAAACTACACTCTACAAAATTAAAACATGTAGTGCATTACAAAAATACTGAACAAATCGTTACATTAGCTCTTCACACATATTTAAAATAATTAGTTATTGTACGATTAATAATCTTTGGATTTCAAAACTTTATTAACAATAATAACAGCCACAAACAACAGCAACAATTTTACCAACCAACATTTATGATCGATTAGCTAAACACCGCAATTCCAGAGCTTTTGATCTTCATGAAATTGTATTAAAACCAGTTCATAAGTGACAATTGTTCCAGCCACCTAAATAAGGAAAACAAAAATATTTATGTAATATTAATTTACTGTTGTAAAAATGTTTTTAAGAGTTTTTAAAAGTATTTTTTGGGCATTTAAATCCAATAATTTCTACCAACGTTGACTTACCGTTAATACCAATTTCCGGGTTATATCAAAATATTGCATTCCCGTCATGGCCACCACATTTATATTTATTTCCATGGCAAAACGTTCTATTTCTGGATAATATGATTCTGCTGGTACTTGTTTTATAATAACTAAAGGTTCACGTGATCTATCATTAACTTCGGCTAGATACAGGGAAACAGCTAAGGTGCGGGACAACAGGAACATTAGAGAAAAATAAAAATAGACAGCATGGGCAATAGATGGCATTTTGCTAAAGGAAATTTTAAAAGATAAAGAGATAATTAATAAAATGTTAAAAGGAAAAAATTTCTTATTTTTAGTGAAAAAGTAAGAAAATTATAGTCGGTCAAGACCGACCATATGATATCCCACACCAGTGTTTTCCCGAAAATGGGTCCATACGTGTACCGATTTGATTTATCTTTTGTTAGATCTTTTAAATATGTAGAAACCACACAAAAATTGCGTTATTTGTGTTACCAACCGCTTTAACAAATATCGGGCAAAATTTTTATATGGGGACTAACAAGGAAGGTCTCTAACAGGGCACCCACCGATTGTCCTGAAACTTGAATATGGGAATGAGGGGAAAAACATAAGAGTTACCTGTTTGTTTTAGCTGCCCAATCTCAAATTTAACAAGTAGAAAAGTTAAATTCGACTTGGCCGAATCTACGAATACCCTCCACAATGCCCTTTTTTAAGTTATAGTAAATTTTCTAGAGTGAAAAAATAACATTTTTGATTAGAAATATTTTATTTTGTTTAATAAAACTTTTTTTTTAACTAATTTTTGAAAAAAAAAAATAATTTACTAAATTTTTTTTTGAGTGGAAAATTTTTTTTGAGTGTAAAATTTTTTTCGAGTGTATTGTTTTTTTCTTTTAGTGTAAAAATATTTTTGAGTGACAAAAATGCGTTGTACAATATTTTTGTGACTTACCAATGTTTTTAAAACCTGTTTAACAGGGTTTCAACACGTGAATTTAAGGTGAGGCGAATCTGAAATTTACGGTTTTGCTATTAACTTTTGAACCACTCGACCGATTTGGCTGAAATTCATAACGAACCGGACCAGAGGAACGAAAAAAATATATGCCACACTTCAGCACCCTCAGAATTGCCGTTCGAAAGTTACCGTGTGTTTTATCTCGTAAATTCCAGAAAAACCCTTGCCGAAATTCACTCATTTGCTTATAACTTTTGAACCACTGGACCGATCTCGCTGGATTGCAATACCAACCTGACCAGGTAAATGCCCAACACATATGCCAAACGTCAGGAGCCTCCGTAAAGTCTTTCAAAAGTTAGCGTGTTTTCAACAGACAGACAGACGGACAGACGGACGGACGGACGGACATCGCTAGATCGTCTTAAAATCGATCGAGGATCATGAATATATATACTTTATGGGGTCCTAGACCAATATTTCTAGGTGTTACAAACGAAATGACAAACTTATATATACCCTCTATCACTAGAGTGGAGGGTATAAAAAAGGGTTGTCACCTTATGAAAAAATAAGTGCTTTCGGGAAGCAGGAATTTCGCCAAACGAAAAAATACGGGTCAGCTTAATTTTGTTAAAGATTAATATATATGATTTTGGCGGTCTTACATTAAAAAAAAAAAAAACTTTGTAAAATTACAAGAAAAATTTGTAACTTTTTTTTAGCTTTTTACCAAAAATTTTGCAATTTTACAAGGATTTTACCAATAAAATTGTAAATTTACAAATTTTTTGACACGATAAAATTTACAAAAAGGTTTCGTAGTTTTACTTAATGTTTTGCTACCTCCTATTTTAAAAAAATTCCTAGTAATTTTACTAGCTTTTTACAAATAATTTTGTAATTTTACAAGCTTTTACCAATAAAATTTTAAATTTACAGTTTTTTGGCGCAATTAAAATTACAAGGAATTCTCGTGAATTTACTAGATTTTTTTTGTAAAATTTTCTTGGAAATTTTTAAAATTACAAAAAAAAAAATGTAAAATTACAAAAAAAAAATTAAATTTCGATCCAAACTTGTTTCTTAAAAACCAGGAAAACTTTCAAATATTTGTAAAATGGGATTACGAGACCTTTCCAAGTAATTTGACAAAGTTTTTTGTGTGTACGCATATACATCTCCATATAAACTTCCCCAACGATTATACATTTTTGACAATAACG
The DNA here is from genome assembly GCA_963921195.1 of Pegoplata infirma. Taxonomy (NCBI): domain Eukaryota; kingdom Metazoa; phylum Arthropoda; class Insecta; order Diptera; family Anthomyiidae; genus Pegoplata; species Pegoplata infirma. Next base: position 29,026,769 of record OY992539.1, read on the forward strand.
AAACCGAATTTTGACACGACCGATACACCATTGGATATGCTTTCAAAAAACTTTTCGATCTGTATAAAATGTTCATATAGTTTCTTTTGAAGAAATGGGAAAAATCATAAAAAACGAAATAGTCCCGTTTTTCCCCCTCCCCTTTAACCTGCAAAATGTGAGATAAGGCAGCCTTAAAAAAAACGGGTAACTCTTGTATTGCTCCTCTCTTGTATTTTTCTCTTTCATTAGGACAATCGGTGGGTGCCCTGTGAAAGACCTTCCTTGTAAGTTGAAACAAAAAAATCAGTTTACTAACATTTTTGGTAACTTTACCAAAAAAATTGTGGGTTCAAAATCAGCAAATTTTCTTGTAGGTTTACAAGCTTTTTTTGCTAACATTACAGTTTTTTTTTAGTGTAGGTCTTAACATGAACCGATTTTTCCAATTTCAATAGGCTTCGTCCTTGGGCCAAAGGAAGATTAATTTTCAAATTTCATACAAATCGATTTATAATTGCGACTGGTATCGTGCTCACAATGCTTAAGTTTCAAATTTCAAGTCAATTGAATGAAAATTGCGACCTGTATCGTGCTTAAACCGTTAGGTGGACAGATGGGCGGACGGCGATCGCTAAATCGACTCACAAAGAAAATCTGGGTCGATCGGTATACTTGAAGGTAGGTCTAGGACCATTATTTCGGGTAGTTACAAACATCAGCGAAAACCCATTTTACCCTATTCCACAGAGTGGTGTAGTGTACAAAAACAAGTTAGAAAGTTATAGTCGGTCAAGTCCGGCCATATGATACCCTACACCAGTGTTTTTCGGAAAATGGATCCCGAGTCCAAACATGGACCGATTGGATCTATCTTTTGTTACATCTTTACACACACAGACAAATTTTAGTGAATTTGGTTTAGTTTTGTTGCCAATAGACTGATTAACTGAATATCAGTCGAAATTTTCTTTGCGGGGACTAAGTCCAAAAATGGTCCAATTATATTCAGAAAGTTTAGAAAAGTACCCGTTTAACACCTACAAATAAAATATAAATCAAATATTTAGCAGTTTCATGAATTTTTGAGGAAATTATGAGAAATTATATAGTAGGCAAAATCGCTCAAAGAAAAATCGCCCAAAAAATTTTATGAAAAATCGACCAATTTTAAAACTTTATCAAAAAATCGCGCGATTTTTTGTTAAAATTTGTTGTTAAAATTTTTCACGCTGTTTTTTAATTCATTACTTTTGATTTTCTACTGGAAGCGGTAGATTAGCATAAAATCTGATAATCTGAAATTAAGTGCAGCGGTTGTCAGTTCGATTCCCACCAGAACCTTTGTCTGTTACTCCACAACGGGAAGGATGTTCATCAGCTTTTTCTTGGTTAATTAAGTATATAATTTATAAAAAACAAGTAAAAAAGTTAAATTCGGCCTTGCCGAATGTAGTGATACCCTCCACAATTTCAAAAAGATTATTGCAAAAACTTTATTTAAAAGGAAATTACTTTTGAAAAAAAAATTTCCGCGAAAAAAAATTTTGGTAAAAAAAATCCGCGATTTTTTTCTTTTTTTTGTCAAAAAATATGTTCGTACTTGTTTAAATACCATTTGGTGTTCAATTTTGTTCACATATGCCAACCAGAAGCCAAATTACAGCATTTTTGTATTTTTAGGTTATGTTGAATGTACTGAAATTTCTGAGGTGTGCTTACATTTTCGTTCATAACTTTTGAACCGCTGCACTGTGGCCGAAATCACTGATCTAGCGGCGTTTTAGTCAAAATTAAAAAAATAAAACTGATAAGTGTTTTGCACTGTATCGATTACCTATACTTTACAGAGAAAATTAACGTTTTCACTTTTGTTTTTCTCTTAATATTCGCACAGCTGTAAGCTATCAAATATACATTTTCTGCAGCAAGTTTATTAAATGAATTTGGGGCCTAATTACTCAGTGAGTTTTTCTTGACACTTTTAAGTCAACTGTTTATACATTTTGAGCCAAAAAGTTTTAATTGAAAGTAAAAGGTATGTTTTAACTAAAAAATAAATGTTTGTGGCCTGTGTGTATCTAGTTTATTATTAGTTCATTATAGAAGTTTACATTTGTTATATAAACTACAGTTTCATGGACTGCAACTTTTGAAATTCGATCGTATTCGGTCCAATTCCTGTTTTGTTTATTATTTTGGGTTATTTTTGTTGTGACGTTTCAGTATGGCGTGCAAGTTCTCGCAAGTTGTTCGGTTTTTAGGGTCCATCTGCCTGTCCAAATAAACAGTATAAACGCGATACAGACCACAATTTTCAATTGATTTGGCTGAAATTTGAAATTTAAGTTTCTCTTATCGCAAGAACAAAACCTTTTAAATTTTGACAAAATCAATCCATGTTAACCCATAGCCCCCATGTAAATGTCCCCTTCAAGTTTTACTTAAATACTCCTAACAATAGTATTCAAGATATCCTCTTGAAATTCGACCGATAAATGTTTTTTATATTCATAAACAATCGCTCTAAATTTTAACGGAATCGGACCATTTTAATTTCTAGGCCTCATACAAACCACCCTCCCAATATTCACATAAATTTCCCAAAATACATAAAAATAAATAAATATTGTTTTAAAATTAATTCTTTATAAATTTTATAATCGCAAATAAGCATTAGTCTTTATTATTTTACATTTCCGAATTAAGCGCCGCTAGATTGGCCATTTCGACCACTGTGCGCTGAACCGATATCGCTCAAATGCAATACCAAACTTCTCGGGAGAACTTCCAATAAATATGTTAAGTTTCAGTCATCTCTGTGCAATATTTTGTCCGCGACAGCATTTTCCACAGACAGACGGACAGACGGACATCGCTAGAATGTCTTAAAATCGATCGGGCATCATGAATATATATACTTTATGGGGTCCCAGATCGATATTTCGATGAGTTACAAACGGAATGACAAACTTATATATACCCTCTATCACTAAGTGGAGGGTATAAAAACAAAACAATTCATTGTATTATTTCTAAAATATTAAACTATTTGTTTCAGGTTATTCCACTATGTAGGATATTAATTTTTTCAATTGGCTGTTTCATTGCAACTTATTTCGGTTTTGACATTTTAAGATTTTGACAAAAATTCCAACTAAACTAAAAATGGGTAATTTTTCGTATTTTATTTTTCATTACGAAAAATTGCCCAATTTTTTATTTCGAAATTTCGCCCAAAAACTATGAAAATGTGCCCAAAAATGTTGGGTAACTTTTCATATAAAATATGGCCCAAATTTGTATAAAAAATTTTTGCGCGAAATTTAATTTTCTTTTTTGGGGATTTTGCCTACAGCCGTTTGTATGGGGACTACAAGAAGGACTGATCCGATTCTTTCGAAATCGGCAACAATGATTTGTGCATATGATACCCTACACCAGTGTTTTCCGGAAAATGGGTCCCAAGTCCAAATGTGGACCTTTTGGATCTATCTTTCGTAAGATTTTTAATTAGTGTAGAAAACATACAAAAACACAGTTTGAGTGAAATTGGATTATTTTTGTTTACAATAGACGGATTTTACGGGTTATCGGGCGAAATTTTTGTATGCGCCCAAGTCGAAAAATGGTCTAGTTATATTTCGAATTGATAAGACCACCAAAATACACGTTTAACACCTATAAAACAAAATTTTTATCAAATATTTCCTATTTTCATGAAGTTTGAGAGATTTATTTAAATATCAGGAGGGTGGTTTGTGTGTGGACTACAAGAAGAACTGGTCCAATTCTTTTAAAATTTGGAACGATAATTTGTGCATACAAAGCTTCTTCATCAAAATAAAATAAATTCTTTACTTACTTCAGACTTTTTAAACATTGTATACAAACAAAGTACAAATTATTTGCAAACGAGAGCATAATAATACCGGAAACTGCTCGATCAACTTCCTCTGTTAAATCACAAATTAAAGTATATTGATATCTAGCCTCTACCCAAAAAGATTCACTCATACTCTGAAATTACCAGAAAATTATAAAATTTAAAATCATTGAACACATCACTCCACATAACAGCCCTTACCATTCCCTGAAACTTTTCCAAGTGATTTTGTAAACGTTTAAACAGTGATGATACACCAATGCCAATAATTGAAACAAAAACATCCATATATGTCCAACCAAATGTTAAAAGAACATTTTGTATTTTACCCATCCACGCCAACCAGGGGGAATAATCGAAAATAAAAAATATTTGATTGGCTGCACCTAGAAAAAACGACTTAATGGGATCCTCATCGGAAGGACAATAGTTGGCAAAATGTATGGCCGAAATAATGCTTAAAAGATGTTCAGCTGGGAAAGAAGGCAAGAGAGAATATTTGTTTATATCCGATTAAAAAGGTTTTTTATATAATTATATATAATTATATATAATTTGATAAAATTATATATAACTATATAAACAAAAACTACTTGAAATTATATCTAATTTTATCAAATTTGATATAATTTTATAAAATTATATTCACCAATTCCAATTATATATAATCTTATCAAATTATTTATACTTTTATCTAATTTTTTTAAATTATCTAAGTCAATAGTTTAACTTGTATATAAAATTTTATATAATTATAAATAATTTTATCGAATTATATATAATTATATAAGCAAATCCATGGGGAATTTAACTGACGGATCACCGATTTTGTTTCTTTTTGGTTATTTGAGAGAGCAAATGATTAAAAACCGTATATTTTTTTTTGGATCAATACTTTGGAAGATATGGGCGTTTAAAAAAGCGCTATTTTTGAAAATATTGATTTTTAGACAGTTTTTTAACATTTTTGTGCTCGGAAACCGAAAGTCGTACAAAGAAACTTATAAAAACACTATTGTAGATAAAATTATGAAGATTTAAAATTTAGAAAAACAATATTTTTTTTTAAAATTTCAACAAAAAATTTTGAAAACCATCTTTGAATGTCCTTTTTTCCTGGGAAGGGCATCATGGATTTCCAAAATCAAAATTTGTTAATAAAGTTTAGAATGTCCTTTTAACGCTATTATAATTTCAGAGAGGTGTTATTTCGTATTGTTGATCAATCAGTTTTCAAAGTTTGTTAGATAGCTGAATACTTGATTTTTTTCAAAATTTTTGCAAAAAATCACAAATTTAGCTTTATCACCAACTTTGAAAATTTATTGTTCGACAACACGAAAAAAACATCTCCCTGAAAGGACATTCTAAACTTTACTACAAAATTTTGTTTTTTGAAATCAATGGTGTCCTTCCCAGGAAAAAAGGACATTCAAATATGTTTTGTTTTAAATTTTGTTAAATTTTCTTTTTAAATTTTTTTTTTCCAAATTTTAAATCTCCATAATTTTATCAACAATAGTGTCTCACAAAGTTTTTTGGTACAACTTACGGTTTCCGAGTAAAAAAAACACTAAAGAACTGTCTAAAGCCAACTATTTGATTTTTTGCCAAAATTTTGAAAAAAAATAAAATATTTGGCTCCCCTAGTAAAAATGGTTTTGTATATATCCATGTATAAATTGATATATCTATATATATCTAATTTTACATAAAATGATCTAATTATATAAAATTATATAAAAAATATCTCAGATAAGACCAAAACTCGTATCAAATTTTATAAAATTTTATCGGGAGTTATATCAAATTTTATATAATTTGATACGAAATTTGGTCTTATCTGATTGAATTTTTATATAATTAAATATAATAAGATCTCAGTATGTATAAAAAGATATATTTGTATAAGTTTATACATGGCTATATACGAAATGATTTTTACTAGGGTCTCTAAAAATTTATTGCTCAACAATACGAAAAAACACCTCTCTGAAATTTTAACAGCGCTAAAAGGGCATTCTAAACTTTAAAACCAATTTTTTTTGTAATCCATGGTGTCCTTCCCAGGAAAAAATTACATTCAAATATGGTTTTCAAAATTTTTCTCTAGAAATTTTAGAAATTTTTTTTTTTTTGAAATCCATGGGGTCCTTCCCAGTGAAAAAGGACATTCAAATATTGTTTTCAAAATTTTTTCTAGAATTTTTTTTTTTTTTTAATTTTAATCTTTATAATTTTATTAACAATATTGTTTTTATAAGTTTTTTGGTACGATTTACGGATTCCGAGCACAAAAATGTTAAAAAACTGTCTAAAAATCAAAATTGTTAAAGAAGCGCTTTATTTAAACGCCCATATCTTCCAAAGTATTGAACCAAAAAAAATATGGTTTATAATCATTTACGAAGCTCTATCAAATAACCAAAAAGAAACAAATTCGGTAATTTGTCAGTTAAATTTCCTATGGATTTGCTCATATATAAACTTTTTTACTCGGGTAAATAAATATTTATAAATAATTAATTCAATTACTTACTCAAGGATAATGTTATCAAAACAAATGTTACCGCTTTAATCCTTTTCGCTAGCTCTTCTCTCTCCCGCCAACTATCAAATGGTGGCAATTGTTTTTCTACTTCTTGCCAACGTCTCATCAATTTTGGCCATTTCGAGGCCAAACGTAAAAATCCAATTGAAGCAAATAATATGGAGATATGAAAAACTAATGGTTCTGTAATACAAAAAAAATTATTTGTTTTAAATGTTTTTCTATTTGGCTTTCATCCATATTCAGTTTATTGGTTTAACACTCACCTATATTACGAAAATCCAATTTATCATGCATGATCATATTGGCTACCAGCATCGAATCCAATATGGTGGTCAGCACATACAGCAAACAATAGCTGGTACGAAAACTAATCCAGCAAAAGGATAAATCTTTTGCACTCTTACTGCCAATACCACGTACGGGCATTAAACAAAAACATTGAGCCATCACCAAAACTAATACAATGTAATTGATTTTGGGGGTAAAAAAATATAACAGAATATGAAAATAGTTACAAGAAGTTAAGGAAAACAAGTAAGTAGAAAAATTATGTTCGACTTGGCCGAATTTATAAATACCATACACAATGGCCGTTTTAAATAAATTTTTTCTAAAGTATCTTCTTTGGGTTCAGGAAGCTCCGAAAAATTTAAAAATATTGAAATTTAAAAAAAAAAAATTAACTAAATAATGGGAAAATTAACTTAATTCATGGAAAATTTATAATGATTTAGCTGTATTGCCATGTTTTCCTTATATTAAGACCATATTTCTCTTAAAAATAAGGACAGAAACAATTTTTTAATATTATGCCCATTTAAACTAAAAATAGAAAAAAATTTATTTCAATTTAGTTCATACACATTTGAGGAACCGATTGGGTGAAGACTAGGGTGGCTCGTTTTTGGGCTTTTCTCTCTGATCAAATTCTAATTCCCGCCAAATTCTAATACCCGCCAAAAGTGTCGGTCCCCTAAGGGTAACTCACATGCAAAATATCACTCCGATCGGAGTTTATCTTCTGTCTCCACTTTGAGCCTCAAAATTGGGGTTTTCGCAAAAAAGGACTTTAAAAAAAAAAAAATTAAGTTTTTTTATAAAAATAATTAAAAAATTAAATTTTGTATAATATTTGATCGTAAATACTTAAATATGAAATTTAAAGATTTTACGGTACACTCAAAAAAATAAAACTGTAAAGTTAACAAATTTTTTTTTGTTAACTCGAGTTTACTGGCTTTTTAGCAAATTTTTAGTTAAAATCAGCGTTGTAACTACTTTTTTTAGTTAAGTTCAATTTACGAAAATATTAGTTTTGAACAAATTTTGAATTAATTTTTTTTGTTGACTTTAAAACTGAGTTTACGATTTTTTATTAATTAATTTGCTGATTTCTCGTAACATATTTGTCAAGTGAAAAAATGTTAGAAATATTTTGTGTAGCCTCCTATGCAAATCTCATAAGTTCTACTTAAGCTGAACTTAATGCTGTAAAAAAAAAGAAAAAAATAAGTGAAGTGTTAGTGTATAAAATCAATTTTTAACAATTTTACAATTTTTTTATAAAAAGTCTAGCGGAATTTAATTAATTTTTTGTTAATACGTTCATAAAAATGTTACGAAATTTTCAGCTGAATTTTTAGTTAAAGTTACAGTTTTTTTGCTACATTCATTCTACGAAAAGTTAACTAAATATTTTTAGTTAAATTAACTAGAAATTTAGTAGGTTCAAAATCAGGTGTTTTTTTAGTTAAATTTAACTAAATTTTTTGCTAACTTTACAGTTTTTTTTTTTTGAGTGTATCATTAACCCGTTCAAACTTGATACCAAAAAAATGGCATGATTTTGGGGGCGTTCTCAAAACACCTTTTTTCAAAATTTGAAAATTTTATTAAAAAAAAAATTTAAATATACCATTTTTTTCTTTCTGAATTCATTAAGAACACCTTGGAGAAGAAAAATGTGAAATATGGCGGATATCCGTCGAGCCACTTTTTAGGAATCGCGGGGGGAAGTTAGCGGATTTCAAGGAAATGTTGGTTTTATCAGTAATTTGGATTAATAAAATCTTATAAATTTCATTTTTGTGCAAATTAACGGTTTTTTGGTGTCGTGGCATTCTATTATATAACTTTAAGTCTGTCATGAAATCTTACACATCTAGGACGTCTTAAACCCACATTGGCTGGGGGTCAAAAATGACCCCCGCGGAAAATTTGAAGTTTAGAGCTTAAATTTTGTGCTATAAACAAGTAAAAAACGGCTTTTGTGTTTTTTACCACAACTATTATTTCGTATTATTATATTATCTTAAAAAAAAATCGTTAACCCTTCTTGGTAGGGGGTCAAAAATGACCCATTCAATAAAAAATATATATTTTGTTGATATAAAAAAATTCAAGCACTATGCCTAAAAGTTTTTGTCGGGGTCATTTTTGACCCCTGGCCAATGTGGGTTAAAGATATCTTAAATATGAGAGAATTAAGGGCTGATTTAAAGTTATCTAATAGATTGCCACAAATTAATTTTATATGAAAAAATATATGGGCAATTCCATCATGTCGAACGTGACCGTTGCACACATTAAAGTTGAAAAAAAAGTCAAAATAAAAAGATTTTTTTTCTTGACAAAAGGGCAAACTTATAGCTCTTAACTAGCTCTATAATTGTTGCTCAGGTTGATTTTGAAAATTGTTTCAAGCTTTCGAGATAATCGCAAAAAAGACAACCATTCGCACGGGACAAAAAACAGAAGTCGTTTTCGCGACTATCAATCAAAACTCTGATTTCAGCGAAACCTGAGGCAATATCACAATGCGACTAATTTTGAAATGTTGGCTTATAATGTCTCTTAAAAGTTGTAAAATTTTACCTCAAAATTACTTCTACTTTTTTTTTAATTTAACTTTAATCACTGTCGCACGGGACATGTCGCACGGGACCGTTTTTTCCATCATCATATATATGTTTTTTTTGTTGTTCTTTTTTAACAAATTATAAATAAATAAGCTTAGAAAACTTGGCATATATATTTTTCGTTCCCCTGGTCTGGTTCGTATTGAATTTCAGCCAAATCGGTTCAGTGGTTCAAAAGTTATTAACAAAACCGCGAATTTCAGATTATTTTCACCTTAAATTCATGAGTTGAAAACCCGTTAAACAGGTTTTTAAAACATTGGTAATTCACAAAACTATTTTACAACGTAGTTTTGTCACTCAAAAATTTTGTCACAAAAAAGTACACTCGAAAAAGTTTTACACTCAAAAAAAATTTTACACTCAAAAAAAAAATTTTGTAAATTATTTATTTTTTTTTCAAAAATTACTTAAAAAAAAATTTTTACATAACATTAAATATTTCTAATCCAAAATGTTATTTACTTTCACTTAAAAAGGGCATTGTGGAGGGTATTCATAGATTAACTTAAACTTTTCAACTTGTTTAATTTATTGCCTTGTAATTTCATTTCATCTTCCTTCAACTTTTCTTTCCGCCGTTTGCATCTCTCTTTATTTTTTTTTCGCCGTTTATACTCATCTATATTTAAATAATTTAAAAAAATCTATTAAAATAAGTAAATCATTTATTTAACCCTTTCAGACATTTTGTCCAATATAATGGACATTTGGTTTGCTCTGTTTGAAGCCTTGTAGATTTGGCACAAATGAAGCGATTTTGACATATAGTACCGTTTTCGAAAGACAATTTACTTAACTTTATATACATGTGATTTACACTGGAAATTTTCCATTAATTTTTGTTAAATTAAGTGGTATTCAATTATTTTTTATTATTTCAAAAAATTGTTATGTTTATTTTTGGGTACAACGCAGAAGCAATTGTTTTTTTAACTATCACAAAAAAATATTTTTTTTATTATTTTTGTCTCATTTAATTATATATATTGTCTACTTTGATTACACTAAGTTTCTTAAAATTTAAATGTGCGAAACGTGCCCACCGGGAATTTTGTCCAAAATCTTGGAAGGCACCTTGCGGCCAGATGGAAGAACTTACATGTAATCTGACTTCAGATTCTTAATCAGCATCCTCGAATTAACTAACAATCAAATTTTCAAATGTTTTTCTCAACTAGTTCTAAATAATGTCTGAAAGGGTTAAGAAAAAAATATTTTTTCAAAATTTTAAAATCCACACTTACCATGTCGCACGTGACCAACTTTATATAAGAACCAAGATCACAAATTTTATTATTTTTTAATTTTTTTTTTTTATTTTAATTGTAATAAAAATCTGTGTTTGTTCTCAATATTTGATGAACTTTCGTCATGTCTACTTGACGCACTAATTACAAATGTTGTTTTTCAATGTCGCACGGGACATCGAAATATGTGATAAAGCAAAGCAAAAACTAACCGTTATTTTTTGAATTGCATAGTTTGTTATGCATTTTTTTTAGCTCTTTGTATCTCCAGAAAGATTTTTTAAAAGCAAAAGTCAACATTTAATGCTTCTCTTTAAGAACTTTTAACAAAACAAAAGGTGCAATAGAAATGTCTCAATGAGAAAAAATTGGCTTTCTCAACTTTACATTCGAATATCTCGAAATGGGTTATGAATAAATGTAAAATTTGTTCACGTTAGTTAAATTTGATTGTTTTCCTATGAAAATATGTTAAAACAAATTCGTTTCAGGAACTTTTGGTTTTTTGGTCTTGGTAGACCTTTCGGTGGAAGTGCCCATATACTTTTTATTGAATGGGTCTTTTTTGACCCCCTGCCAAGATGGGTTAACGATTTTTTTAAAGATAATATATTAATACGAAATAATAGTTGGGGTAAAAAACATAAAAGCCGTTTTATACATGTTTATAGCACAAATTTTAAGCTCTAAACTTCAAATTTTCTGCGGGGGCCATTTTTGACCCCAGCCAATGTGGGTTAAAGACGTCCTAGATCGGTAAGATTTCATGACAGACTTAAAGTTATTTAAAAGAATGCTACGACACCAAAAAACTGTTAATTTACCAAAAATTAAATATATAAGATTTTATTAATCCAAATTATTGATAAAACCAACATTTCCTTGAAATCCGCAAACTTCCCCCCGCGATTCCAGAAAAGTGGTACGACGGATATCCGTCATATTTCACATTTTTCTTCTCCAAGGTGTTCTTAATGAATACAGAAAGAAAAAATTATATATTTTAAATTTTTTTTTAATAAAATTTTCAAATTTTAAAAAAATGTGTTTTGAGAACGCCCCCAAAATCATGACATTTTTTGGTATCAAGTTTGAACGGGTTAATGATATCGTAAAATCTTTGAATTTCATATTTAAGTATTTACGATCAAATATTATACAAAAATAATTTTTTAATAATTTTAATAACAAAACTTATTTTTTTTTTTTTAAGATAAGTCCTTTTTTGCAAAAACCCCAATTTTGAGGCTCAAAGTGGAGACATTGTTTCATAATTTTTTGTTGAAATTTTTGAAAAAATAAAAAAAAAATAAATCTTCATAATTTTGTCTACGATATTGTTTTTATAAGTTCTTTCGTACGACTTACGGTTTTCGAGTACAAAAAGTTTAAAAAACTGTCTAACAGTCAATATTGTCAAAAAAGCTCTTTTTTAAACGCCCATATTTATCTTCCAAAGTATTGATCCAAAAACAAAAAAATATGGTTTTTAATCATTTACAAAGCTTTATCAAATAACCAAAAATAATCAAAATCGTTGATCCCTCGGTTAAATTTACCATGGGTTTGCTCATATACTTTATGGTGTCCTAAAGCTATATTTCAAGGAGTTACAAACTGAATGAAAAACTGATATATACCATCCATCACTACGTGAAGTGTATAGCATAGTATGAATAGATGACTGGAGGTAGATATTTAATTAAAGGTTGACAGGATTAAAACAATGCACTTACAGTTATAGGAATTTGAATAAAGAGAATATGATCTATAAAAAATTTTGACAACACACGATTTAAATTTAAAATTAAAATTTAACCAACTAAAACAAGTAAACTCGACTTGACGGAATTCATTAATACCCTACACAATTCACAACACATTTTAAAAACAAGTTTTAAAATTAGACTTGGTTAAAACCGACCATATGTTAACAGTGTTTTCCGAAAAATGGTTCCCTAGACCAAAAATGCAAAAAGAGCAAATCCATGGAAAATTTAACTGACGGATCATCGATTTTGTTTATTTTTGGTTATTTGATAGAAATTTATAAATGATTAAAAACAATATTTTTTTTATTTGATTTTTTCTTTAAGTACAGATCGAGCACGGGCTCTAATTATATTTGTTATAAGGGTTCAAGTTGAAAAAATGCAGAAGAAAAATTGAATTTCTAAAAATTATAGACATTTCTGGTATTTCCTATACCGGTTTCAAACACCTCAGTTAGTGTCATCATCAGTAGGATTTTAAATGTCGGTTTGTCTTGTTAATTTTTTTCTTTTTGGATCAATACTTTGGAAGATATGGACGTTTAAAAAAAATGTTTTTTGACCACATTGACTTTTAGAAAGTTTTTTTAACATTTTGCGCTCGTACACCGTAACTCGTACGAAAAAACTTATAAAACAACCTTGTGTATAATTTATAAAAACTTAGGCTGGATTACTCAATGCTCCGTTATAAAATAACTCTCCGTTAAATTTAAATTTTTCATACAAATTTTGACATAAGGCTCCGTTAAATCGGCAGTTAGCAGCTAACTTTTTATTGCCCTTAAAATTAAAAAAAAATTTTTTTTTTTAAATTTCAACAAAAAATTTTAAAAACCATACTTTAATGTCCTTTTTTCCTCGGAAGGACACCATGGATTTCGTAAAACTAAATTTTGTATTAAAGTTTAGAATGTCCTTATAACGCTATTAAAATTTCAGAGAGGTGTTTTTTCGTATTGTTGAGCAATAAATTTTCAAAGTTTGTTAGATAGCCAAATATTTGATTTTTTTCACAATTTTGGCACAAATCAAAAAGTTAGCTTTATCACCAATTTTGAAAACTTATTATCTCGACAACACGGAAAAACACCTCTCTGAAATTTAAACAGCGTTAAAAGGACATTCTTAACATTAATAAAAAATTTTGGTTTTGGAAATCCATGGTGTCTTCGACAGGAGAAAAGGACATTCCAATATTGTTTTAAAAAATGTTTGTTGAAATTTTTTGAAACTTTTTTTATACCCTCCAATCTAGTGATAGAGGGTATATATAAGTTTGTCATTCCGTTTGTAACACCTCGAAATATTGATCTAGAACCCCATAAAGTATATTTATTCATTATCCTTGATCGATTTTAAGACGATCTATGTCCGCTTTGTTCGTCCGTCCGTCCGTCTGTCGTCTGTCTTTTGAAAACACGCTAACTTTTGAAAGACTTTACGGAGGCTCCTGAAAATTCGCATATATGTTGGGAATTTACCTTGTTAGGCTGCTATTGCAATCCGGCAAAATCGGTTCAGTGGTTCAAAAGTCATGAGCAAAAAAACTGAATTCGGCATGGGTTTTTTCGTGAATTTACGAGATAAAAAACACCCTAACTTTCGAAAGGAAAATCTGAGGATGCTGACGCTTGGCATATATATTTGTCGTTCATATCGGTGCAGTGGTTCAAAAGTTATTAGCAAACTCGCGAATTTCAAATTAGTTTCACCTTAAATTCACGTGTTGAAAACCCGTTAAACATGTTTTAAAAACATTGGTAAGTCACAAAAATATTTAACAACGTATTTTTGTCACTCAAAAATATTTTTACACTAAAAAAAATACACCCGAAAAAATTTTACACTCAAAAAAAATTTTACACTCAAAAGTTTTTTTACTTTTTTACACAAAAAGTTTTTTTTACACAAAATAAAATATTTCTAATCAAAAATATTATTTTTTTCACGTTAGAAAATTTACTATCATTAAAAAAGGGCATTGCGGAGGGTTATTCATTGATTCGGCCAAGTCGAATTTAACTTTTCTACTTGTTTGTTTCTAAATTTTGCCAAAATTTTGTAAAAAAATCAAATATTTGGCTCTCTAACAAACTTTAAAAAATTTATTGCTGAACAATACGAAAAAAACTTCTCTGAAATTTTAATAGCGTTAAAAAAGCATTCTTAACTTTAATACAAAATTTTTATTTTGGAAATCCATGGTGTCCTTCCCAGGAAAAAAGGTCATTCAAATATCGTTTTAAAATTTTTTTGTTGAAATTTTTAAAAAAGAAAATTTTTATTTCAAATTTTAAATCTTTATTATTTAATATACAATATTGTGTTTACATGTTTTTTCGTTCGACTTATGGTTTTCGGCCGAAGGCAGCAAACGCAAAAAAAAAACTTTTAAGAAAAAAGAAATAATAAATTGCACAGATTGGAAATAATTCTCAACGATATTTCATTTGAAACGAAAAAGTCCCAACATCAATGAAATAACTCCCAATGCTAAAAAAAAGAGAAATAACACCCAAAAAATTTCGGTGGGAGTTATTTCATTTGGGAGTTGTTGCGTTATGAAAAAACTACCAACAAAATTTTTGAAATAAACCCCCACGCACTGGGACTTATTTCATAATGAAATAAGCCCTAATTCGTATGGAAAATTTTTGTCCCTAGCGGAGATACATGAACTATTTTCATATATCTCCGCTAGAGGGCGCAGTAAATTTTTTAAATACATATAAGATAACATAAAATCTATGTGTCGATTTATATGCTTTTGAAAAATTTCAATTAAAAAATTTTCGGCCGCGAAAGGTTTAAAAACCTACTTTGCTTACTAACTAATTTGTTTACCATTATAACCTGAATGCACTTTTTAACCCTCACATTATTTTCTTAGTTTGCGCACAATTTATATTAAATAATATAATGTATAAGTCGAAAAACTTTTTTTATTAACCTGCCACAACAAGACTTATTAAATAAACGTTAAAAGAACTTAATCCATAATGGTTAAAAATTAAGTTCATTATGAAGATGGAAAAATAATTCCAGGAATAAAATGCAATTTAGAAAATTGCAAAAAGTTATTGCTTAAAATTAATATTCTCTAAACTTGTCAAAGAAATGACAGGCAACTCGGTTATAAAACAGATTACTCAAAGCGAGTAATCTGTTTTATAACCACAGAAAAAGAAAATTTTATTGAAAACGTTGTTGTTTTAGCAAACAATTTCATTGTATTGCCAAAGAAAATATTTGAGTTTTTTATTCAACAACACAAAAAATATTGATGAAAAAAAAAAATTTGACGAAAAAAATATTGATGAAAAAAATATTGATAAAAAAAATATTAATGAAAAAAAATGTTAATAAAAAAAAAAATATTGATGAAAAAAAAAATATGGATGAAAAAAACATTGATGAAAAAAAATATTAATGAAAAACAAGTGAGAGTGTTACATTCGGCTGTGCCGAATCTTTTATACCCTCCAAAATGTAAGAAACAATATAAAAAAAAATTCAGGGGCTTCTTTTTTTTGGGGGGGGGGGTTGGTGGGTGACGTTAGGGGGCACCTTCCCCTAGCGATTTTGAACTTCTTCTGAGATAAAAAAGTTGCATTTGCTTAGAAAAAGTACAAAAAACCCTGCCAAAAATGTGGTTTTCTTAGGTTGGTTTAGTTCTCCCAGGGGGAACTTTTTTCCCTTGGTCCGATTTAGCCCATTTCCGAACTTAACCTGCCTAGGAATATAAGAATGTCCTCTACAGACGGACAGAAGGACGGACGGACAACGCTAGAATGTCTTAGAAATGATCAATAAAATTTATACTTTATTGGGTCCTAGACCGATGTTTCGATGCGTTACACACGGAATGACAAAGTGACAATACCCCCATTAGGGTGGGTCGATGAAATGCATATTTGCAAATCTCGTGTACTAATAGCAAAAACTCGACGCGCATTTTCGAGCTGATAACGGGAAAAATCATGAAAAAATTTTAGGAGGGTACTTTTAGGCCTCTACAAGCGGTTTTAGTTCGCGGTTTTTGGAAAAAAAATATTTTTTTTGATTTTTTAAAAATATTTTAAAAATTAAGTAAAATAATGCTTATTACAAAACAATATCCAAACAAAATTTATCTCGCCAATTTTAGCCCGTGGATGCGTTTTTATACCCAAAAAAGTTCGATTTATATATAGAAAAAAAAAATATTTTTTATTTCATAATAGCACTCAAATGGTGCATAAGGCCAATTTAAGAACATGAATGATAAAAATTAAAAAATTGCGGGTATTTATAGCAATCCACAAGTGCAAAAAATTCGCAAATTAAAAAAAATTAAAAATGGGTATCAAAATTTTGGTAAAATAAAGCGTTTTAAGAAAATGATAAAAAAACAAAACAAATTGGCGGCTATTTATAACAATTCGCAAGCGCAAAAAATTCGCAAGTACCAAAAAAAATTAAAAAATGGAAAAATGGGTATCAAATTTTTTTTCTGAAAACGCTGTATTTTACCAAAATTTTGATACCCATTTTTCCATTTTTTTATTTTTTTTTGGTACTTGCGAATTTTTTGCGCTTGCGAATTGTTATAAATAGCCGCCAATTTGTTTTGTTTTTTTATCATTTTCTTAAAACGCTTTATTTTACCAAAATTTTGATACCCATTTTTAATTTTTTTTAATTTGCGAATTTTTTGCACTTGTGGATTGCTATAAATACCCGCAATTTTTTAATTTTTATCATTCATGTTCTTAAATTGGCCTTATGCACCATTTGAGTGCTATTATGAAATAAAAAATATTTTTTTTTTCTATATATAAATCGAACTTTTCTGGGTATAAAAACGCATCCACGGGCTAAAATTGGCGAGATAAATTTTGTTTGGATATTGTTTTGTAATAAGCATTATTTTACTTAATTTTTAAAATATTTTTAAAAAATCAAAAAAAATATTTTTTTTCCAAAAACCGCGAACTAAAACCGCTTGTAGAGGCCTAAAAGTACCCTCCTAAAATTTTTTCATGATTTTTCCCGTTATCAGTTCGAAAATGCGCGTCGAGTTTTTGCTATTAGTACACGAGATTCGCAAATATGCATTTCATCGACCCACCCTAACCCCCATACTGTGGTTGGAGGGTATAAAAAAATATTGAGGAAAAAAAATATTGATGAAAAAAAATAATGATGAAAAAAAATATTGATCAAAAAAAATATTGATCAAAAAAAATATTGATCAAAAAAAATATTGATCAAAAAAAAAAAATTTTAAAAAAAAAAATTGAAAAAAAAAAATTGAAAAAAAATATTGATAAAAAAAATATTGATGAAAAAAATATTGATGAAAAAATATTGATGAAAAAAAATATTGATGACAAAAAATAATGATGAAACAAAAAATATTGTTGAAAAAAAATATTGATGAAAAAAATATTGATGAAAAAAAAATATTGATGAAAGAAATATTGCTGAAAAAAAATATTGATAAAAAAAAATTGATGAAAAAAATTATTGATAAAAAAAAATTGATGAAAAAAAATATTGATAAAAAAATATTGATAAAAAAAAATATTGATAAAAAATATTGATGAAAAAAATATTGATGAAAAAAATATTAATGAAAAAAAATATTGAGGAAAAAAAATATTGAGGAAAAAAAAAATGTTGTTGAAAAAAAAATAATGATGAAAAAAATACTGATGAAAAAAAAAAAATATTGATGAAAAACATATTGCTGAAAAAAAATATTGATAAAAAAAAAATTGATGAAAAAAAATATTGATCACAAAAAAAAAATTGATGAAAAAAAATATTGATAAAAAAAATATTGATGAAAAAAAATATTGATGAAAAAAATATTGATGAAGAAAGAAATATTGATGAAAAAGAAAATATTGATGAAAAAAAAAATATTATAGAAAAAAAATATTGATAAAAAAATATTGATGAAAAAAAAAATATTAATGAAAAAAAATATTGATGAAAATCTTTGATGAAATATTGGTTGAAAATTTTAAAAAGTTAGAAAAAACTTGAAAACTTTTCTACTTTTGAAACTTTGGACATAATTTTTGGATTCAGCGCGACATTCCACATGGAAAATAAATGCAAAATATCGTGGATCTCTGTAAACTAGTGGATCTTTGTAAGCTAGTGTAATTAATAAAGACATTTACAGTGTTCGCAACCTGAGCTTAAATTTGTTTCCGACGAATCGTGCATAATTTAGGTACATAAACAACAAAGGTAGCACTAACAAGGGAAGTCTCTCAACCTTTATGAACCGATTTGCATGAAAAGTAAAATATATATTAAAGACACAATTCTAAGGTTGGGGTGTCTCGGCTTATCGGCCATTAGGGGTTCAAAACATTGGTCAAAAAATGGCGAAAACCCGTTTTTTGGATTTTTCAGTCATTTCTTTCTAAGAAACTATATGATATAAGAAGAAAGGTTTTTTTAATGCCCATCCAACGCACAGTGGCCGAAACACCCAATCTAGCGGCACTTAATTCGAAAATGTATAATAATAAAGCCCAATGCATATTTGTGATTATAAAACTTATAAAGAATTTAATTTTTAACCATATTTATTTATTTCAGTGTTTTTATGTATTTTGGGAAATTTATGTGAATATCGGGAGGGTAGTCTGAATGAGGACTAGAAGTTATTTAGATTTGATTATTTATGGCTACAAAAAAAAATTTAACAATCGAATTTCAAGAGGATATTTGTTAAAATACTATTGTTAGGTCTTTTTAAGTACAACTGGAAGGGAAAATTAAAATGGGGGCTATGGGATAACATAGACCGATGTTGTCAAAAATTTAATAGGTTTTGTTCTTTCGATAAAAAATCTTAAATTTCAAATTTTAGCCAAATCGATTGAAAATTGTGGTCTGTATCGCGTTTATACTGTTTATTTGAATAGGCAGATGTACCCTAAAAAACCGAACAACTTGCGCGAACTAGCACGCCATACTGAAACGTCACAACAAAAATAACCCAAAATAATAAACCAAACAGGAATTGGACCGAATACGATCGAATTTCAAAAGTTGCAGTCCATAAAACTATAGTTTATATCACAAATGTAAACTTCTATAATGAACTAATAATAAACTAGATACACACAGGCCACAAACATTTATTTTTTAGTTAAAACATACCTTTCACTTTCAATTAAAACTTCTTGGCTCAAAATGTACAAACAATTGACTTAAAAGTGTCAAGAAAAACTCACTGAGTAATTAGGCCCCAAATTCCTTTACTACACTGAAAAAAATAGCTTCGTGAAATTAATGAAAATTGAGTTAACCTTAATGAAAAATGACTCACGTTTTCAACCGAAGACAGGTTTCATTTGATTAATGAAACTGGTGTCATTAAAGTCCCTTTCAATGAAAAAATAATGAAAATATTCGTAGAACTTGTTTGAAACGTTTTATGAAGTTTTTCATAAAATGTATGAAAATATCCATTGATTAAATGTGGAATAGTAGTTGGTAATGAGCGTATGATAATTGCTTTTTACAAGTAACTAGTTGCTAACTTTATTAAGGTTTTGATATGGGAATTACGATAAATTCATGTTGGTTAAAGTTATCAAAATTTCCATAGAAAGCCCCTAATCAAGTTAGGAACAAGTTACCTAAAAACAGCACGTATCATACACCCATAAGTGAAAATTTGCATTAATAACAATTTTGGTAAGTCACATGTAACCATCACTGTAACCGTCACTTAAATTTTATTTAGGGGCATGACACAGACTCAATTCCGATCGGATTTGAAAAAAAGTTGTTACTCGTAAAACGCAAAACAATTTTTTTTTCGGAATGAAATCACTTTCAAAAATCAAAGTGGGATTGAATTGCTAAAAGTGGTTTCACTCTGAAAAAAGTATTTGCTTTGCGTTTTACGAGTGAACCACTTATTCCACTTCCGAACGGAATTGAGTCTGTGACATGACACTTAATTGCACTCTTTTTATGGTTTTCACCTAGTTTTTACACACAACAAAATTTTACTCCAAACTTAAATTGGTCTGAATTGCCATATAAGGTAAACTATAAAAGACAAAAACGCGATGACTTTAAAAACACGTCCTGCCAAAACGTAGCAACAACGTAGCAATGGAACAACACAAATTACTCTACATTTCATCACAAAATTTTAATGACTTAAAAAACCATTTTTCTGTTGCAAATTATATTATATTTTATAAGAAACAGTCCAAAGAAACACTTATACGGAACTTTTCACTTGTAATTTCAATTAGATATAACCAGCATAACACACACACAGGTTTCAATAACAAAGCATAAAATAATTTAATTTTTTTTTTATTAGAAAAAAGTTAACACACATGTAAAAATTACAATTAGACTAAACACGCGTGGTGTAAAAAAACGTCGTATGTTTTTGTTTTGTTTTCTTTCTCTTATTCGCAACGCAGAGTTGTATTTAGTTCTAAAAATCTTATGATATTTTTTAATGAAATTATGAAATCTAATGAAACAAGTTTCATAAAATTTGTTCATAACATGCATGAAATTTCAATCAGCTTATGAATTCCTTCATTTAAGTAATGAAAACAAAATAATGAATCCGTTTCATTAATATCAGGAAGGTTATTTTTTTCAGTGTACGCTTGCTGCAGAAAATGTATATTTGATAGCTTACAGCTGTGCGAATATTGAAAGCAAAACAAAAGTAAAAACGTAAATTTTTTCTGTAAAGTATAGGTAAACGATGCAGTGCAAAAACATTTATCAATCTTAATTTTTAAATTTTGACTTAAGCGCCGCTAGATCAGTGATTTCGGCCACAGTGCAACGGTGGCATAACCTTGTAAAAGTTTGGCTTCGTTAAATACTCTTTTCATGAAAAGGTGTAAATTTTAGGGGGTATTTACATAGACCTACGATGTCCATATGAATAAGGAAAAAAATTTATTACATTTAAGTTAACACGTATTTTTGCTCTAGATGATATTCCTGTTAGTTCGGGAGTTATCGAAATTTTCCCGGAGGTCCACATTGTTTCATAAGGGGACAATGAAATTATGAAACAGTGACATGGGCGATAAGCCGAGACACCCCAACCTTAAAATCGTCTCTTTTATATATATTTTAAGTTTTAGGCAAATCGGTTTATAAGGGTTGAGATACTTCCCTTGTAAGAACAAAGTACCAGAAAATTATCAAACATATTTAGAATGTAAAATCTAATAAAGATATTCTTGATATACAATTCTATACAATAATGATTTAACATAACAGAGTTTTACACTTCTTTCTTGTTTACATTCAAATTCTATTAAATTCTGCTAAAGGACAATATATAGGGGTTCCATTTCATACTGACCTGGTCCTATGGCTTCATGGAAACTACCATTGTGTAATAAATCTGTATTGCGTGCATAACGAAAACCACCTACAAGAAAATATAAACAAATATATTAACAAATACATACCAAATAAATGAATTCCGTGAATTGTTTTTCATTATTATGGGGAAATTATAAAGAAAAATATACATACAATTTCCCATAAACTAAAGTACAGGTAACTCTTGATGTACGCTGATATTTTCAAACGTTTGTTAAGTTAAGTGCCTAGTTCAGAGGGTATTTTTTTGGAGTCGTTAGCGATCGAAATTCTTCTCTAACGTACGATTTAAAAATTTTTCTTAATGTCTAAAATTATGCTTTGATAAAAACAAGTTTTTTATATTCAAAAAAAATATGTTTCGCATAAAATTATATCTGATTATATACTTTTATATATAAATAACTGCATTAAATTTTATGTAATTATTTTTGATCTAAAAAATGCTTGTACTTATCAAAGCATAGTTTTAGGCAAAATTAAAAATCGAAAATCACACTTTTGAATAGAATTTCGCTCGCTTTCGACTCCAAGAATTAACGTCAAAATTAACTAAAAGCGCGATTTGAATCTTCGCGAATCTTTTAAATCTATTTAATCCGCTGAAATGGAGAGTTACCTGTAGCTGGATGATTATTCAATATAACTTACGTGGCTGTTTCCTTAGATCCTTAAAACTATGCAATAAAGTTTTCAATTCTTTGTTGATAATGTGTTTTTGTCTAAGATAGAAAAAAAATCAATTAATTGTAAAAGAAGATTATATTACAAATTAAAAAATTCATTAGATTTTAGAATTTAATTTCCTTTTATTGGATTCAAAGAATTAACTGTAACAATTGTTATGAAATAAATGAGAAATATTCAGTCATACCGAGTTTTAAGTTACACTTCATATTGTTGAAAAGTTTAAACGTTCACATTTTAGAAAAAAAAAAGTAAAAAGTTAAATTTGGCCAAAAAAATTTTGACATTTTTTTTTTTTGTTTTTACGGAAAATTTTTTTTTTTATGAATAAAAACAAGTGAGAGTGTTAAATTCGGCTGTGCCGAATCTTTTGTACTCTCCAAAATGTAAAAAAAAAATAAAAAAAAAATTTTGTCAGGGGCGTTTTTGGGGGGGGGCGGGGTGATGGTGGGGACGTTAAGAGAACCTTCCCATCGCGATAAATAAACCAAATGTTTCATTTATTTAACAAAAATTCAAAAAAACATGTGAAAAAAGTATATTTTTTCAGAGTTTGGTTCAGTTCTTCAAGGGGGAACCTTTTCCCCCTGGCCCGATTTTGCCCATTCACGAACTTAACCTGCCTATGATAATGAGACATATTTGTGCCAAACTTCAGGAGTCTATCTGCATTATTTTGGACTACATTGTGTTATCTACAGACAGACGGACGGACAGACGGACATTCATAGAATGTCTTAGAATCGATCATGGGCCAATAATATATATACTTTATGGAGTCCCCGACCGATATTTCGATGCGTTACAAACGGAATGACAAAGTGAGTATACCCCCATACTGTGGTTGGAGGGTATAAAAATCTCGATTTTTTTTTTTTGAATAAAAATATGTTTGCATTTACTTCAATAACATCCGGTTTCCAATTTTATTCACATGTGTCCACCAGCAGTTTGTTACTCATCGACGTATCAGACAGGATTCCATAAGGCATATCCTAAGCTTATTGCGAAAAGGTGCTAAGTCCATATGTATACATATTTGGAAAATGCAGTTTTGCATTTAGTAAGAATAAATAAGTTAAAAAAATACTTCATTAACAAAAACTATTACAAATACCAGTGTTGCCATTTTGACGCGGGTATTTTCTGGTGCTGTTTTGGTCTTTTTATCCGGAGTTTTTTCAATTACCTATTTTTAAAAAAAGGGTATTCATGCCGCTTTTTATATCCTCCACTCTAGTGATAGAGGGTATATTTAAGTTTGTCATTCCGTTTGTAACACCTCTAAATATTGGTCTAGGACCCCGTAAAGCGTATATGGGGCATTCTATGTCAAATCGGACACTTTGAAAAATTTTTTTTATAAATTTTCCCAATTTGTTTACAGTTTTTAGTACCCTTCTAAAACTCCTTCGTGGTAAATTTTCAGATTTTTTTGCTGACCCGTTCAAAAGATATTGAATTTTTAAGAATTGGTAATTTGTTCCTTTACTCAAACTTCTTTTACTCATAACTTCTTCAATAATGGTCCAAATTTCAATTTTTTTTTTCAAAATTTTTGTTTTTTACGTACTTTAAAAAAAAAAAAATCCAAAAAATTCTTAAGAGCGCTCTAGTAATTTTTAAGATTTAAAATTTAAATCTCATTTTTGAAAATGTACTCTTCGATTTTTTTGAAATTTTTTTGAGTAAAACTTCTATCGATATTTTTTTAAGTTTTTTGAAAAAATTTTATTATAATTTTCCAATTTTAAAATCATGTCTATTGGCCCAATGGTGCGTCATAGAGGGGCCATTTCCAAGACCGACCCCCATTAATTTTTACGTCTAAACATTTCTTTGGAACTAACTAATACCATATATCCAATTGCTAAGGGGGCTCCCACACAAAACGACATTTTTTAAAATTTGCTCCAACCGCTCAAACTGCCATAAGAGTGCCCTTAGAGCAATCGAATGTATGACCGACCCACAATGCTTTTTTAGTCCAAACATTATCTCAGAACACACCTACCCTCTATCTTTAATTGTTAAGGCAGTCCCCAAACAATTATTTTAATTTTTTGTAAATTTGTTTTGTTAAATCAGCTTCTACCGGTCCAATGGTGCGTCCTAGAGGGGTCATTAGTGAGAACGACCCCCATTTATTTTACCCTACAACATTTTTTTAAAACATACCTACGCCCTATCTCCACTCCCTAAGTAGGCTCCCATACAAATAACAGTTGGAGCAAGTTTTATAAAAATGTAATTTTGAATAGAAGCCTACTTAGGGAGTGGAGATAGGGCGTAGATATGTTTTAAAAAAATGTTGTAGGGTAAAAATAATTGGGGGTCGGTCTCACTCACCGGTAGAAGTTGATTAAATAAAACAAATTTACAAAAAATAAAAAAATTTTATGGGGACTGCGTTAACAGTAAAAGATAGAGGGTAGGTGTGTTCAGAGAAAATGTTTGGACTAAAAAAATATTATGGGTCGGTCATACATTTTGTTGCTCTATGGGCACTATTAGGGCGGTTGGAGCTAATTTTAAAAAAGTCATTTTGTGTGGGAGCCCCCTTAGAAATTGAAGATAGGGTATTAGTTTGTTCAGAAGAAATGTCTAGACGTAAGAATTAATGAGAGTCGGTCTTGAAATGACCTCTCTATGACGCACCATTGGAGCAATATAAATGATTTTAAGATTGGAAAATTACAATAAAATTTTTTCAAAAAATTTTAAAAAATAGTAATAATCGTTATCCCACGATCCTACTGGGCAAAAAATTTGTAGAATCGATAGAAATTTTACACAAAAAAATTTCAAAAAAATCAAAGAGTACATACATTTTCAAAAATGAGATTTAAATTTTAAAAGTTAAAAATATCATACCAAAGCGCTTTTAAGAATTTTTTGGGATTTTTTTTAAGAGTACGTAAAAAATTCTGATTAATTTTTATTAAAAAATAAAAATTGTTTTATTCGACCTTTAAAATATTATATTTTGAGGGTGTTTATTCTGGCTCGAGGTCATTATTTTCTTTACTTTATTATTTTTATACCCTCCACTCTAGTGATAGAGGGTATATATAAGTTAGTCATTCCGTTTGTAACACATCGAAATATTGGTCTAGGACCCCATAAAGTATATATATTCATGATCCTTGATCGATTTTAAGTCGATCTAGCGATGTCCGTCCGTCTGTATGTATCTCTGTCCGTCCGTAGAAAACACGCTAACTTTTGAAAGACTTTACAGAGGCTACTGAAGTTTGGCATATATGTTGGTCGTTTACCTGGTCAGGTTGGTATTGCAATCCAGCCAAATCGGTCCAGTGGTTCAAAAGTTATGAGCAAAAGAGTAAATTTCGGCAAAGGTTTTTCGCGAATTTACGAGATAAAAAACACGATAACTTTCGAAAGACAATAATGAGACCGCTAAAACATGGCATTCAGCTCTATCGGTCTAGTGGTTCAAAAGTTATAAGCAAAACCCCGAATTTTAGATTGGGTTCATCTTAAATGTCACGTGGTAAACAAGTTTAAAGAGCATTGGTGGTAACTTAGCAATGCTTTTCAAACTTGTTTAGTATTAAAGAAATGCTTTTTAAACTTGTTTAGTTTTAAAAGCATTGGTAACTTAAAAATTTTACACTCAAAAAAATTTTACACTCAAAAAAAAAATTAGTTTTTTTTACAAAAATGTCAATATTTTGTAAACATACGTACGTGCATTCACTCAGAAATATTTTTACAGTAAAAAAACCATTACACTCGTAAAAAGTTTTACACTCAAAAAAAAGATTGCAATTTTTTTTTTTTTGAATTTAATTAATTTACTCAAAATTAATTTTTTTACTCAAAATTAAATATTTCTAATAAAAATTGTTAACTTTTTTCACGTTAAAAATGTACTATCCTTTAAAAAAGGCATTGTGGAGGGTATTCATTGATTCGGCAAAGTCGAATTTAACTTTTCTACTTGTTTTGTTTTAAATTTATTTATGCTGATCATTTTTGCAAGACTTAATCGACACGTGTTTCGGAATTTGTCAGATTTCATTGTAAAACTGTTTTAAATATTTTTGTAAATTAAACACCTTCATTTTTCACCAATTCAAGATTTTACTCTCTCATATCAATCAATTACACATTTTTTGTTGGTTATTGACAATCGTTGCCTTACTAGCATAGTACAATTTCTTCGTCTTTCTAATTCTCATTGTGAATTGAGGCGAATATCTATTAATACTTTAGTTTGTGCACAAACGGTTTGTCATTAGACTCGTTTGCTACTTTGTAGTAAATCGTTTCTATATTTGCTAAATAATCTTGACAATGGAATCTGACAAATTCCGAAACACGTGTCGATTAAGTCTTACAAAAATGATCAGCATAAATAAATTTAAAACAAAAAAATAATTTTCTTGAAAATTATGCTATGAAAATATCATGGTTTTAATTAGTAAAGAAAATAATGACCTCGAGCCAGAATAAACACTCTCAAAATACGTAAAAAAACAAAAATTTTGAAAAAAAAAAAAAAATTATTTGGACCATTATTTATTAGTAAAATGAGTTTGAGTAAAGGAACAAACTACCAATTTTTAAGAATTCGATATCTTTTGAACGGGTCATAAAAAAAATCAGAAAATTTACCACGAAGGAGTTTTCGAAGGGTACTAAAAACTGTAAAGAAATTGGGAAAATCTAAAAAAAAATTATTCAAAGTGTCCGAGTTGACATGGAATGCCTCATCGAAATATCGGTCTGGGACCCCAAACAGTATATATATTTATGATCCCCGATCGATTTTAAGACATTCTAGCGATGTCTGTCTATCTGTCTGTGGAAATGGTGATCACGGCAAAAATATTACTCGGAGATAACTGAAACTTAACATGTTTGTTGGAAGTTCTTCCGAGAAGTTTGGTATTGCATTTGTGCAATATTGGTTCAGCGGTTCAAAAGTTATGAACCAACATAACCTAAAAATAAAAAATGCTTTAATTCGGCTGCGGATTGACATATGTGAACAGAATTGAACATCGAATGGTATTTAAACAAGTGCGAACATTTTTTTTTACACAAAAAAGAAAAATCACGGATTTTTTTTTGCGGAAATTTTTTTAAATTTTTTTTTTTTTTCAAAAGTAATTTTCTTTACAATAAAGTTTTTCAATAATCCGTTTTAAATTGTGGAGGTGAATTTTAATTTTTACTTGTTTTAACAAAATGTTTTCACAACGAATTTTTCCAATTTTTTTTTTTTTAATTAATCTTTTTCGCATTGAGGAGAGTATTCACACAGTCGACAAGGTCGACTTTAACTTTTTTACTTGTTTAATATGTATTGCTAATTTTTATAAAATTGTAACAGTTTTTTCCCATCCCTGTATAAATAAATTACCTCTTTGTATTGACAGCAGATTTTAAATTATGTTTTTTTATACAACTTGAAAATTTAATAAAACTCTTTAACTTTTTAACAAAACCTTTGTTATAATTACGTAAATCAAGAGACATTTTATTATTGTAATTATGAAATTAATATTCTAAACCAAATTTAGCAATATTTTGTTTTTTTTTTAGCAAACGGAAACAGAAGTTGTTTTAAGACTGTAACTGCTAAACTAGCAACTCTATGTCATTTAAAGTAAACTCCTACACTTTCAATAACGCAAATATTTATGTTTATTAATGTCCATTAATATTTTTTTAATTTTTCACTTTTTATAAAAAAAAAGTTCATGTCCTCTTAACTGTACCTACCTACCTTAATTGACTTTTATATTTGTACTTAATGGCATGAATGTAATTATGTCCTTTTTTGAACAGCAACAAAAACGAACCTATAAATGTGTTAATGTTCACGTGCTAAAACACTTTAAGTTTATTTTTCTTTTTTCATTTTTTATTACATCCTTGAACTTGAAATATTTTTATAGTATTTGGTCATTTAAAGGTTTTTTTTCCTTGACGCACAAAATTTGTTAGACATGTATTGCAGTTATTTAGTTAAATTACACAGTTACTCACATTTAAAGCTTATTTTCTGGATTACAGTACAGTACACACTTGGAAATATATAAGTGGTTACTAGATCGATACTATTCTGTTTGATTTTAAAAATATTGAAATTCCGGGGCATACGTTCAAAATTTTAAAAAAGTAACAATTTCCACTTCTTTATCCCCTTTTCTGCCTCTTTAGAATCCGAATTAACAACAATTAATTTCTTCAAATTGAATTTTTTTTTCGCTGAAAGAATCCATATTTAATGTACTATGTTTCTAGGTACATTATTGTACGTCATCGAAAAAGTACCAAAGTACAATTATTTACCCATTTTGTCTTTTTAAAATTTGGAATTTTCAAAAAGGTACCTTTTTCGGAAGGTTTTTTCCTCTTAAATATCCTACATTTTAAATTTAAAGTTTCAATGACCATTATTTTAGGAGATAGAAAAAGTACCAAAGTACGCTCTTTAGCCTTTCTACCCCCTAAGAATCGAATTTCAAACAAGAATACCAAGCTCTAATTTGCAACATTTAAAATTTTAAGTTTTTATCACAATCATTTCCTTAGAATTGGAATTCCAACAACTTAAATTTTTTGAGTGCTTTTCTACCAAAGTACAATTTTTAACCCTCTTAGAATAGGAAGTTCAAAAAAGTAATATTTTTTAAAAAATTTTCTTTCCCCTTTACGATCCTCCTTTTTAAATATCAAGTCTTTAATACCATTTATTCATACACTTGGAAAAAAACTGTAATGTTAGCAAAATAAGCTTGTAAACCTACAAGAAAATTTTCTGATTTTGAACCCACATTTTTTTGGTAAATGTTTTGCCAAAAATTAGTTAACTAAAATTTTTTTATTTCAACTTAGTTCATACACATTTGAGGACACCATTGGGTTCGGACCCGATGGGTCCAGACCCTGATGGGCCTAGAACTAGTTGGGTTCCTTAAAAATCGTCATAGTTTTTGATCCAAAATTTGTGTCCGTTTCGCTCTACCTTGCTTAGTTTTTGGAAATAGTTTTAGACTTTTTGTTATGTCGCCAATATTTACCGAGATATGAGCATTTTAAAATTTTCGGGAATGAAATTTTTTTTCGATCCAAAGTTAGGACCCATTAGGGCCCACACATGTGAAGAGGACCGGCGATTTTACGGTGAGCCCGAGAACAAAAAATGGCCTCCATTTAACTTTATCTGACTTAGTTTCCGAGATAGCGCCATTTTAAGTTTTCTAAAACAATTACAATTTATTTTTCCTAATATTAGCAAATAAGCTTGCAAAAATTTGGTCAACTCAATTTTAAATTTAGCAAAAAAAATTAGTTCAAATTTTGTTAAAATTGCTAATGCGCTAAATGAAGTTTACAAGATATTTTTGCTTACATGCCAATCTCAACTAAAAATTTGCTAAAGGTTAGCTTACTAACATTAGCAAAAAAAATTGTAAATCTACTAATGTATTATTTTGACTGTAAGATCCAAAAAAGTACTACAAGATACCAAAAAAAGTACCAGATTGTTTTTTCGCCTGGATAATCTTACATTCCAATTTTCAAGTTTTTTTTTTTTATATATTGCTTCAGAAAAAAAAGTACCAACATTTTTCCCGTTTCAAAATGTACTTTTTTATAGAATGTTTTTTTTTTTTTTGAGGATCCCATATTTATGATCATTAAAAAAAGTACCAGAGTAGGCTTTTTAACCTCTTTAAATCGGAATTTCAAACAAGAACTCGAGTATCAAATTGGAATATCCAACATTTAAATAATAAAGTTTCTAGGACCATTACTTTAGGAGATAAAAAAAGTACCAGTGTACGCTTTTTATCCTTTTTACCCCAGTTAAATTTCAAACAACTACAGTTGACGGAATGTTTTTTCTGCCAAAGTACAATTTTTTACCCTCTTAGAATCGGAATTTCAAAAAAGGTATTTTTTCAAAAATTGTCTTTCCCCTGTAGAATCCTACTATTCAAATATCAAGTTTTTAATACCATTTATTCATAAGATTCAAAAAAGTACCTTGAGATCTAAAAAAGTACCAGATTGTGTTTTTTCCTGGATAATCTCACATTGCAAGATTCAAGTTATTTTAAATATTGCTTCAGGAAAAAAAGTACAAACATTTTGACCCGTTTCAAAATGTACATTTTTTCAGCATTTTTTTTTTTTTCGTTGAGGATCCCATATTTATGATCTTTAGAAAAAGTACCAGATTACACTTTTTACCCTTTTTAACCTCTAAGAATCGGAATTTCAAACAAGAGTATTAAACTAAAATATCCAACATTTAAAATTTCAAACAATAATACTCGTATCAAACTGGAATATTCAACATTTAAAATTTAAAGTTTCTAGGACCATTCACGGTGCCCTGGATAGGATTTAAATAAAATGTTGGTGTTACTCCAATTTTTAAGTGGATTATGTTTTTAGAAGATAAAAGAAAGAAAATGAGCCAAAAAAGAAAAAAAAAGTACT
Source organism: Pegoplata infirma (assembly GCA_963921195.1). NCBI lineage: Eukaryota > Metazoa > Arthropoda > Insecta > Diptera > Anthomyiidae > Pegoplata > Pegoplata infirma. The sequence goes on from OY992539.1 coordinate 29,057,695, forward strand.
AGGCGCTTTTTTTTGGCGGGCAAAAAGATGAATTTCAAAAAAACAAAAAAGATTTTATTCTTTCAAATGCATTAAAATTTGTATATACGGATGTAAATTTATGACATATTTACTTATCAGTGAGATTTAGATATATATGTAACATATTTTTTTCAGATATGAGGCTTAAAAGAATAATTTCACTATTAATTGAAACTAAATGAAATATGTCCTTGTAAATTATTTATAAATGTAAGTTCTTAAAAGTTTTCAGTGTACTACTCAGACGGACAGCGGAACACAAAGTTGCCTCTGTTTAAACCTTAGTGAGTCATATAATTTTAAAAGAATTAATAATTTTTTGTTAAAAATGTTTTTTTAAAACTAAGAAAAATTAGAAAACGATAGTAAAAATCATTAAAAATGTGTTTGCAATGCCTAAGGAGAAGTAAAATAAAGTAAATACTTTAAAAAGAGATACAGAAAGTAGTTTGGACTATTTTTTTTTATTGCGAAACTTGTGGATGGACTTAATATCCTTTTTTAATTTTGTTTATTTCGCAAAAATCCTTTGTCAATTTGGTTTGTATTGTTGGGGTACCTTCCCCCCTTCAAAATCTAGAAACAGGAGCAATATTATATGTGTAGTAACTGCTAGAGTTAAAATTTTCATAAAAATAAAGAAGAAATTTGATTTAGTCTTACTAAATAGTGAAATTATTCTTTTAAGTCTCATATCTGAAAAAATATGTCACATATATATTTTAATCTCACTGACAAGTGAATATGTGATGAATTTACATCTGTATAAAAAATTTTTAATGCATTTGAAAGAATAAATTCTTTTTTGTTTTTTTGAAATTCTTCTTTTTGCCCGCCAAAAAAAAAGCGCCTAGTACTTTTTTTTCTTTTTTGGCACATTTTCTTTCTTTTATAGTCCAAAAACATAATCCGCTTAAAAATTGGAGTAACACCAAAATTTTATTTAAATCCTCTCCAGGGCACCGTGCATTACTTCAGGAGTTAAAAAAAAGTACCAGTGTACGCTTTTTATAAATGTTACCCCATTAGAATCGGATTTTCAAAAAACTACAGTTTACGGAATGTTTTTTCTCCCAAAGTAGATTTTTTAACCTTTTTCAAAATTTTTCTTTCCGCTGTGGGATCCTGTTTTCCAAATATGTATTAAGTTTTTATTGCCACTTGTTCATAAAATCCAAAAAAGTACCATTAGATCAAATTAAGTTCTAGATTATTTTTTCTCCTGGATAAGTAAAATCACATTCCAAGTTTCGAGTTTTTTTTAAATATTGCTTCAGGAAAAAAAGTATCAAAATTTTTACCCGTTTCAAAATGTACTTTTTCAGATTTTTTTTTTTGTAGAGGATTCCATATTTATGATCATTGCAAAAAGTACCAGAGTACACTTTTTATCCCTTTTTAACCTCTTAAACTGGAATATGCAACATTTAAAATTTTAAGTTTCTAGGATTATTACTTCAGGAGATAAAAAAGTACGCTTTTTATCCATTTAACCCCATTAGAATCGAAATTTTAAACAACTACAGTTAACGGAATGTTTTTTATCCCAAAGGTATTTTTTTTATCTTCGAATCGTAGCTTCAAAAAAGGATTTTTTTCAATAATTTTCTTTCTGCTGTAGGATCTTACTTTCCAAACATCAAGTTTTTTGAACCATTGTTTCAGGAAAAAAGTACTAACATTTTAACCCGTTGAAAATGTACTCTTTCAAAATGTTTTTTTTTGTCGTTGAGGATCCTACATTTGTGACCATTAAATTTTAAGATCCAAAAAAGTACCACAACATCCAAAAAAGTACCAGATTGTTCACGGTGCCCTGGAGAGGATTTAAATAAAATTTTGGTGTTACTCCAATTTTTAAGCGGATTATGTTTTTGGACTATAAAAGAAAGAAAATGAGCCAAAAAAGAAAAAAAAGTACTAGGCGCTTTTTTTTTGGCGGGCAAAAAGATGAATTTCAAAAAAACAAAAAAGAATTTATTCTTTCAAATGCATTAAAATTTGTATATGCGGATGTAAATTCATCACATATTTACTTATCAGTGAGATTTAGATATATATGTAACATAATTTTCCAGATATGAGACTTAAAAGAATAATTTCACTATTAATTGAAACTAAATGAAATATGTCCTTGTAAATTATTTATAAATGTAAGTTCTTAAAAGTTTTCAGTGTACTACTCAGACGGACAGCAGAACACAAAGTTGCCTCAGTTTAGACCTGAGTGAGTCATATAATTTTAAAAGAATTAATACTTTTTTGTTAAAAATATTTTTTCAAAACTAAGAAAAATTAGAAAACGATAGTAAAAATCATTAAAAATGTGTTTGCAATGCCTAAGGAAGAGTAAAATAAAGTAAATAGTTTAAAAAGAGATACAGAAAGTGGTTTGGACTATTTGTTTATTGCGAAACTTATGGATGGACTTAATATCCTTTTTTTATTTTGTTTATTTCGCCAAAAATCCTTTGTAAATTTTGTTTGTATTGTTGGGGTTACTTTCCCCTTTCAAAATCTAGAAACAGGATCAATATTAAATGTGAAGTAACTGCTAGAGCTTAAAATTTTATTAAATTAAAGAAGAAATTTGATTTAGTCTCACTAAATAGTGAAATTATTCTTTTAAGTCTCATATCTGAAAAAATATGTCACATATATAATTAAATCTCACTGACAAGTGAATATGTGATGAATTTACATCTGTATAAAAATTTTTTAATGCATTTGAAAGAATAAATTCTTTTTTGTTTTTTTGAAATTCATCTTTTTGCCCGCCAAAAAAAAAAGCGCCTAGTACTTTTTTTTCTTTTTTGGCTCATTTTCTTTCTTTTATAGTCCAAAGACATAATCCGCTTAAAAATTGGAGTAACACCAAAATTTTATTTAAATCCTCTCCAGGGCACCGTGTGTTCCTCTTGCTAGATAACTTACCCTTTCAAAAAACATTTTGAAAAGGCTAAAAATGTTGGTACTTTTTTCCTGAGGCAATGTTTCAAAAAACTTGGAATGTAAGTTCTTGTAAGATTATAAAAAAAAGATTATAAAAAAGTACCAAAATATTTAGGCCTTTTATATTGTTCTTTTTCTGAAATGTTTTTTTTGGCTTAAGGATCCTACAATTAAAACGTGAAAATTTTTTCACCTCTATTTCAGGAGATAGAAAAAGTACAAAAGTACACCTTTTACTTTTTTTGTGGCCTTAAAATCGAAATTCTTAAAATATCAACAAAAAACCGGGTTTAAATAATGCGATAAGTTTCAAACTAAGCTCACATTATAGTTCCAAAAACACGAGTAAAAGTAAAAAAGTGTAGAGTATAATATGTTCGGCTTTAATATGTTCCGACTTTAATTTTTTCAATTGTTTTTATTTGTGTGGGGGGGGGGGGGGGGGGTATTTTTCTCATTGTTAACCTTTAGTATGACTTTTCAAGTCATGAAAATGTCCGTCAGTTTTCTAGGACTTTTATTTTAGGAAATAGAAAAAGTACTAAAGTACACTTTTTACCATTCTTTGCCCCTTTTAAATCGAAATTTAACAAGAACACAGAGAAAAATAAATTTCCAACTGAATTTTTCAGTTGTATTTATCAACTCAAAATTCGGTTGCTGCTACTTCAATTCGATCTGGCAAACGAAATTTTTAAATGTTTCAAATAAAATGCAGTTGTATAAATAAAATTTAGTTGTAACTATCCATATTTAGATGTTACAACCTTATTTCAAATGCATCAACTGAATTTTTGTTGTAACAACTAATTTTCAGTTGGAAATTACCAAATTTGTTTTCTGTGTGAACTAATATTTCCTGCCAGAGGATCCACATCCGAATTTCATGTTTCTATAACAAGTTTTAAGAGAAACATAAAGAGAACCAAAGTAATTTTTTTTTCAAAAAATCAACCTCTGTGAATCTATATTCCGGGAGGTGAATTAACCGTTCGAAGAATGCTTTTAAGTTATTTGCTGTCTCCTTTCCAATTGGGTCCGTACTAACGTATAATTTAGAGATGGACACATGAGCAGATAAGTGTGTGATTCACTTGGTTCACATGTGATCACGTGTGACTGAATCCCAATTTTACTCGCGTGATTGTGAGTGGAAATAAAATTGCGAAAGTGTCAAGTTTGCATGAGTAAGATTTTACCGTGAGTTTGCGTAATTTATTTTCTCTTCATATTTTTTTCTCGGTCCCGAAAAAAGCAAAAAACCCGAGTAAAAAAGTTCCTATATAGTTGTATATAATTTTATAAACATCATATATGATTAAATAGAATTATATAGAATTTGATGCGAAAAATGAGTCGATAAAACTATATAAAATTTGATCAATGTTTCATATATTTTGATAAATTTTTTATGTAATTTTATGCGAAATTTGGACCCCTATTTTTATATAACAATAGCAAAATTATATAATTAGATATAATTATATAAAAATATATAAAATTGTATAAAACTGTATAAAACTATATAAAGTTACATAAAATTATATCAAGTTTTATATAAATCATAAAATTTTGTTTTAATTATATATAATTATATATAATTTTATGTAACTTTATATAGTTTTATACAGTTTTATACAATTTTATATTTTTTTATATAATTATATCTAATTATATAAATTTGCTGTTGTTATATAAAAATAGGGGTCCAAATTTCGCATATATAAAAAATTTATCAAAATATATGAAACATTGATCAAATTTTATATAGTTTTATCGACTCATTTTTCGCATCAAATTCTATATAATTCTATTTAATCATATATGATGTTTATAAAATTATATACAACTATATAGGAACTTTTTTACTCGGGAAAGTAAATTTGTCAAACTGCAAATTTTGTTGAAAATTTTGTTATATTATAATAAAAATTTTTATATTAAAATTTTTGTATTTTATTAAATTTTGTTAGATTTTGAAAATTAATTTTTTTAATTTTTTTTTTTTTTTTGTATAAAAAAATCGTGACTGTGAATCAATGTGAGTGTGAGTTAAGCTTGTGTGAGTGCACGTGAGTGTAAATTATCTTAAATTTACTTAACTTTTTTATGAGTGTTTGTGAGTAGAAAAAATATGCTCGTGATTGAGTGTGCGTGATTTAAAAATTTCTCTCGTGAGTGCCAGTCAAAAGTCACTCACTCAACCCATCTCTAGCATAAAGTAACGTTTGTTTTTTCAAAAACATATACAATAACGACTACAATATCTTAACAAATTTATCATAAAATGTAGGCCACACTACGTGTTCGTGTAGATTTAGTGTTAGTTGTTTAGTCAGGGGGCATTAAAAATTCTAATAAATTGTCGGAGTTAATGTAACAGTTCATTAAGTTTCAAATATTTTTTTTTTTTGTTTGATGTGTGTTGAGTGATAAAAACAAAAAGCAAATCACCATCACTTTCAAGATTTATGATTTATTTCGTAGAAGATGAAAAGTACAAAGAAAAATGTGATAAGTAGAAATTTACTAAAAAAAAAACGCACAAAATGCCCCATAAAACCAAGGACTAAAAAACAAACACAAGAAAATTATGGTATTGTAACAAATTATAGTCATATTTTTAATGAAATGTTCTATAATGCGTATTTCGTTATTAATATTATGAAAATAATAATTTGAATTGCAATTTAAAATCATCAATAACAATTAATTGAAATTTCAGAAAGTTCAGTACAAAATTAAATAAAAAAGTATTTCTAGCAGTTTTTATTTTTGTAAGAATATTTTAACGCGCGAGCGTGATTAAAACTGGCATAAATTTACAACTTTTTTGACACGATAAAACTTAAAAGTCATTCTCGTTTTTTTGCTACTTCCTATTTTACGAGAATTCCTAGTAAAACCTACGAGATTTTTTGTTATTTTACAAGCTTTTTTCCAATAAAATTGTTATTTTACAGCTTTTTTGGCGAAATAAAACTTGAAAGGAGCTCTCGTTGCAAATTTGTAAAATTACAAAAAAAAAGGTAGAATTACAAAAAAAATTAAATTTCGATCGATTTTTTTTTTTTGTAAAAAAACACGGAAAACTGTAAAATATTGGTAAAATGAGATAACGAGACTTTTTCAAGTAATTTGACAAGGTTTTTTTTTGAGTGTGAGTAAATGAAAAATTTGCGTGAGTGATTAATGATTGACTCGATTATTGTTTGCGTAAGCGTGAGTGAGTATGAGTCAAAATCCACTTACGCTGCTATCTCTAGTCCATACCGACCATACTGTTCAAATATTTTTTTAACGGACAATTTTTGATTAGATAGACCAGTATTTTAGAATATTTAAAAAAAGTACACGTTAATTTTTTCATATTTTTTACCCATCTTACCTAATTAAAATTTGAATTCTTAAAGGAAAAATTGTTTTAGTTTTTTTTTGTCCCCTTAAAAACAAAATTTCCACAAATGCACTCTTCTCAGAATTTGTTTCCGGCGGAGAATCTTTCATTCCAAATTTAAAGTTACAACGCTCAAAAAAACAAAACTTTGCATTACAAGAAAAATTTGTAAATTTTTTTGCTACCTCCTATTTGACAAAAATTCCTAGTAATTTTACAAGCTTTTTACCATTAATTTTGTAATTTTAAAAGGTTTCTACTAATAAAATTGTAAATTAACAAATTTTTTGACACAAACAAATTTACAAGGAGGCTTCGTAACTTTACTAGATTTTTTGCTACCTCCTATTTTACGAGAATTCCTAGTAATTTACAAGCTTTTTACCAATAATTTTGTAATTTTACAAGCTTTTTACCAATAAAATTGTAAATTTATAGTTTTTTTGGCACAAGAAAAATTACAAGGAATTCTCGTGAATTTACTAGATTTGTTTTGTAAAATTATCTTGGAAATTTGTAAAATTACAAAAAAAATTGTAAAATTACAAAAAAAATGTAAATTTCGATCAAAATTTGTTTGTTAAAAAACAAGGAGAACTGTCAAATATTGGTAAAATGGGATAACGTGACTTTTCCTAGTAATTTGACAAGGTTTTTTTCGAGTGTAGATCTTTAATAAGTGTAGAAAACACAACACCTAAATTTGAGTGGAATTGCCTTATTTGTATTGTCTACTGATTTAACGAATATCGCGCGAAATTTTTATTGTATGTCCAAAAATGGTCCAATTATATCAGCATTTGATAAGGTTACCAAAAGTAAACGTTTACTACAAACAACATTTTAATTAAATATTTTCCATTTTTATGAATTTTGAGGGAATTATGTGAATATCGAGAGGGTGGTTTGTATAAGGAATACAAAAAGAACTGACCCGATCCCTTTGAAATTTGGAATGATGATTCTTACATACAAAATTATTCTTCCCAGTTTAAACCAAATTTCCATAAACACTACTCCCTCTTACCTCCTCCCCATTACCTATTTTCCTTATACCCCTGAGTGTTAACTCAAAGTAAAAAAAAACAAGTGAGAGTGTTAAATTCGGCTGTGCCGAATCTTGTATACCCTCCTACGTTTAAAAAAAAAATAAAAAATACAGAGGCGTTTTTTTTTTTGGGGGGGGGGGGCTTGTCGGGGGCCCTTGGAGACACCTTCTCTCTGGTCAAAAATGTTTGCAAATTTAATTGCTATGATTTTTGTACAAAATATATACAATTTCATCAATACATAAATTAATTGCTAATATCCACGCCCGCAAAACGGGACGGACCAAACAAAAAGTAATTTTCAAATCCGCTGGTCCAAGACTTTAAACTTCTTCAAAAAAAACAATAAAAAGTTACCTTTTTTCATGGGTTGGTTAACTTCGTCAAGGGGGAACTTTTTCCCCCTTGGTCCGATTTTGCCCATCTCCGAACTTAACCAGCCTATGAATATAAGACATATACGTGCCAAATTTCAGGAGTCTAGCACTTTTATTTTGGACTGTATCGTGTCTTCCACAGACGGACGGACGGACAGACGGACAGACGGACAGACGGACGGACGGACGGACGGACGGACGGACGGACGGACGGACGGACAGACGGACATCGCTAGAATGTCTTAGAATCGATCACTGATCTATAATATATATACTTTATAGGGTCCTCGACCGATATTTCGATGCGTTACACACGGAATGACAAAGTGAGTATACCCACATACTGTAGTTGGAGGGTATAAAAAAATTCAAAAGGGGCCAGGTCTTAAGATGGAACGATTTTTTCCAATTTTAAAATGCTTCGTCCTTGGACCAAAAGATGCTTAAGTTTCAAATTTCAAGTCAATTGATTGAAAATTGCGACGTGTATCGTGCTTTAACCGTTAGATGAACAGACGGACGGACGGCTATCGATAAATCGACTCAAAAAGTAGTTCTGAGTCGATCGGTATACTTAAAGGTAGGTCTAAGAATTGAAGTTAGGTCTACAAGCATCAGCACAAACTCATTATACCCTGAAGCACAGAGTGGTGTAGGGTATAAAAATTTAGAGTAAGACTCCAATGGCCCTCGAAAAAAATCAGGCTGGATTTTATTTGATTCTACGTAATTTTAAATACGAAAAATGTGAGGCCATTAGTGATTTTGCTGGAAATATGAGTGTGTGTTGGTTTCATTTTGGGAAGTTTTTGAAAAAATAATGAAGTTATAAAAGCAAAAATCGGAGAAATGAATTCCGTGTTAACAAATTTCTTGTGTGTGTTTTTAACACTGTGCAACATATTTAGGGTCTTCGGGTGTATCTTGAATGAGACCAAAAAAAAAAATTAATGTATACTAATAGAAGACCAAAACAACAAAGGGTTTTGAGAACTTAGCTCGATTTTTTTTATGGTCCACTGAAGTTTTGATTTTTTTTTTTCAAAGGCGTTTGGAATAAGTCCAAAAAAAGTATTAAATCTAATTTTGAAGCAAATAATATACCATAGATGGGACTAATTAATTAAAGGGACCAATTAATTGATGGTTTAATTACCATTTAATTGATGTCAATGTTAATGATTTTTTTTTCGTTACCATTGGTTGTAGCAATTGTACCAATTAAATTACTTATCAATTTAATTACTAATGAAAATTAAAAAAGAAATAATTTCCATTGGTATGGCACACATTGGTTGAAGAGTGTCCGAAATTCATTTTTTTCATGTTCGCCGATTTGGATAATTTTCTGGTATTTTGTTGTCAGATATCTGAATATTATGATTCCGTAATATTAGGCTGATATATTTATTATTTGTTTGGACAGACACGCTCAAAATTCATATATGTTCGCTTGTTTACAATGGCATGCAAATTTACTGTATATTAGGGATATAACCATTTGCATATTTTTGCAAATATCAAAAAGGACCTATCATATTGAGAAAGTACATGAAAAATCAATAAGAAACGTGTGTTCTTTTTTTCGCGAATGTTAAAAAAGGTTCTGCACCGATCGCGATGAAGTTTTCGCTAAAAATTTTATCAATTATCCAGGAAACCCATATTTCTAATGCTAAAATCCATACTGTTAGTTTTTTCTTGTTTTATTTTTGTTATAAAACGACGAAAACAAAAAAACGGTGGAAGGGAAGGATTCCCACCATAAAACATATAAAAATTTAAAATTAAAGTGTTTTAGAAATTGAAATCGGTGCCGAAGGTTTTTGGACCAAAATGACTCCGGATAACGATTTTTGTTATCCGTATAACATGCCCCATACCGTAATGATAGGTTCTTATTTTTGTTATACCCCTACTGTATATTCAATCTTTTGTTACAATCATAGTAAACTTATCATTTGACTTTGCTGTATATTTTCGTAAATGACAATTGTCATTGGATGAGATTTGCATTAAAAAAAGTTGTAAAAAGTGCCATATAAAAAATTTCGTAGAACAAAATATGTACTGCATCTTTTTAGCGCTGTGGAGCGCTGTTTAACTAAAGATGTCAAATTACAGCTTGAAGTCTCAGCTAAAAGTTAAAAAAAAAATCAGCTGCTCCTCCCTGCTCCTTTCCAAAAAAAACAGTAAAAACTATAAAATAATAGAGTAACAAAACATGATTTTTCGTTCATGCTTCAGAAATTCTGATTTTAATACCCTCCAACCACAGTATGGGGGTATACTTACTTTGTCATTCCGTGTGCAACACATCGAAATATCGGTCGGGGACCCCACAAAGTGTATATAATATTGATCCATGGTAGAATCTAAGACATTCTAGCGATGTCCGACCGTCCGTCCGTCTGTAGAAATAACGATGCAGTCCAAACAAAATGAGCTAGACCCCTGAAATTGGGCAAGAATATCTCTTATGTTACTGGTAAGGTTAAGTTCGAAGATGGGCAAAATCGGAACAGGGGGAAAAAAGTTCCCCCTTGAAGAACTAAAACGACCCCTGAAAAATACGATATTTTTATGAGTTTTTTTTTAATTTTTGCTCAACAAATGTAACATTTGTATGCCATATTATGTTCATAGACCTGCGCTTGGACCAAGGGGGTTAGAAAATTCGATTTTTTTCAGGTCGCCCCCTTTTGGGGCGTGGTTATAGAAATTAATTAAAAATAACGATAACAATTTATTATTTAAGCGTAACCCAGTTGGCAAAATAAAATCACACCTGACATACTGCTGACTCTCCCTTTATGAAATCGCTGACATATGTCAGCAATTGGTCAGCAGTGTCCACCAGTATCGGTGGCCACTAACAATTCGTTTAAACAACCGCTGACCAACTGCTGACATGTCATTGATGACATTTTGAAAAATTGTATGAAGATGTCAGCAATTTGATAAAGGGAGAGTCAGCAGTATGTCAGGTGTGATTTTTTTGCCGACTGGGAAATATCATAAACAATTAATTTGTAAACATATATAGCGGCGATACAGGTGTCCCCCAACAACTCCGCCGACCCCCACCAAAAAAAAGGACCCTGCGATTTGATTTTTTATTTTAAACGTGTTGGAGGGTATAAAAGATTCGGCACAGCCAAATTTAACACTCTTACTTGTTTCTATTTGTTTTTTCTATAGGAGGTTGGCGTAAAAGTGGGCAGATCAGGGAGGTGGGCGTATAAGTGGGCGGTTCAGGTACATATTTTCAGGGGCCCATTCTACAATTATAATATTTATTTTTAGTGAAAATTGAATTGATGCATTAAAAATCAAGGGAGTTATGCCACTTTTTCAATATGGGAAGTGGGCGTAAAAGTGGGCGGATATTTTTCAAATTTCACACAAATGATTCTGAGTGTTTAAAAATGATATGTGCCAAAAAACAATGCCGTAGGTCAAAATTTAATTTTCACTTTGTATGGGAGGTGGGCGTAAAAGTGGGCGGATCATTTTTATTTTTGCATTTTTTTCTTGATTCAAACAAAAAATGCCTATGTGCCAAGTTTCATTGTCCTTCGACAACTTCTTCTATTTTTAGCCGCTCGTTCTATGAACATCAACCAATGTGTGGCATCACTTAAAAAAAATAATTACTATTAGTAAAAGTCGTCACAATATTGTCAAAATCGTTAATATTTGGAAAAATCTGTTGTTTTTTGTTATATGGTGTTTTAGTTTTTTACATTTTATAAACCAAACACACGTTGATTGCCTTTGTATAACACAATATTTGAAATTTTTATTTGAGTTTTGTTTTTTGTCTTTAACATTTTCATATTTTTTTGAAAAACATAATTTGATGTTTAAATTTATAACTTTTCAAAAAAACAAAAACGTACAAACAAATGGTTTTAAAACCACCCAGGCAGAAAAATACGAACGGGAGAGCGCTGGCAAAGTACCTTTTATGGTCGCTTGTGTGCTGGGAAAGCATCATAGTTGAGTACTCTCCCAGCGTTCAAAATGATAACCACGGTAAACGGTATGTCGTTGCTGTTTTAAAGCGCTTTGAAAGCGTTTTAAAAAAAAAATTATGGTACTATTATATTTTTAAATACCGTAAAAAAAGAACTCGATCTAACTTTTCAAAAATCTTTTCTGTGTTTTGGTTTACTTTTGGTATACTTTCATTTTGTGTTGGTCTTATCCAAGACACAAAATCGTGTTGCACAGTGTAATATGCATATTAAAACGTCGTAAAAATACTTTTTTATGATTTTTTCTTTATTACCTTGAATAACGTCCAAAAAAAAATTAATTTCAATAAAAAAAACTAATGTATCAGTTTGTGGTCAATTGTAGCATAATTTTTTACGCTACCAAAGTAAAGAAGCGCGAACTCAACAAGATGACTGAAATTTCAAAAATAAAGCCGTTCAGCAAAGCCACCGCTTTCCTCTTTATTGAAAATAATTTTTATAACTAATTAAAATAATTTCTGCCAGTTTAATGATCCATTTTGCCAAAATGTAATTTTATTTTCTTAAAATTGTATCGATTTCGAAAAAAAAAAAATAAACTTTCCCCTCCAAATTACATTTAAATCAACTTCAAATACTTGTAGGAGTAGATATCCCACCGATTCCGTTGATATCCTTTAAATTTCTTATCATTTGAGTGCTTTAACTTCAAAATGTTGCCTGGCAGGACTTGTTGCAGGATATATTGCTTCTCTCTATTTAACTTCTTGCTATTGATTACGATCAGCTTCACAGTCCCACAAATTGGCGTCTTCATGAAATTGTATTAAAACCAATTCATAAGTGACAATAGTACCAGCAACCTACAAATTTACATTGGTAAATGAAATGAAAAGAAGAAAAAAAAATTGTTAACATACATTCTAAACAGACAATAAAAATGTGTTCCAATGTGGAATACTTAGAACATTGAATGATGAACTTAATATTAAAGAAATTCCTTACAAACAGAAATTGAATGAAAAATTCTTTGCAGCTGTATTATTTGATAGAAATCCAATACAATGGGACTAAAATGAATCAAAAAAAAAAAAACTTGTAATGAAGTTGTAAAAGTGATGATGATACAGTGGAAGAGGAATAGTAGCTACACCATTTCAAATTAAGTTTAAGAAAAATTTTGAAAAAAAAAATTTGAGTGAAGAAAATTTTGAGAGAAAAAAAAAAACATCAAACACAACAAGACGTCCGAAAAAACAGATTGAGTAAAAAAAGTTAGAGTGAAAAAAATACTGAGTGAAAATAAATTTGAGCTAAAACAAGTAGAAAAGTAAAATTCGACTTGGCCGAATCTATGAATACCCTCCACAATGCCCTTTTTAAGTGATAGTAAATTTTCTAACGTGAAAAAATAACATTTTTGATTAGAAATATTTTATTTTGTGTCAAAAAACTATTTTTTTTTGTAATTTTTGAAAAAAAAAAATATTTTACTAATTTTTTTTTTTTTGAGTGTAAAATTTTTTTTTTATTTTAAATTTTTTTTGAGTGTATTTTTTTTGATTTAGTGTAAAAATATTTTTGAGTGACAAAAATACCTCGTAAAATATTTTTGTGACTTACAAATGTTTTGAAAACATGTTTAACCAGTTTTCAACACGTGAAACATGTTTCCGTCCGTCAGTCCGTCTCTCTGTCTGTTGAAAACACGCTAACCTTTGAAAGACTTTACGGAAGCTCCTGAAATTTGGCATATATGTTGGGCATTTACCTGGTCAGGTTGGAATTGCAATCCAGCGATATCAGTCCAGTGGTTCAAAAGTTATGAGCAAAATACTAAATTTCGGCAAGGCTTTTTCGTGAATTTGTGATATAAAAAACACGCAAACTTTTAAAAGGCAATTTTGAGGATTCTGAAGGTTGCCATGTTTGTAGTTTCCCTGGCCTAGTTCGAATTAAATTTCAGCCAAATCGGTCGAGTGGTTCAAAAGTTATTAGCAAAACCGTGAATTTTAGATTACACTCAAAAAAATACGTTAGTAGATTTACTAATTTTTTTTTGCTAATGCTAGTTAGCTAACTTTTAGCAAATTTTTAGTTGAGATTAGCATGTTAGCAAAAAATTCTTGTAAACTTCATTTAGCACATTAGCAATTTTAAACAATCTTTGAACTAATTTCTTTTGCTAAATTTGAAATTGATTTGACTACATTTTTACAAGATTTTTTGCTAATATTAGCAAAATAAATGGTAAATTTTTTTTTTATTTTCAGAAAACTTAAAATGGCGATATCTCGGAAACTAAGCCAGATAGAGCAAAATGGAGGCCATTTTTGGTTCTTAGAATCTCCATAGTATCGCTGGTCCTCTTCACATGTGGATTCCCGAAAATTTTAAAATGCTCATATCTCGGTAAATATTGCCGACACAACAAAAAGTCAAAAAGCGTTTTTGTAGCTCTCAACACGTAGAACAAGACCGGAAAATAGTCAAAAGCTCTCCGAGTAATATTTTTGAAGTTATCGAGTTTTTTAATTCTCAAGACCCCAGTGGTCCCCTATAATCACGTATCTCAAAAACTAAGCAAGGTAGAGCGAAACGGACACAAATTTTGGATCAAAAACTATGACGATTTTTAAGGAACCCAACTAGGTCTAGGCCCATCGGGGTCTGGACCTTTCGGGTCCGAACCTAATGGGGTCCTCAGATGTGTATAAACTGAGTTCAAAAAAAAAATATTTAGTTAACTAATTATTGGCAAAACATTTTTGCTAACTTTAGCAAAAAAATTGTGGGTTCAAAATCAGCAAATTTTCTTGTAGGTTTACAAGCTTTTTTTGCTAACATTACAGTTTTTTTTTTTTGAGTGTAGTTTCACCTTAAATTCACGTGTTGAAAACCCGTTAAACATGTTTTAAAAACATTGGCAAGTCACAAAAATATTTTACAACGTATTTTTGTCACTCAAAAATATTTTTATACGAAAAAAAAATACACTCAAAAAAAATCTTACACTCAAAAAAAATTTTACACTCAAAAAAAAATTTTTGTAAATTATTTTTTTTTTAAAAAATTATTTTTCAGTGTATTTAGTTAAGGATCCTAGTTCATGATATACAAATTGTACTAAAAATTCCTACATTCTTAAATATTGAAATGGTTTAAAAATAATCTGTACTTACACTTAAAACCAATTTTCGTGTCAAATGAAAAAATTTCATGCCACTCAATGCTACTAAATCATTACTAATTTCTTCGGCAAAACGTTTAACTTCCAAACACCAGGATTCTTTTGGAACACATCGTAAAATACGTAAAGGCTTACGGGATTCATCATGTATGGCAGCCGAATACAACGATACAGCCAATGTACGACCAAATAAGAAAAATAATGAAAAATAAAAATATGCAGCATGTGCAATTGAAGGCATTTTACTAGAAAATAGAAAAGTAAGGAAATAAAATCGAAAAATACAATGGAAAAGAATTTACCAGAGGAGATCATGTTAAAAAAAAGAAATCTCATTTTACTTCTACTTACTTTAAACTCTTTAACAACTGTACACATATAAAATACAAGTTATTTGAAAAGGAAACCATGGTTATCATAGAAATGGCATTATCTATTTTATCACATAAACTGCATAGATTACGATATTGTATTCTACGTTCCGACCAGAATGTTGGTGACATTTGCTGGCATTAGTAAAAGAAAATCAGGTTAAGATTTTTAAGTTGTTTTCCATCTTTTAGATGTTTAAAATTTAAAAAAAAAAATTCTTACCTTATTTTTAAATTTCATTAAATTATCATTGATTTGTTGAAATTTTGATGATAGACCAATGCTAACAATCATCACAAATATATCCATATAATTCCAGGCAAATGTAGCCATGAAATTTACAATCTTACCATACCAAGCCAACCAATATGAATATTTAAAGTAATAAAATATATGATCATTTGCCAGAAGGAAAAAATTTTGTATAGGATCCTTAGTAGCCGGGCAAAAATTTGAATAGTGTATTATTGAAATTAAATTTAAAAGATGTTCAGCTAGAAAATAAAAACAGTATTAAATATTAAAAGATTTCGCGTTAAAGTAGGCACTAATTTTATTAATAATATAAAGCCTAAATGTAGGCAATAATCTTTATGGAATTGGAATCATTTTGTAGAGCAGGAAAATAAAGGGACACGTATTTTTATTTTTTTTTTAACGGCCCAAATTCATATATGAGGGATAAAAATAGGGTTGCCAAATACTAGAAGTCAAATAACTGGAAAATGGAACATTTTCAGCTGGATTTTTAAAAAGTAACTGGACCCATACATATTTTTTTTTTCAATAATTTGAAAAAAAATCAACCGATTTTCATATGTGAGATACATACATATTCTTATTTTGGACTAAATGGCCACGGCAAAGTGTGCCTTTTTTAAGCATTTTTATTCTTTTTCGAGCATTTCGAAATGCTGATGTTTAGCTCGCCATTGGCCTGAGGATAGTTAGAGTATATTTTTCTTTTTAAATAACGCCACAAAAATAAGTTGAAAGTGGTCAAATCTGGAAATCAAGAAGGACAGTTAAAATTTCTCGGACGTGCGAAGTTAAAAAGAGCGACAACAATTGACCATCATTTGCAGATTTGACCCATCCAGACATATTTTTGTGGGGTTATTTTAAAAGCAAAAATGTACGCCAATAATCCTTAAATCATCGACGAGCGAAATCAACTCTAGACTAGCCGAGATTCTCGAAAAAGTTGTAAAAAAATTGGCGAAAATTCAGTTAAAAGAGCACATTTTCCGTATCCAAGAGCACATTTTCCGTATCTATTTATTATTAATGTTTTATTAAAAAAATAGTCCCAAAAAATTGTAAAAAATATTTAATAAAAAAAAAATAATTGTTAAAATTGTGAAAATCCTTTTTTAACTGGAAAAATTAAGTTGTAACTGGAAACTGGACCAGACCTCAAATAACTGGAAAATCCAGGCCATTCCTGGCCGTCTGGCAACCCTAGGTAAAAACAAGTAGAAAAGTTAAATTCGACTTTGCCGAATCTATGAATACCCTCCACAATGCATTTTTTAAAGGGTAGTACATTTTTTAACGTGAAAAAGTTAACAATTTTGATTAGAAATATTTTATTTTGAGTAAAAAACTTTTTTTGTCTTTTTTTTAAAAAAAAATAAAAATTACTAATTTTTTTTTTTGAGTGTAAAATTTTTTTCGACTGTAATATTTTTTTTACTGTAAAAATATTTTTAAGTGAATACACGTACGTATGTACACAAAATATTGTCATTTTTGTAAAAAAAACAAAATTTTTTTTTGTGTAAATTTTTTTTTGAGTGTAAAATTTTTTTTGAGTGTAAAATTTTCTTTGAGTGTAAAATTTTTTTCGAGTATAATTTTTAAGTTACCAATGCTTTTAAAACTAAACAAGTTTAAAAAGCATTGCTTTAAAATTAAAAAAGGTTTGAAAAGCATTGTTTAGTTACCACCAATGCTTTTAAAACTTCCCAAGTAGAAATTCATGACGGTTATAAAAAAAAAGCGTTTTTAAAGCACTCCAAAGTAGAAACTCATGACGGTAATAAAAAAATAGCATTTTTAAAGCACTTCCAAGTATAAATTCATGACGGTAAAAAAAAAGTCATGACTAATCAAAAATAAAGCATTTTTAAAGCATTACTTCATAACGCTTTATGAACGTTTTTAAAAAGCTTTTTGAGATTACTTTTTCGCCAAATTTATGTTGGTTTAGGAATACAATTTTTTTTACAACATTTTTTTACACTACTTTTTAAATATGGTTTACGACGACCAAAAAGCCGACATTAAAAGCGAATTAATTCTAGACGACCCCATAACAGATTTAGTTAAGTTTGAGGAGTTTGACATAAAGGTTAAAACTGATCAGCAATTTTGCAGTTCACTGGTATGTATTTTTCTATATTTACATTTGAATCAAAATTGCTAATTTTTATTTTGTTATTCAGCGTGACCTGATGCGGTTTAAATGTAAGGCCGACTTATTATGTGAGGCCATTGGAAGCAAGAACAATATATATAAGAGGATATTCAATGTTCTAACGCCAAAATAAGTTTGGCGTCTTGGCGTCTTGGCGTTTCTTACATAGGCCAAAATGAAAGGGTGTCAGGTGTTTTTTGCGTTTTGGCGTCTCGGCATCACTTACTTAGGCACAAAATAAACTGATGTCTCTGTTTGGCGTCATGGCATTTTTGGATATTAGGGGAGATTGAGGGGAGATTTAGGGGAGATTTATTGTTCTTGGGTGATAGTGGTGATCAAGAACAATAAATCTCCCCTAAATCTCCCCTAATCACCAAAAATGCCATGACGCCAAACAGAGACGTCAGTTTATTTTGTGCCTAAGTAAGTGATGCCGAGACGCCAAAACGCAAAAAACACCTGACACCCTTTCATGTTGGCCTATGTAAGAAACGCCAAGACGCCAAGACGCCAAACTTATTTTGGCGTTAGAACATTGAATATCCTCTTATATATATTGTTCTTGATTGGAAGTATCCTTTCCGTTATAATGTCCCCAGGTTTACAGTAAATGTTGAGCGGCGTTGGAAAACCGACTAAAGGAGTTTCGAAAAAAAATTTTAACACCACTAAAGTTTTTAATGAATTAAAAGGGTATTATGCTGCTCAACGACTATATATCTTTGACCAAAACATGTATGTGTTTTTCACAAAACAATTTTAGGTATCAACCTAATTTCGTCCCTTCGCGATATATTTTAAAAGTAGATGCCTTACCACGAAAGCATCAAATTGAGAAAATTTCTAGATCTTTTCAAAAGATTTTAAAAAAACACATCGCAGTTTTCGTCAGATCAGAAATGCTATATACCTATTATATAAATAAACTCATTTTGTTTTCCCGTTGCAGAACACCTTCTTCTACAATTTGAAAATGAGTCCGATAAGTCTATGGTGACCAAAACAAGCCGCTGGCTAGCGGCAGCAAAAGAGAGAATAACTAAACGAAATTCTATTTAGTTTTTGGTATAAAAAAAACAGTATTTTTTTTATAAAAAAAATAATATATTTATCTTTTCTTAAAACAATAAAAATTAAAACAAAAATAAACTTTCATTTGGTTTTTAAATTGATGGAAAAATTCTTTAGGTTTTGTATCTGAAATGCTTGTTAATTGCTTTTTTTTGCATAAAGCACTTTAAAATTTCTTTAATACATACCGTTTCAAAAGTGATACATTTTTGGTTTTTGCAATGCTTTAAAAGCGCTATAACGAAGCGTTCTAAAATCATCATTATAAATGTCTTTAAAAACGCTTCAAATAAACCGTCTAACGGTGTTATCATTAGGACAGTCTGAAAGCGCTCTGAGGATGGTTTTCAGTATGGTCTGAGAGCATTCGTACTACCATACAAAGCGCTTTTAAAGCGTTTTAACGGTTGTATTTTTCTACCTGGGTTGTTAAGAACACGTGGCATTTTAGATGAAACAAATCTGAAATTCAGGGGTTTGCTTATAACTTTTGAACCACTGGACCGATTGAGCTAAAATTTAATACCAAATAGACCCGGGGAATGGCAAAGATACATGCTAAGCTTCAGTAGTCTCATTGTTGTCTTTTGGAAGTTATCGTGTTTTTTATCTCGTAAATTCGCGAAACACCCTTGCCGAAATTTACTCTTTTGCTCATAACTTTTGAACCACTGGACCGATTTGGCTGGATTGCAATACCAACCTGACCAGGTAAATGACAAACATATATGCCAAACTTCAGTAGCCTCTGTAAAGTCTTTCAAAAGTTAGCGTGTTTTCTACGGACAGACAGACAGACAGACAGACAGACAGACAGACAGACAGACAGACAGACAGACAGACAGACAGACAGACAGACAGACAGACAGACAGACAGACAGACAGACAGACAGACAGACAGACAGACGGACGGACGGACGGACGGACGGACGGACATCGCTAGATCGACTTAAAATCGATCGAGGATCATAAATATATATACTTTATGGGGTCCTAGACCAATATTTCGAGGTGTTACAAACGGAATGACAAACTTATATATACCCTCTATCACTAGAGTGGAGGGTATAATGAGAGGGGAACAATAGATAATTTTTCAGTTGTTTGCGTTTATCTGCCTTATTGTTCAAAGAAACCTAGTCATGTTATATACCAAATGAAAGCTCTTTCGAAAAACAAATAACGTATCAAACCGTCATATATTAAGTAAAATACCAAAATTTTAGGAAGTTTTTGTTAATAAGTCAAAATATATTAACTTTGTTGTCGCAGATAGGTATTTGACATACCTTTAATCTGATACCAAATATGCCTATATTAATTTTGGGTAAATAGGCGTAAATAGTAAAAAAACTAAAAATGGTCAACTTCCCACCCATTCAAATTCAAAATTTAAGAAAATTCAAAAACACTAATTTTGTGATATCTCGCGAATGCGATCAGATAGGATTTCGCTATTAACAGTTTTGTGACATTTAATCATGTAGACATCAAACTGTTTTTTCACATTAACACAAATGCAAAATCGCCCAAAAAATATAACAAGTAGAAAAAATAAATCCGACTTTGCCAAATCTATGAATACCCTCCACAATGCCGTTTTTGAAGAATGGTAAATTTTCTAACTTGAAAAAATGAACAATTTTGATTAGAAATATTTTATTTTGAGTAAAAAACTTTTTTTTTGTCATTTTTGTAAAAAAAAGAAAAATTAGTAATTTTTTTTTGAGTGTAAAATTTTTTTCGGGTGTAAATTTTTTTTTTAGTGTATAAATATTTTTGAGTGACAAGTAGTTTTTTTGGCTTTCCAATGGTTTAAAGGCTGTTTTTTTTAAGGCTCGGTTTTTTAGCACGTGAATTTAAGGTAAAGCGAATCTGAAATTTACGGTTTTGCTAATAACTTTTGAACCACTTGACCGATTTGGCGGAAATTTTGTGGGGAACCTAAAAGGATCCCACAATAAATAACAATATTTATTTTTATATTTTCTATAAAAAACAAATGAATTTATTGAATTTAAAATAACAACTGAAAATTAAAATCAAAACACAATTTTCAATAACAAAAAGGTATCTTTGAAATTATAAAAATATTTTGAACAAACAAGTAGGAATGGGGATGGAACCCTACAAATTTAACAAGAACCAGGCCAGGGGAACATAAAATAAATATTCTAAGCTTCAGCAACCTCAGAATAGCCCTTAGAAAGTTATCGTCTTTTTATCTTGTAAATTCGCGAAAAATCCTTGCCGAAATTTTTTTTGCTCATAACTTTTGAACCACTAGACCGATTTCGCTGGATTGCAATACCAGTCTGACCAGGGAAATGCTCAACATATATGCCAAACTTCAGGAGCCGCTGTAAAGTCTTTTAAAAGTTAGCGTGTATTCAACAGACAAACAGACAGACGGACGGACGGACATCGCTAGATCGTCTTAGAATCGAACGAGGATCATGAATATATATGGGGCATTCCATGTCAAATCGGACACTTTGAAAAATTTTTTTTTTAGATTTTCCCATTTTGTTAACAGTTTTTAGTACCCTACAAATTTTTTGCCCAGGAAGCTCGTGTGATAACGATTATCACTATTTTTTTAAATTTTTTGAAAAAATTTTATTGTAATTTTTCAATCTTAAAATCATTTCTACTAATCCAATGGTGCGTCATAGAAGTGTCCTTTATAAGACCGACCCCCATTAATTTTTACGTCTAAACATTTCTATGGAACAAGCTTATACCCTATCTCCAATTTCTAAGGGGGCTCCCACACAAAACGACATTTTTTAAAATTTGGTCCAACCGCTCTAACTGCCCTAATAGTGCCCTTAGAGCAACAAAATGTATGACCGACCCACAATATTTTTTTAGTCCAAACATTTTCTCTGAACACACCTTCCCTCTATCTCTTATTGTTAAGGCGGTCCCCATACAATTTTTTTATTTTTGGTAAATTTGTTTTATTTAATCAGCTTCTACCGGTCCAATGGTGCGTCCGAGAGGGGTCATTAGTGAGACCGACCCCCATTTATTTTTACCCCACAAAATTTTTTTAAAATATACCTACGCCCTATATCCACTCCCTAAGTTGGCTTCCATACAAATAACAGTTGGAGCTAATTTTAGAAAAAAGTAATTTTGAATAGAAGCCTACTTAGGTTCAGTTAGAGCGGTTGGAGCAAATTTTAAAAAATGTCGTTTTGTGTGGGAGCCCCTTTAGAAATTGGAGATAGGGTATTAGTTTGTTCCAAAGAAATATTAAGACGTAAAAACTAATGGGGGTCGGTCTTATAAATGACCCCTCTATGACGCACCATTGGAGCAGTAAAAATGATTTTAAGATTGGAAAATTACAAAAAAAAATTTTCAAAAAATTTAAAAAAATAGAATCGTTATCCCACAATCCTCCTTGGCAAAAAAATTTTGTGGAATCGGTAGAAGTTTTACACAAAAAAATTTCAAAAAAATCGAAGAGTACAAACATTTTCAAAAATGAGATTTAAATTTTAAAGGTTAAAAATCGCATACTAGAGCGCTTTTAAGAATTTTTTGGGATTTTTTTTGAAAAAGTACGTAAAAAAACAAAAATTTTGAAAAAATAAATTGAAATTTGGACCATTATTGAAGAAGTTATGAGTAAAAGAAGTTTGAGTAAAGGTACAAACTTTCAATTTTTAAAAATTTGATATCTTTTGAACGGGTGATCAAAAAAATCTGAAAATTTACCACAAAGGAGTTTACGAAGGGTACTAAAAACTTTAAACAAATTGGGAAAATCTAAAAAAAAAAAATTTCAAAGTGTCCGATTTGACATAGAATGCCCCATATGCACATTAGAGTGTCCCTTATTTTCATTTAGTGACATTGCTAAAAAAAAACGTATTCAGAATCATAGCTCTATTAATTGCAATAATGGTTTTGCTATAGGTCTGTACGAATTTTTTAAGCTGAAATATGCAAGTCAAAATTTATAAAATTGGCCATCTTAAAAAGGTTATTATTTTTCTAATACACCAATACCCCGGTTTGCGTCGCTTCGGTTTGCATCGTTTCGAAGTTGCGTCGTTTTCAAATTTCTGTGATTTTTAAGTTGCGTCGTTTTAGTTTCAGTTTGCGTCGCATGGCTCCGAAGTTGCGTCGCCCGTGCTTCGATTTGCGTCGTTGATATAAAAAATATAAATTCGGCCTTGCCGAATGTAGTGATACCCTCCACAATTTCAAAAGGATTATTGCAAAAACTTTATTTAAAAGGAAATTACTTTTGAAAAAAAAAAAAATTTTTGAAAAAAAAATTTCCGCGAAAAAAAATTTTGGTAAAAAAAATCCGCGATTTTTTTCTTTTTTTGTCAAAAAATATATTTGTACTTGTTTAAATACCATTTAGTGTTCAATTATGTTCACATATGTTAACCAGAAGCCGAATTAAAGCATTTTGTATTTTAAGGTTATGTTGAATGTACTGAATTTTTTGTGGTGTGCTTACATTTTCGTTCATAACTTTTGAACCGCTGAACCGATATCGCTCAAATGCAATACCAAACTTCTCGGGAGAACTTCCAATAAATATGTTAAGTTTCAGTCATCTTTCTGCAATATTTTGTCCGCGACAGCATTTTCCACAGACAGACAGACGGACATCGCTAAAATGTCTTAAAATCGATCGGGCATCATGAATATATATACTTTATGGGGTCCCAGATCGATATTTCGATGAATTACAAACGGAATGACAAACTTATATATACCCTCTATCACTAAGTGGAGGGTATAAAAAGGGGGATTTCCCGTTTATATTTCAGTTTGCGTAGCATGACTTCGAAGTTGCGTCGTTAGTGCTTCGATTTGCGTCGTTAATATGAAAATGTTTTTACAAAGCTTGCTTTTATACTGTAAATTTTTTATTTTTTTTTATCTTAATATTTTTATGTTTTTGTTATGTTTTTTTACGTTTTTCTCATGAATTGTTATATTTTTATTTTAATTAAAACTGTTTTCAAAAAAAAGAAATAAAAAAAAATTGCATTTTTTATTGAAAAATCTAATTTTTTTGCTAAAATTATGAATCTCGGAACCAATTAAATGAAAATCAATACAAATGTATGGAAAATCGTGCTTCGGTTTGCGTCGCGTTTCTCCGGTCCCAATTAACGACGCAAACCGGGGTATTGGTGTAACTTTGAAAAGTTATATAAATATTAAAAAATAAAACATATCGCGCTTTTTTATATTTCGTCCTGACCTTTTCAAAAGGGTGTAATAACTTTGCTCAGATGAAAAAAAATCGACAAACTTTTCGTTTTTAATTATGTTAAAAAAAAATAAAAAAATACATATTTAAAAATTTTGACAAATCAAAAAAAAAATATCAAAGAATTTATATCGTCGGAATTTTAGAAATGGGAACTCTAATCCTGATCCTTCTTTAATTCCGAATTTTTTATTGCCGGTGACAAAGTTCCGGGCGGGCCTGCTAGTGTATGAATACTTTTGTAGATGCATTTTCATTATTTCTGGTAAGTTAAGAAAAATGTTAACCACTTTCTTTTGAAAATTATTGATGGTGTATAGGGTTCCGGATAGTCTGATTGTTTCTATAAAATTTGTATCATAAAAACTACACTTACAATTTCCTTAATAAAATAAGAAAGTTTTTGAAATACAATTTGTATTTTCTTAAATATAAATGGAAAATTTTAAAATATAAATGGAAACTTTTGAATTACAATTGGAATTTTCTGAAAAGCATTTGGAAAATTTTGAAATATAAATGGAAATTTTTGAAATACAATTGGAAAATTTTGAAATATAATTGGAAATTTTTGAAATATAAATGGAATTTTCTGAAAAGCATTTGGAAAATTTTGAAATACAAATGGAAATTTTTGAAATACAAATGGAATTTTCTGAAAAGCATTTAGAAAATTTTGAAATACAAATGGAAATTTCTGAAATACAATTGGAAATTTCTGAATTATAAATGGAAATTTCTGAAATATAAATGGAAAATTCTGAAATATAAATGGAAATTTCTGAAATATAAATGGAAAGTTTAGAAATATAAATGGAAATTTCCGAAATATAAATGGAAATTTTTGAAATATAATTGGAATTTTTTGAATTATAAATGGAAATTTATGAATTATAATTGGAAATTTTTTAATTATATTTAGAAATTTTTGAATTATAATTGGAAATTTTTGAAATATAAATGGAAATTTCTGAAATATAATTGGAAATTTTTGAAATATAATTGGAAATTTTTAATATATAATTGGAAATTTCTGAAATATAATTGGAAATTTTTGAAATATAATTTGTATTTTCTGAATTAAAATTGGAAATGGTGTAGAACGCTTTTAAGAATTTTTTGGAATTTTTTTTTTAAATACTTAAAAAATAAAAATTTTGAAGAAAAAAAAATTGAAATTTGCACCATTATTGAAGAAGTTATGAGTAAAAGAAGTTTGAGTAAAGGAACAAACTATCAATTTTTAAAAATTCTATATCTTTTGAACGGGTCATCAAAAAAATATGAAAATTTACCACGAAGGAGTTTTCGAAGGGTACTAAAAACTGTAAACAAATTGGAAAAATCTAAAAAAAAAAATTTCAAAGTGTCCGATTTGACATGGAATGCCCCATATATATTATTGATCCAAGATCGATTCTAAGACATTCTGTGAATGCCCGTCTGTCCTTCCGTCCATCTGTCTGTAGATAACACAATGCAGTCCAAAATGAAAGAGCTAGGATCCTGTCGTTTGGCACAAATATGTCTTATGGGAATAAGCAGGTTAAGTTCGTAAAAAGGCAAAATCGGATAAGGGGGAAAAAGTTTCCCATTGAAGAACTAAACCAACCTCTGAAAAACTAAATTTTTTAACATGCTTTTTTTTATTTCTGTTAAGCAAATGAAGCATTTTTATGGAAGAATAAGTTCAAAGTCCTGTAGTTGGACCCAGGGGGTGAGGAAATCTTGATTTTTTTTGGCCGCCCCCCTTTTGTGGGCGTAGATGTTAAAGAAATCATTAAAACGATGATAGAATTATATAACATAAGTGCAATATGCATAATAAATGAATTAGTTAAAATTTATCGTAAGAGAGAAAGGTATCCCCACAGCCCCCTCAAACCACACCCCCCAAAAAAAACACGCCCAGGATTTTTTTTTTTTTATTTTTATTAATTAGCATGTTGGAGGGTACAAAAGCTTCAGCACAGCCGAATATAGCACTTTTAAAAAATGAATTTCTATGAGAATCTCCAAAGTCTGCTGATTTTTGTTAATTTAAATTTTTAGCTTGATTTTTTTTTTATAATCAAATCTACAAAATATAATTTATTACATTTTCAATTACCATCCTGTGGCTACAGTATAAAATGATAAATTTTTATAAAATTTTAAAATGACCTCTGTTTACATTTGTTGTTTCTGATTTGTTTTTTTTTTTGCCTTGAAACAATAAATATTTTGTGGCAAAAATTCAAAAAAAAAAAAAATAACAAATAAATGACAATTTTGCAAAACAAAAACATCAATTACCTTAGATTTTCAGAGTAGTTTTTTGTTTGTTATTTCATTTATTTTTCTGTTAATTTATCTAAATTTTATATCATTTATCACTTGTTTTTTATTTTTTGCAAAATTTCTTTATTATAAAAACACACTTACTCAATGACACCATCATTCCTACAAATGTCACCATACGTATTTTATCAGCAATGCGACGTTTTTCTAATTGTGATGTATATGGAGGTAACTTGCTTTCAATCTCATACCAATAGACCATTAAATCTGGCCATTTGCTGGCTAAATTTAAAGCACCAGCACACAGTAATATAATGGAAAAACGAAATATCATTGGCTCTGGAGAATTGTGTAATGAAATTGGTAAGAGAAAACGTGTGTATCATTAGAAACGTATTTTTGTTTACAGATTTTTTTTTTCATTTCATTTCATTTTGTTTTTTTTTTTTTACTTACCAATATTATTGAAGGTTATGGGTCCATTTAAAACTTTGAACATGGTTAGTGCTGTATCGAATATCATAATAAAAATAAATATTAAACTATACCAAGTACGAAAGTAAGACCATGAAAAACTTAAATAGCGCGGATGAGACATAGTGACTCCTTTAACAGGCATTATAGCAAAATATTCAGCCATTAAGAGCACTAGTTTTATAAGTACACAAAAAAAAATGAAGAAGAAAACAAATTTGTATTAGTATAGAAACTAAATTAATTTATGGTTTAGCCTAAAAGTATACTTTAATTTATACACATAAAGTTAGTTGAAAAGTGTGCTTTAATTTATATAGATAATGTTAGCTTAAAAGTAAAAGTATTCCTAAAAATATGCTTTAATTTATACAAACTACACTAGCCTAAATGTATGCTTTAATGTGTTAACAATTTTTTGGTTGTTTTATATCATTTATGCTTGTGTGGTTTATATATAAATTTGAATATATTTTGAAACTCACACATTCTAAGAAATATATTAAAATCTACCCGGGAATGCCTCCGGAGTAACAAATTCTGAGTAGAAAAGAATTATTATAAATTACTCAAAAATTTCTAACAGCGCTGAGATTTTCATGCACTAAAAAATCGAAAATTTGCGATAAAAATACAAAATATAAACTTAAAACCTAAAAATATACACTAAAAAATAAAACGTGTGCAATAAAAATATATAAATATTACTAAATTCTAAGAATTAGAAATATGAAACAAAAATTCAAACCTAACGGACATTTTTCAAGACTTGAAAAGTCCTACTAAGGGTTAACAATGGGAAAAATACAACTCTGTTAAAAGTCAAGATGGATTAAGTTTCTGCCAAATGAATATAGGGTGTTTTTTTTACTGTTACCGAACTTCAAATTAAAATAAAGTAAGGAAAAATATTTTTAATATCAATCAAACTGACTTTATTGGATAGATAATTTTATGACATTAATGTTTAAAAATGATTTGGAGCCATATCGATACCAAAAATGGCTCGTACATGGAGTAATCTGAACCTCCATTTTCACACAATTTTCACAGAATTTGAGGCCGTTTTTTGAATTTCTCCAATAACTTGTCGAAGGTTTATTTCCAGGTGTTAAATTGTCTCTAATTTATCGGAAAAGACAAGTTACTTTACAAAGCCCGTCAGAAAATAAACCAATGGGGTTAAATCAAACGATATTGGTAACCAATTAATAGGATCTTTGAATAAAATTTAAGTTTGACGAAAAGAAGCATTTTTTTGATAAAAAATTTCTACAATTTGGAAGCGTTGCTCTTATGTAAGTCTTTGCATGATAAAATGTCAAACCATACTTAACAAAACACAACTATCAGCAGTTAGATCGGTTGTCAAATAAAGCAGTATTACCAATTCAAAGTTGTGAACCTCTAAAAAAAACACCCTATACAACACGAATTGATGGTGAATACGGGTTATTCAACACAAAGAGGAGTAATTCCAATTCTTAATTTCTTCCAAAGTTTCATTTAAATGGCTCATTTTAATCTGACACACATTAAGTGTGTGGCAATCGAAGGAGTGCTGATGATGGAAGGGTGGCATCTTCCGAAAGCTGTCGACATCTCCACTTAGCCTGTGTTGTCACTTGATTTTTTCAGATTTTCTCATTGTACAACAATTATTATTTCTCAGAAATAATTAATATGGACTCAAACCGAACTAAATAAAAATCCATTGTTGGGGTTTTTTTTTATAAAAAAAATCTTGAACGTAGGAAAAAGTCGCCATTTTTTGGAAATTTTTTGATACATTTCAAATGGCTAGAACTCGAAACCGCTCAACCGATTTCAGATTTTTTTTTAAATATTCGTATTCACCATATCAAAATTAATAAAAACAAGTAAGAAAGTTATAGTCGGTCAAGACCGCCCTTATAATACCCTACACCAGTGTTTACCGGAAAATAGGTCCCAAGTCTAAACATGGACCGATTAGGTCTATCTTTTAAAAAATCTTTAATAAGTGTAGAAAACACTCGCAAACCAAATTTGAGTGAAATAGGCTTTTATTTGTTGCCAAAAACCCGTTTTAAGTGAATATCGGGCGAAATTTTCATTGGGGCCTAAGTCCAAAAATGGTGTGATTATAACACTGTCCGACAAAAATTAAAAAAGTCGTTAAACACGAACTGGATAATATACGTTTGAAACTAGAGACTAAATGTAGTAAAACTGCAGTTTCAGTTTTTCTCTTCGTGATCCCGTTTTTTTTTAAAGGACCTCAAAGTTTTAGAGGACTAAATTTTATTAAATATGTTTTAATATTTGTGCTTGCACTAGGATGCCACTGGGAATAGCAAATGAAAGATGAGGATTTCCCCTAACTTTTCTATTTTATTATTTTTATATACCAGGAAAAAATAGGTATGTTACGTCCTTTCAAAAATGTATCCTATAATTTCATTCAAAATTTTGTAATAAATATTTTGATAAAGTTTTCCAATGACTTTAAAAATGGAAAAATTAGGGGAGATCCTCCTCTACCATTTGCCAGCAACAGTGTCAGCCTTGGCCTACAAATATTTCAAAAATATTTTACAAAATGTATCCTTTAAAACTTTGAAGTGATTTTAAAAGGAAACAGGATCACAAAATGAAAAACTGTAAGTGCAGTTTTTCTCCATTTGATCTCTACTTTCAGACGTATATCACCCGGTTCATGTTTAATACTGGCTGTCGGACGGTGTAATCATATTTGATTGGGTTATTAAAGTACGCGTTAAACACATACAAACAAAATTTTAATAAAATATTTTCTTTTTCATGAAATTTTAGAGATTAATGTGAATATCGGGAGGGTGGTTTGTATGGGGGCTACAAGAAAAACTTATCCGATTCCTTTAAAATTTGGAATAGTGAGTTGTGAATACAAATCAAAAATTTATCTTGCATATTTCGAAAGGATACCTATTATAATACGGTTGTTAGGGTCATTTGACTCATATTTATAGGGAACGTTTGCATGGGGACTAGGTCAAAACATGGACCGACTTTTTCCAATTTCAACTGCATTCGTACTTGATTCAAAAGAAGCATAAGTTTAAAATTTCAAATAAATCGGTTAAAAATTGCGACCTGTATCGTGCGTACAACTTTTACATGGATAGCTAGACGGACAGACGGACGGACATCGCTAAATCGACTCAAAAAGAGATTCTGAATCGATCGGTATACTTTAAGGTGGGTCTAGGACCAATATTTCGGATAGTTACAAACATCAGCACAAACTCATTATACCCTATACCACAGAGTAGTGTAGGGTTTAAAAAGACATAGCAAGATTTTTTTTTTATATTTCAAAAATCCAAAATATTACTTGAAATTTTCCGAAAATCCAAAACTTTGACCAAAGTGTGCTACGGGTTAAAATATTGCATTGGTCTCATATTAAGTTTACATGAAAGACTGTCTCAAGCTCTATGAAAGAGTCAAGGGAAAGAAATTTTGAGATGTTTTTAAAAAAATCTTAAACAAAAGAAAAAAAACGTAATTTTTGGCAAATTTCAAATAGCAATATCTCGAAAACCATTCGACGGATTATAATATTTTTTGGGATCAAAATTTTACCAAGGTCTTTTTGCAACACATTTTTTTTATTTTTAACACTCTGAAAATTAAAAGAATATTTCCGGAAATAGTTTTTCAGCTTCCATTTCGACGTATTTAACACAAAAAATAGTTTTTCGAAAATACGTAATTTCACCAAATTTTTTGACCTTTTTGAGGTTGGGATACTCTTATGAGCATACGGGTGTCAAAAAAAGTATAAGTGGTGAAAGGCGAAAATGTTAGATATTGTATCAATAAATATTGTTTAAGTCTCTGAACAAAGTTAACGATTTTTTTGGTTGGTTCCTTGCGGAACCAGTAGGATATTAAGGGTTAAAATAAAATGCTATTAACTCAAAAATTACGTTTTTTGAGTTATGACACTATGCAAGTAAACGAGCGATATTGTAAAATAACAAAAACTCCTTGTTGTTTTGCAAGCTTAATTTTGTAATTTTACTAGCTTTTTAACAAAAAAGTTTTAAATTAACAATTTTTTTGAAGCGATAAAACTTACAAGAAGGTTTCGTGACTTTATTAGATTTTTTGCTACATCCTATTAGAGATGGGCACATGAGCAGATTAGAGCGTGATTCACGTGATTCAAGCGTGATCACGCGTGAGTGTGACTGAATTCAATTTTACACACATGATTGTGAGTGAGTGTGAGTGGAGAAAAAAATTGCGTGAGTAAGTGTTTTTTTCTGCGTGAGTTTGCGTGATTTATTTTCTCTTCATATTTCCTTTCATACCAAAAAAAGCAACAAAAATTTTTTTAAATTTTGCTGAAAATTTTGAAAGATTTTTGATATTTTAGTTTTTGAATTTTTTTTTGTATAAATAAGAGTTTCGTGAGTGTAAGTGAAGCTTGCGTGAGTACACGTGAGTGTGAGTTGTATTAAATTTACTCACGTGATTGTGAGTGAGTGTGAGTAGAAAAAATATGTTCGTGAGTGAGTGTGAGTGATTCAAAAATTCCTGTCGTGAGCGTGAGTGAGTGTGGGTCAAAAATCTCTACCTCCTATTTGACGAGAATTCCTAGTAAAAATTACGAGGTTTTTTGTAATTTTACAAGATTTTTACCAATAAAATTGAAAATTGACAATTTTATTGGCGAAATAAAATTAACAAAAAATTCTCTTAAATTTACTAGATTTTTTTTTGTAAAAGACATGCAAAATTTGTAAAATTACAAGAAAAACTGTAAAATTACAAAAAAAAAAAATGTAAATTTCGATCGAAAATTATTTGTTAAAAAACGAGGAAAACAGTAAAATAATACAGTATAATTTGACTAGGTTTTTTTTAGTGTAGAGTTTTCATTCAAGATAATAAAAAAAAATTTGAAAAAAACTTAAGCTTAGTTTTTTAAAACCTTCGGTGTTTTGGTCTGCCTATTGCAGATTATATTTTTTTTGTTTCCTCTAATATGCACTTGGTGACCCTAAATTTGTAGAACAGTGTCATCAGTAGGGATGAGATTTCCATGCACTAAAAACTCAAAAATATGTGCTAAGAAATTCAAAATATCCACTTAAAACCTTAAAATCTTGTTTTCATAGGAAAAACTTCTTTTAAAGCATAAAAATAACAAAATTAAAAAAAAATATATTTTTATTATTTTTAAAATAAATTTTTAAAATTTTAAATAGTTTTTGAATAACAAAATTTCAATTTGTGTTTTTGATCATTTATGCCAAAACATGCAAAAATATGCACTTAAAAATTAATAATATGCACAAAATGTGCATTTAAAATCAAAATATGCAAAAATATGCATATTCAACAAAATATGCAAAAATATGCAAAAACAAATCGATGCCATTTTAACGCAAATTTCTTGATTCAGAAAGATAATTGGTCAATTAAATTTATAGACTTTCGACAAAAAACATGCATTTGCAGGAAAATCTTATCCCTAGTTATCAGTAATACTTCCCTTTTAAGTATGCGGTTATTTCAATAATTTTGTTTTAAGGATTTTACAATTTTGCGAATTTTCTAAAAATGTTTGTCTACCATAAAATATGTTTACATGCAAACATATTAGGTTGGCACGAATAATTACTTTTTTCGAATTTCGTCAATCGCCGGAAAAATTTTAAAATTTTTAGCCAAATCGGACAAAATTAAGGCGTGACTTTGTGGGGTTAAAGTTTTGCCAGAAAAAAAATTTTTCCCCCTTTAAACCAAAAAAAAGGATTTTTTCGATTTATTATTTTTTTTTTTAATTAAGTATTTATTTACTTGACAAAAACTTTAAGTGACCAAAACACACCATATTTTGCCCGGCGATCGACGTATTTCGAAAAAAGTCATTATTCGTGCCACCCTAATACATATCTACAATAAAACCTTTGTAGTCGAAAACTTCTATACTTAACTGACAGAATTTAAGGTTTGACAAGTAAGTTTAAATAAATGTTATATATGAATGTATGGTAAATGTTTGGTTTCATATTGAGGTTTTGTTTCAACAGTCTCTTTGTGGGTTTTTCCTTTATTTGAAGTGTTTCAATTTTTGCATATTTAGCATAAATGTCTGAAGGCTTAAATTGCAAACGAAGAAAAACTGTTAAAATTTTAAAGTTTAAAAAATTTAGTATAAAATTTATATGAATTTTATCAAAACAAGTTGAGATAATGTTTAGTAGAGGGTTTTTAGTTAAAGTTTTAATTTTTAAATTAACTAAATAATATTTTGAGGATGTTTATTCTGGCTCGAGGTCATTATTTTCTTTACTAATTAAAACCATGATATTCTCATAGCATAATTTTCAAGAAAATTACACTGTGCTACAAAAAACACAAAATCGAATATACTTTTAAAATGAGGTAGTTAAGGTTGTAGGTTAGGTTAGGTTAGGTTAGGGTGGCGGTGCCAGATGGGCACTCCACATAGACCAGTT
Source organism: Pegoplata infirma (assembly GCA_963921195.1). Taxonomy (NCBI): domain Eukaryota; kingdom Metazoa; phylum Arthropoda; class Insecta; order Diptera; family Anthomyiidae; genus Pegoplata; species Pegoplata infirma. Next base: position 29,091,031 of record OY992539.1, read on the forward strand.
GGTCCATAGCGATACCACAAAACTCTTTCCGCTTATCGATGTAAACTAAATACATTGACCTTCATCGCGAACTGTTTCAAACTCTTCAGGTCTATCCTCGTAATTTCCTCCAAAGTCTCGAACTGTGAACTTCCCATAATTGATAGTCGAGTTCGTGCCAAAGCCGGGCAGTGACACAGGATGTGTTCAATGGTCTCCACGACGTCTGGTGTCTCGCACCTTTTACAGCTTGCGTCCGTAATAAGATTCATGTTCTTGGCATGTTTTCCGACAAGACAGTGTCCCGTTATTAGACCTGTCAACATACGACATTCTATTCTCGTAAGTGTTAGTAAGAATTTTGTTCTTCCTAAATCATAGCGTGGCCATAAAATTATGCTTATACGACTTGTCCTAAGTTCCTTCCATCTTCGATTTGCCTTGGCGACAGTAAGGGTATTTCGTTTTAGTTTGTAATGCTGGAGTGGCGGTGAAAGCATTATGGTGGTACCTATGCCATCTGCTCCAAGTTTCGCGAGTTCATCTGCTTTCTCGTTTCCTTCTATTCCTTCGTGCCCTGGTACCCATAATAAGGTAACTTCATTATTCAAGCAAAGTTGTTTTAAATTCTCGTAACACTTTAAAACCGTTTTCGATTTAATTTGGTTGCTCAAGAGTGCTTTTAGAGCAGCTTGACTATCCACGTAGAAATTAAGGGTTGCACCTTTTTCCTTTGCCATAAATTCCACAGCTTTTGATATAGCAGCTATCTCAGCCTGAAAGATACTCGAGTCTGCGGGTAATTTAAAAGATAAGTGTTGGTCTAGTTCCAATATTGTGAAACCAGCTCCCACACCATGCGATTGCTTCGATCCATCAGTAAAGATATTTATTGAGTTCGCAGGAGGGCCCTGCCAGATCGACCAGAATTCTCGATCCGACCAGAATTCTCGATTAAGGTTGTAGGTCTCGTCGAAAAGATCACAAAAATGCTCATTAAACTTGCCACCCACCCTCAAATTTTAAAGTTATTGTCAAAAAACTTTTTAAAATTTTTCAACTGTTTTGGATAGAAGAAGGATAGGGCCTTTCATGTGTGTGAATTGGTCTATACATATAAGAAATATATGTATTGATTTTTTCAACAATATAAAATTTTTTGCTATTTTTTTAAAATTTTTTGAGTTTATCGATTTTTTCTGCTATAGTTTGTTCAACAACATTTATATTAATAAACGTATTCCTAAACAAAATTTAATTTGGAATACGATGAGCTTTATGCCAAAAAAATCGGATAACAATTGACAGAGTTGTGATAATTTTTCTAAAAAAGAAAATTAAGATTTTGTATGAAATTGCCTTGCGGATAACCCAGGCAAAAAAAATAAACGAACATACTGAGATCATTATTTTAAAGGTTTTTGAGGTCCTGAATTCGAATTTGACCTTGAAATTGCGCTATCTTATTAAGTTTTTGATGTATCAATTTATGTTAAATATCTCAAAAACTTGACGAGATAGAGAAATTTAAAGGTCAGATTCGGATTCAGCGCTCCAAAAACATTAAAAAATATTGTACATTACCATTTATGATAAATTTATTTTCTTTGCCTGGGTTATCTGAACGGCGATTTCCTGCAAAATCTTAATTTTCTTTTTTAGAAAAATTATCACAACTCTGTCAATTATTATCCGACTTTTTCAGTATAAAGCTTATCGTATTCAGAATTAAATTGTCTTTAAAAAAACGCTCATAAATATAAAGGTTGTTAAACAAACTATAGCAGAACAAAATCGATAAACTCGAAAAATGTTAAAAAAATAACAAAAAAAAAATGGATTTTATAGAAAAAATCAATAGATATCCTTTTTTTACGTATTGATCAATTCCCACACATAGAAAGCCCTAAGCTTTTTCTATCTAAAACAGTTTTAAAATTTAAAGTCAGTTGAAAATTTTCTGAATTACACAAGGTTTAGTGAGAAAAGTGCCAAAAAAACGTTTTTTGACAATAACTCTAAAATTTGAGGGTGTCTGGCAAGTTAAATGGGCATTTTTGTGATCTACTCGACAAGACCAACAACCTATACTATGTCACATCAGAAGTATTTTTTCACTGTAGCACAGTGTTATTTTTCTGTTTTAAATTTATTTATGTTGGTCATTTTTGCAAAACTTAATCGACACGTGTTTCGGAATTTGTCAGATTCCATTGTCAAGATTATTTAGCAAAAATAGAAACGATTTACTACAAAGTAGCAAACGAGTCTAATGACAAATCGTTTGCGCACAAACTAAAATATTAATACATACTCGACTCTATGCAGGGCTGTTATAAAGCGCTTAAATTTTTTATGAATTTGGACGTTACACCGCTCAACAAATCAAAGGTTTTTGGCTCCGGTTTGAAGTTTCATATAAAATTTTAAAAGATTTTGACTCGCTGATTCCAAATCTGTGCTCCAAATTCCTTCCATCACGTCTAGAATTTTAATTATTCGCGGTTGAAAATGCGAAAAAACTCGATTTTTGCTTTTTTTGAAGGCATGCACAGCAGCCACTGGGTGGAATAAAAATCTGGTATAAAACGTTAGAGTAGAATTGAACTATGATCTCAAATATATGATCAAAAAAATTTTAAGTTGTTGCACTTTTATTGGCCAAACATGTATTTTAAAAAAACACTTTGAAAAAAATTAGAAAAAGCACCATTTTTGACAGGCTCTAATACAAAAACCAGATGATCAATCTTTACTGTGATGAGCTCAAAATTTAGGCAAAACTTCATTCTTTCTTATAGACTTAAAGATATCTTCCGGTGTATGCGAAAAATAACACAGAAATCTTAAATTTGTAAAATATTTATTTTTTTTAGTTTTTCTTTGAAAAATATCAAAAAAAACTAAGGTATCTATCTACCTTACCTTTTTTTACAAAAATAGTAATTTTAACCGTATCATTTTAAAACGCAAGTGTAACCCAACCAAACGCAATAATTAGAAAAAAAATGTTTTCTATGTTGGAGACCATAGACAAATTATACTTTTGCGCTTTATACCAGATTAGTATTCCACTGAATGGCTGCTGTGCAGGCTTTCAAATAATGTAAAAATCGTAATTTTTCGCATTTTCAAGCGTGAATAACTAAAAATCTGGACTTGATGGAAAAATTTTGAGAACAGATTTGGAATCTGGAGATCAAAGTCTACTAAAATTGATCACCAGAATTCGAACCGGAAAATGAGTGTTGAGCGGTGAAATGGAGTAAAACTTCATTAACAGTTTTTCATTTCATGATCCTGTTTCCTTTTAAAAGGACTTCAAAGTTTTAAAGGATTAAATTTTATAAAATATTTTTATTATTTATACTTCTCCTAGGCTGACACTAGTGATAGCAAATGAAAGAAGATGATATCCCCTACTATTCCTATTTTATTATTTTTACATATCAGGAAAACAGAGTTAAGTTACAACCTTTCAAAACTTTAACCTTCAATATCATTCAAAAATTTCAACAAAATATTTTTTGATAAAGTTTTTAAAGGACTTTATTCACATCCTTTTTATTATAAAGTGGCAAAACAGAAATAAATTTAAAATTAGAGGAGATCCTCCTCTTTCATTTTCACATCATCAGTGGCATTCTAGGACAAGTAAAAATATTTCAGAAATATTTTAAAAAAATTTTAAAATGTATCCTTTAAAACTTTGAAGTCCTTATAAAAGGAAACAGGATCACGAAATGAAACACTGTAAATGCAGTTTGACTCCATTTGATTTCTAGTTTCAGACGTATATAATCCGGTTCATGTTTAATATTGACTAACGGTTGTTGTATTCTGTTAAATCGGTTTATTGTTAACAAAAGTATGCCAATTTCAATAAAATTTGGTTTGTGTGTGTTTTCTACACTAATTTAAGATCTTAAGAAATATAGATCCAATCGGTCCATGTTTGTACCAAGGACCTATTTCCGGAAAACACTAGTGTAGGGTATCATATGGTCGGTCTTGGTCGACTATTATTTTCTTTCTTTTTTTTGCTTTACCATGACATTACCATATTTAAAGTTAAGCTGCACAAAGCACATGTGCTTTTTTCTATTTAAACTTTTTTTCTATTTTTCAAAAAAATAAAATATTTTATAATCTTACATAAATAAATAAAACTACCTACATGCATACATACCTTTTCCAACTGCTTCATGAAAACTTCCCTCATAAATGAAATTATCTCTTGTGGCTTTTTGAAATATTTCTGCAATTATAATACGAGTAGATACATATTAAGTAAAAAAAAAAACTCAAAGCTCAACACTTTCCAAGTACAAACTCATCAACATACTTGGTGGTTTATCAAAGTTTTCCTCAATGGAATCATCATTATCTGTGTAGGTATTAAACAACTTTCCCGGATCACTAATTAGTTGCATGCGAAATGTATTTGCGGGTATATTTAATAATAGTTTCTTTAGCACTACAGCATCATCTTTGTTGTTGGAACTTTTTGCGGTTTTTGTTTACGGGGAAAATTTGGAAATTATTGTTAAAAAAAAAATATATATAATTATTACTAATTTGCAATTAATAAAATTATTGAAGTAAATATATAGACCAAGGCCATAATAACCAATATTACAAATACATATTTAGCATTTGCACAATATATATAACAACTGACATATGTAAAAGAACACATCACTCATGTGCAGCAATGTGTTCATAACTCAAAAAACGTGATTTTTTAGTTAATAATGCAGAATTAATTGTTACATTATTTTTTATATTGTGTAAAAAATTTGTAGAAAAAAAATTTTAAACTCACTGTTTGAGACGAGAATTTGCAGTTTTGATGTTATATAAGAACTGCCCTTTTGCAATGGCAAACCATTTTCAAATAAAAACTTTAAAATCATTTCTTACATTTGAGCCAATGTGGCCAAATCCCGCTCACAATATTTCGACCAAATCATTGTTAAAGTTTAAAGGTTTTCCAAAATTCCCAGTTAAATACTTAATGAAAATCTCTTGAAAAAATTAACTTAACAATGCTAAATCTCTTATCATACCAAATTTCTAATTGAAACGATTGCTACTTCCAACAAAAAGTAGCGGTTCATCTGTTTCTGATGAAAAATAAAAAAAAAAAATTAATTGATTTTTTTTTTAAGTCAATTTTATATTTTTAACTTATTTTTTGGTTTGCTTGAAGATTTAGAAAAATATAAAAAAAAAAAATTTTCATACGAAAAATCAATTTTTTTAATGTTTCTTGGATACTTCGGCCTCGGAAAAATTTGAATTTTAAATGAGGAAAAATATATATAAATGAATATCCGTTTACTTATTGAAATGAGAAAAAATATTTATTTTTTAAGTTAGTTTTATATTTTTAACGTATTTTATATTGCTTTAAGATTTAAAAAAAAATAAAAAAAAAATAAAATAAAAATTAACAAGTGAGAGTGTTACATTCGGCTGTGCCGAATCTTTTATACCCTCCAAAATGTAAAAAAACTATGTAAAAAAAATCCAGGGGCGTCTTTTTTTTTGGGGGGGGGGTTGGGTGGAGACGTTAGGGGGCACCTTCTCCCTGCGGTTTTTAACTTCTTCTGAGTTAGACCAACAAGCAACGAAGTGGTACTTCGATTACACCTGAATCCAGATTGACAATCATGAAGTAACGGATTGTCATCAATATGCTTAATTAACTGCTTTTTCAAAAGATGTTCAACCATTTTAGACAATATTGGAAGTATCGATATGGGCCTTTAATTATCACCAACACTAATATTATTGTTTTTCTTTATTGGTACGATTTTGGCAACCTTCCACAGTATTGGAAAATTTGACGTTGTCAATATCGTATTCACCAAATGCAATATATGGTCACCAATGATAGGTATTATCATTTTGATGAACTTAAGCGCAAATCCGTCATAACCCACCGCCTTAGATTTGATTAAATTAAAAGCCGAAACCATTTCAAACAAATCAACTGACCGAAAAGAAAAACCATTACTATTAAAATTAATAACTTTACCACCATGATTATTAGTTATATCCTGATTAGAAAAAAATGCATTATTTATAATGTCTGGGTCAATATTTTCAATATGATTCGTATTATCCACAACTCCATTACTATTCAAAATTGACCAAATCTCCTTATTAGATTTATTGTTAAAAATCTCCCCATGAGCCCTTCTTTTAAATTTACGAATAACTGATTTAGTCCGATTTCTACATCGACAAAAAGCTTTCCAATTTGCATCAGATTTATCACGCAAATACGCGCAATAAGCGAGATCCCTAAGAGAAATTTGATGTTGTATTTCCGAACACTTAAACCAGCTGTCAGCATTATTTTGAATCATCCGCTTCTTTAAAGGAACAATTGAATGCATAAAATGCAAATAATTATTCAAAATCATTAACTGATCATCAACATTATTAGTCAAATACATATCAGTAAAGTTACACTCTAACGCCTTAACCTCCATAGATCTAAAACAACCTGTTATCCGGCTGTAAAATGCCAAGTGACACAAAAACAAACGAATGACGAGTTATACCAGGACATTGGAATTGATTGGAATGCCTTATTAACTCAGGCGATGATACCAAAAAATAATCCAGTAACGAAGTCGTGTTATACTGAACATCAAAATGCGTAGGCATAGAATTATGAACAGGAGAAATATTTAATCTACCACAAATGTCTCGTACTCTTGAGCACTTAACTGGATCAAATAAATTGTTATTAAAGTCTCCCATAATAACAATATTCGAATAACGCACCAATAAATCAGACACCTGCCTTTCAAATGTGGTGAAGTCACCATGAGGAAGATAAACAGTCCCCACTAGAAGTTTATCATTCCCAAAACTCAGCTCCACAAAAATACATTCCGCAATTCTGTAATTATCACCAATAAAAACCACCTTATTTTTAATAGTTTTTGAAACAAAAAGTGCCACGCCCCCAGCCCTGCCGGTTGGCCGATCATTTCTGTGACACACATAACCAGAAATATCAATAACACTGATAGAAATAGCAGGCTTTAGCCATGTCTCACTCACACCAAACACATGCAAGAAACCACCCTCCAAAAGACTCTTTATCTCACTAAACTTTGAAGAATTTGCTTTTAAATTAAAGCTGGTACAGTTTAAATGACCAACATTAAGATTATGTTTTAAGTTACCTAATTGGGATCGGAGAAAACTATTATCACTTCTAACAGGACCTAAATTTTGCCTCAAATTCATTTTAATATAAAATGTTGTAAAATATGTAAACGGTATCAAGAAAATATTTGAAAAAGAGAAAACATAATAATTAATTTTAACAAATATGTGAAAATTAAAAAAAAAAAAAAAAACACGGCAAAAAAGCATGAAAATCAGTCTTTAATTCATTGATTTATCCAAGCAGAAAATTGTCACAAACGATTCAAGCCATTACTACTGGCAAAATTTTAAATTCACACTCAGAAAATTATGTAAGTAAAATCAACTGAAAATGTCAGTTTAAAAAAAAAAAAAAAGAAAAACAACTCTGTAAACTACTTTATCAGTTAAAGCAACTAACAACTTACATTTGTATTCAAATGTACGTTGTTTAATATGTAGTAAAAAAAAAAAATTTGACACATGTAGTAAGAATCACTACCAAAAAAGTAAAATGAATTACAAAACTTAAAAAATAAGCATTTAAAATGATTTTAGTTATCAAAAAATATACTTAAAAAAAAAATAGTACATTTTTCCAAAAACAAATTTCTAATTGTTTGTTCTTCTTGAAGAACAAAATTTTTCTAATTTTCTCCTTTTTTAACTTTTTTCCTCTTTTAACCTTCTTAAAAGTGCTTGTGAAAAAAAATAATGAAAATTATTTTTTTCCTATTCATCTTTAAAAAAAAACAAGTAAGAGTGTTAAATTCGGCTGTGCCGAATCTTTTATACCCTCCAACATGCAAATAAATAAAAAAAAATTGCACGGGCGTCTTCTTTTTTTTTGGGGGGGGGGCTGTAATGGTAATTGGGGGGCACAATTCCTCTCGAATAAGTGGTAAAAAAAAATAATTCTTATGCTTTTTGCACTAAAGAAATACAAATTTATCATTATATAAAAAAAAAAAAATTTATTCCACGCCCATAAAAGAGGGGGGCGGACCGTAAAAGTATATTTTCTAATTCTGTGGGTCCAAATGCAGGATCTTGAACTTCTTGTAGCATAAAAATGTTGGATTTGTTAAAAAAAAACACAAAAAATCATATAAAAATATGATAATTTTCAGAGGTTGGTTTAGTTCTTCAAGGGGGAACTTTTTCCCTCCTGGTCCGATTTTGCCCATCTCCGAACTTAACCAGCCTATGAACATAAGACATATATGTGCCAAATTTCAGGAGTCTATCACTTTTATTTTGGACTGTATCGTGTCTTCCACAGACGGACGGACAGACGGACAGACGGACGGACGGACAGACGGACATCGCTAGAATGTCTTAGAATCGATCACTGATCAATAATATATATACTTTATGGGGTCCTAGACCGATATTTCGATGCGTTACACACGGAATGACAAAGTGAGTATACCCCCATACTGTAGTTGGAGGGTATAAAAACATTGAAAATGTTCCTGAGATAAAATATATTACAGCACTTTTTCATTAGTTGTTAAAAAAAAAACAGTCGCTTGACACCTCTCATTCAAAAACAACTGACTTTGTAGTTGAAAACAACTAATACTGTAAAATCAACAACTAATATGTAGTAACTTACACAATTCTCTGAGTGCATTAATAAAATGAATCATAAAAAAAATAATCAAAAATCTGCTTATATAAAACTTTGAATTAGATAAATATACATGAATCTATAAATAGCAACGACATAACCTATGTAAGTAAACCATCGCCAAAATTTGAATTATAACTACTTAATGAAGATAAGGAACAGTTGCTAAAACCATCCCGCAATTCAAGCAGGTCAACACATTGCTGATAGGATAAGAGCTCAGTAGAACGATCCAACATCACAATCTTAGCTTTAGGTACATCATAATTACGAAACTTGTACTTAGCAATCTTATTTTCATTTTTTAGCTTCCTGCATACAGCAATCAATTTTTTTGCGGCATCAGTAAAATGATCATTTAAAATAACATCACACTGTGTTCGATTATTATTATCAGGAAATATATCATATAACTTTATATTTCTATTTTTGTTGTAACAGATCATTACTGCATCACGAATCTGGACAGAGTTAAATTTAACCAACACAGCTTTTCCCCCATTAAAATAAGTGCAATGTTGAATGTCAGAATCGGATACACAAACTCTGCACAGAGAACAAACTTTCAGTATGGTGTTCCGAAGATTTTTTATTTTTTTGGGCAACCCCCTAATAATAATATCGGCCCTATTCAAACGCCGTTGCATTATGCTGTTCTGCATCTCCAACCAGGCTATCCTTTCATTGGCTGCTTTATCAACTACATTTATCACATCGAAGCAATTTTTTACATCTGATTTTATCAGTTCTACATCACAGGAATTTTGCGAAGGTTGACTGTTAACAAGTTCATTACACTTTTCCTCAATCTGCCTAAGGCCATCTTCAAGCTGCTCTTCAAGAATACGCTTGCTTTCTTGTATTTTCTTTTCCAGCTCTAATTCCAATGACGATGTAAGCGCTGCAAACCCATTTCTCAACTCATCCTGAATGTTGCAAAATTTTGGCAACACTGAGCAGTTGTGACATATATATTTAAGAATTTTATTTTTCACCAAAAACATGTACTGCTCTTCAGAAATTTTAGCACAACTCAAATGAAAATATTTTTCACAATATGCACATCCTATACATTTCTGTGATTTTGTTACATTCTTGGTACATTCCGGGCATTTAAAAACATCTATATGAGGAGCCATTGCAAAATTATTAATAATAAGTAAATCCCAGCTCTGGTGTAAACAAAAAAAACAGCAGGTAATAATTTGGTGTCTCAAAATTAACCAAAAACAATTTTTAACAGCAACAAAACAGAAGAGCCGGTATATATCACTCCAGTAAATTCCAATCAGATTATGTATATAAAAATGATTTTGTTTATATAAACAGCAATATAATTGAAGATCACGCAGTATTGCTTTTGCCACCAAACTCCGAATACAGTGTTACCGCTTAATGATTTTTTTTACAAAATAATTTAAATAAACAAAAGCACCACTAGTAATAAATTAAATTGAATAATGTCTTTCTCACACAATTTTTAATAATAATCAAGTTATTATGTTATTATTAATTATCTTTCTCCTTTTTAACAAATTAATTTTCTTAATAACACAATTTATTTATTCCGCCATGCCAGGTGATGCCAGATATCCAAAAAAGCGGATATCTGGCATCTTTTAGTCCAAAAGGACCTAGTGCAAAAATTGGTAACCAATACTAAAATTTTTAACTAATATTAGTCAAAACCAGTAAAAATTACTAATTTTAGTACTTCGAAGATACTAAAATTAGTAACTAATTAGTAGATTTGGGTACAATATCACTTACTAAACCTTTTACTGTAGAATTATTTTGAGTGTAGCAATCTCAACCTCATCTCAAATTTTCTTTCAACTTTTTTGTCTCTTACATTATTTCGCAAGGTCTTACCAACATGATCTGGAATTGCAGACACAAATAGTGGAATTTGCATTTTCTGTTTCTTACAATACCAAGTTTTTTGAGTTATGATGATATTGTAGCAAATGAGCGACACGTGATTAAATATTAGAGTGGTAAATATTCGGTTTAGTTTTTTTTTCATATAGAAAAATTCTCAGATTCTGGCATTTTTTTTTTTTTTGTATATAAAATTATAAAATTTTTAAGAAATTTTTCTTTGCAGAAAAGTTCTGAAATCTTGAGAAATTCTCAGATTATGAAATATTTATACCCTACACCACTCTGCGGTACAAGGTATAATGAGTTTGTGCTGATGTTTGTAACTACCCGAAATATTGGTATAAGGCCCGCCTTCAAGTATACCGATCAACTCAGAATCACTTTTTGAGTCGATTTAGCGATGTCCGTCTGTCCATCTGTCTGTCCGTCTGTCCATCTGTCTGTCCGTCTGTCCGTCCATGTAAACGTTGTGAGCACGATACAGGTTGCAATTTTTAGCCGATTTATCTGAAATTTGAAACTTAAGCTTCTTTTGACTCAAGGACGAACGCTATTGAAAATTTGGTTCATGTTTTGAGCTAGCCCCTATACAAACGTCCCCTTTAAATATGGGTCAAATGACTGTAACAACCGTATTTTAATAGGTATCCTTTGGAAATTTGGCAAATAAACGTGTTCTGTCTTCACAAATGACCATTCCAAATATGAACGGAATCGGAACAGTTCTTCTTGTAGCCCCCTCCCGATATTCACACAAGTCTCTAAAATTTCATGAAAATAGAAAACATTTTATTAAAATGTTGTTTCTGTGTGTTTAACGCGTTCTTTAGTAACCAATCAAATCTGATTATAATCACACCATTTTTGGACTTAGAGCCCCCCCCCCCCCCCCCCATATAAAAATTTCGTCCGATATTCACTTAGAGCCGTTTATTGGCAACAAATATCTCACTCAAATTTGGCTTTAGATTCTGAGACATTTTCTGTGTAGAAAAATTCTCAGACACTCAGACATTTTTCCGTATAGAAAAGTTCTTAGATTCTAAGACTCCATCTGTAAAAAGAAATGATCTGATTCTGAGACATAAATTCTGAAATATTTTTTCGCAAAGAAAAGGTTTCAGATTCTGAGACATATTTTCGTATAGAAAAATTTTCAAATTCTGAAACATTTTCCGTTTAGAAAAATTCTTAAATTCTGAGACATTTTTTCGTATAGAAAAATTCGCAGATTCTGAGAAATTTTTTTGTATAAAAAAATTCTCAGATCCTGAGCCATTTTTCCGTACAAAAAAAATCTCAGATTCTGAGACGTTTTTTCGAATAGAAAGATTTTCAGATTCTTAAAAAATTTTCTGTATAGAAAAATTCTGAGACATTTTTCAGTTAGAAAAGTTCTCTGATTCTGAGACATTTTTGGGTATAGAAAAATTCCCAGATTCTGAGATATTTTTTCATAAAAATAAATATCAGATTCTGCGATATTAAATGGTATAGATTTTTAATGTAGAAATATTCTCAGATTCTAAGACATTCTTCAATAGAGAAAAATTCTCAGATTTTGTCTTTCGAGACACTCTTTCGTATAGAAAAATTCTCAGATTCTGAGACAATTTCCGTTTAGAAAAATTCTCAGATTCTAATTGTAAGACATTTTTCAGTATAGAAAAATTATCAGATTCAGAGATATTTTTCCTTTATAGAAAATTCTCAGATTCTGAGAAAAATTTTTAAACAGAAAATTTCTCAGATTTTTAGAAATTTGTTCGTACCAAAAAATTCTCTGATTCTAAGACATGTGTTTATAAAAATATTTAATTAATTCAACCCTAATAAATTTTTTGTTATATCCACCCGAATTAACACAATAATTATGCATAGATTAGTAATATTTACATACCTTGTGGTATTTGTGGTAATTTGCTTGTTATTCTTATTCGATTGTGAAACTTTATTAAATTTCCTTAATTTCTTATTAAATTTTTTTAAAATTTTCATTTTGCCTTTTAATGCTGAAAGAATTTAAAAATATTCCTATTGTTGTTCACTTGAATAGAAATTTATTACTAAAGATTTCTAATTTTAAATGAAATTTCCTACTGATCCTTTGTGGCATGAAACATTGTGTGTCTGTTTTGAGGTAGTTTTGTGTTTTACACATTACTGTAATTAACCTTAATGAAAATTATTAGAATTTAAAATAATAAGATTTAAATATCTGACATGAATGTTAACACGAAAATTTTGTTAAAGTGAAAATATCAAATTAAGAAAATTTTGTTTACACTTCATTTTGAATTTTAAGGAGCGGTAACACGAGTTTGTAAACTGTTAGGAAAACAGCAAAAACAACAGAGTTGTATTTTGCTCTATCTCTTTCAGTTTTATGTTGCAAGGGAAGCACCATTAGGTTTTGATAATAATACTAGGTAAAATGGTACTATGATTAAAAAGCGACTTTGTGGTTTCTTCTCCCGAAATATGCACTAAAAAAGTCATGAAAATTGACTCACGCTAATGAAAATGAAAAGTCTTCAATCGAAGACTTGCATCATTTTATCAAGTTGAGGAAAGTTGAAGAAAAATAGCAACCCTAAGTGATGGAAAATTGAACCCTAAAATTAAAATTAATCATAGTTTTAATTAGTAAAGGAAATAATGACCTCGAGCTAGAATAAACCTACTCAAAATATAATATTTTAAAGGTCGAATTAAACTATTTTTATTTTTAATAAAAATTAATCAGAATTTGAGTCTTAAAAAAATCACAAAATAAATTCGTGCCGCTCTGATTTGCTGTTGTTTCGGAAATGTGTAAAATCGTACCAGGGGAAAAAAGTTTCCTGTATTTTTGTTAAACAAATTAAACATTCAATATTGTTATATTTATTCTACCTTTTTTTATTCAATTCTATATTAATAGGCAAGCTCGAGGCCACAGTTGTTTTTTAAAAAATATTAATTTTTATTATTTTCAATATTTCTTCATCCTTCGGATGGCATCTTCAGGAATCTTAAAGATATAAACAAAAAACACAAATTAAATTGGAAACACTGTTACTTTAAACTTTAAAGTTACAGTGTTTCCAATTTAATTTGTCAAATCGAATCGAATTCAGAAGTTCAAAATACATCAAGAGTAGTGAGTCTAGTTTCTGGGTCAGAACGGTTTTTATTGGGCTGTGTAATTGGTCGATATCGTTTTTAGACTATTTATGACTATTTGCATATTAGTTTTTTATTTATATAATTAGAATTCCACAATTGCATTACATATAATTTAGTTTTAATATAAATAATTCTGAAAAGTTAAAATTAAAGTATATTTTTAGTATTACATAGATTATAAATTATGTTTTATTTAGTATTTCTTATATTAAAGAGTTTTCAAAAAAGTAATTTTAATCGACATTAACCCTCATAGCAATCATTAACTTTATCCTGTTTGTTAAATTGTAACAATACCAACTCATATGTTAAAATAGTACCAGCCACCTAGAAGAAAAAATATGTAAAATAAACAAATTATAAACGATAAAATCCATACCAAGGAAATACACAAAGTCAATCCACACTAAATAGCCAGATAATTAAAATTAAAGATATTAAAACTACTGAATAAAACAAATAGCACTCCATTTATGCCTGAAAACATGTTCTACTGTCAAAAAAATAGTTTATACATTTTTTTTGGCTTAACAACACAGTGCAACCACCAAAATCGAAATGTGATGACACAAAAATAAAAGAAAGTGGACATTTTCCATAACTAGGCTTTATTTTAGGTTAGTGCTAGATTTTTTTACGCACATATGAAGTTGGTTTCGAAACTTCAAATGTGCGCTGAAATTGGAAAAAACGAAAATTTGCTCTACCATAGTGTACAATTTGCTCCACCCTAGTGCACAATAGGGTGGAGAAACTTTTCCTTATTTTCGGTTGGAAATGTTGCCCTTTAGGGCCACTATTAACACAATAGTATTGTGGTAATGCCTTTGGGTTTCTTTTTTGACTTGAAAATCGGAAAGTTCCGAACAAAGTATAAAACAAAAACTATTTTTTTTTTAATTTTTTTGTTAGCTAAAAATATTAGTTTATATTTGAACATTACTGTGCTTTTAGGATAAATGTTTTTTTTGTGTGTAAAAAAAAATTTTGTTTGTTTCTGCTTTTTTTCTCTAAAAATTGCTCCACCATAATTATACCCTCCACAATGCCCTTTTAAAGTGGTAGTAGATTTTCTAACGTAAACAAAATTAACAGTTTTGATTAGAAATATTTTATTTTAAGTAAGAAACTTTTGTTTAGTAATTTAAAAAAAAAATACAATTTTTTTTTTAGTGTAAAATTTTTTTTTAGATTGGTTTTTTAAATTGCAAATTTTTTTTTTTTTTTTTGAGTATAAAATTTTTTTTTAGTGAAAAATTTTTTCGAGTGTAATTTTTTTTTTTTTTGTAAAAATATTTTTGAGTGACAAAAATACTTTATAAAATATTTTTCTGGCTTACCCATGATTTTAGAGCTCTGAACCGATTGTGCTGAAATTCAATGCCAATCAGATCTGGGGAACGACAAAGATATGTGCTAGAGATGCGCGCGTGACACGAGTTTTTTCGTGAGCGTGAGTGTTCGTGATTATGAGAAATAGTTTCGTGCGTGAGTAATTTTTGTCTCGTGAGTTTGCGTGTTAGTTTTGTGCTGTTTGAAACAAAAAACGAATAAAAAAAAATCGTCATTTTATTATACTTAGTAGGTAATTAATACAAAATTTTGATTTAAATATATTTTAAGGAAATTAAATACTTTTAGTTAAAGAAATCGAAAAAAGTAAAATAAAAATTAGCTAATTTTAGTTTCGTGAGTCTTCATGAGCGAGATTATTTCGTGAGCGTGAGAAAAATTTTAGTTACTCACGTGAGCGGGAGTGAACGTGAGCAGAGAAAAGAATTTCGTGAGTGATCGTGCGTGAGCATTCACGCGCCCGTCAAATTTAAACTTTCGAAAAAAATACGTTTTTCATTAAAAATTCATGTCCGAATTTTTGGACCAAACACTGATCAAAAATTCGGAAATTTGCGTACTTTGTTGAAAAAATATTTTAAAAAATCCAAAATCGCGATTTTGGTCCACAAATACTGATTTTTAACATAAAAAATTATTTTTTATCCAAATTCGTCTCAAAAGTTGAAAAATGTTAAGTGTTTTATCTAAAAAATATTAAAAAAATATAAAAATGTGGTTTTGGTCCAAAAAATATCTTCTGCGATTTTGGTCCACAGATGATGATCTGAATTTTCGGACCAAAATCGTGTTTTCTTTTTTTTTATATTTTTGGATATCAAACGCTGGAAAATTTTAAGTGTGTTATTTAAAAAATATTAAAAAAATAAAAAAACGCAATTTTGGTCCAAAAATCCTGATCTGCGATTTTCAGATGCTGATCAGCATTTTCGGAACAAAATCGTGTTTTTATATTTTTTTAATGATTTTGTTAGATTACACACTTAACATTTTCCAACTTTTGAGACCAATTTGGATAAAAAATATTTTTTTTATAAAAAAAATCAGCATCTGTGGACCAAAATCGCGGTTTTGGAACTTTTTAAATATTTTTCCAATAAAGTGCGGCAAATTTCCGAATTCTTGAACCCGATTTGGTCAAAAAATTCGGTCATGATTTTTTAGTCGAAATACGTAATTTTTTCCAACTTTGACTGCTGGTTGTCGACTGCAGATTACCTTGCAAAAATTTTTTTATATTAGTATTACGACATGATATTCAAAAATTTAAATTTAACGGGACGTTTTAGGGGAATTTTATTAGGATAAGGTCTAAAATGACCCCTAACAAGAAAAAAAGTTAAATTCGGCTTTGTCGAATGTATTGATACCCTCCACAATGCATTATAAGATTATTTGCAAAAATATTTTTTTGAAAAAAAAAATTCCGCGGAAAATAATTTTTAGTGAAAAAAAAATTCCGCGATTTTTTTTTTAATTGGTTTGTACTTGTAAAATTCCATTCTGTGTCCAATTCTGTTCACTGTATTTTTAGGTTATGTAGAATATACGAAAATTTTCGAGGTGTTCTTACATTTTAGTTCATAACTTTTGAACCGCTAAACCGATTTTGCTCAAATGCAATACCAAACTACTCAGGACAACAACAAGTAAATTTACCAAGTCTCAGTCATTTATGTTTAATACTTTGGCCGTTATCACCATTTCCACAGACGGACAGACAGACGGACATCGCTAGAATGTCTTAGAATCTATCACTGATCAATAATATATATGGGGCATTCCACGTGAAATCGGGAACTTTGAAAAACTTTTTTTTTTAGATTTTCCTAATTTGTTTACAGTTTTTAGTACCCTTCGAAAACTCCTTCGTGGTAAATTTTCAGATTTTTTTGATGACCCGTTCAAAAGACATAGAATTTTTAAAAATTGGTAGTTCGTTCCTTTACTCAAACTTCTTTTAATCATAACTTCTTCAATAATGGTCCAAATTTCAAATTTTTTTTTTTCAAAATTTTTGTTTTTTTAAGTACTTTCTAAAAAAAAATCCCAAAAAATTCTTAAAAGTGCTCTAGTATGCGATTTTTAAGTTTTAAAATTTAAATCTCATTTTTGAAAAGTTTTGTACTCTTCGATATTTTTGAAATTTTTTTGTGTAAAACTTCTATCAATTCTACAAATTTTTTGCCCAGGAAGATCGTGGGATAATCTTTTGAAAAAATTTTACTGTAATTTTCCAATCATAAAATCATTTCTACTACTCCAATGGTGCATCATAGAGGGGTCATTGATAACACCGACCCCCATTAATTTTTACGTCTTAACATTTCTTTGGAACAAACTAATACCCTTTCTCCAATTTCTAAGGAGCCTCCCACACAAAACGACAAATTTTAAAATTTTCTCCAATCGCTCTAACTGCCCTAATAGTGCCCTTAGAGCAACAAACCGACCTCCATTAATTTTTACGTCTTAAAATTTCTTTGGAACAAAGTAATACCTTACCTCCATTTTCTAAGAGGGCTCCCACACAAAACGACATTTTTTAAAATTTGCTCTAACCGCTCTAACTGCCCTAATAGTGACCTTAGAGCAACAAAATATATGACCCACCCACAATATTTTTTTAGTCCAAACATTTTATCTGAACACACCTACCCTCTATCTCTAATTGTTAAGGCGGTCCCCATACAATTTTTTTTATTTTTTGTAAATTTGTTTTATTTAATCAGCTTCTACCGGTCCAATGGTGCGTCCGAGAAGGGTCATTAGTGAGACCGACCCCCACTTATTTTTACACTACAACATTTTTTTAAAACATACCTACACCCTATCTCCACTCCCTAAGTAGGCTTCCATTCAAAATTACATTTTTATAAAATTTGCTCCAATAGTTATTTGTATTACAATAAAAAAAAATTTTTTTCAAAGTGTCCGATTTGACATGGAATGCCCCATATACTTTATGAGGTCCTAGGCCAATATTTCAAAAGGTTACGGAAACCGTAACTCGTACGAAAAAACTCATAAAAGCAATATTGTTTATAAAATCATATAGATTTAAGATTAAAAAAAAAAAAAAATTTAAAATTTCAACAAAAATTTTGAAAACCATATTTGAATGTCCTTTTCTCTTGGGAAGGGCACCATGAATTTCCAAAAACAAAATTTTGTATTAAAGTTTAGAATGTCCTTTTACCTCTTTTATAATTTCAGAGAGGTGTTTTTTTTTTTATTGTTGAGTAATCAATATTCAAAGTTTCTAAGATAGCCAAATGTTTGATTTTTTTCAAAATTTTGGCCAAAAAAAAATTAAACATTTAGCTTTATCATCAACTTTGAAAATTTATTGGTCGACACGAAAAAACAGCTTCCTGAAATGTTAACAGCGTTTAAAGGACATTCTAAACTTTAATACAAAATTTTACTTTTGGAAATCCATGGTGTTCTTTCGAGGAAAAAGTACATTCAAATACGGGTTTCAAAAATCTTTGTTGAATTTTTTTTTTTATTTTTTTTTTAATTTATTTTTGGTTTTTAAATTTTAAATCGCCATTTTTTATCAACAATATTGTCACACAAATTTTTTCATACAATATTTTTATTTTGGAAATCCATGGTGTCGTTCCCAGGAAAAAAAGAACATTCAAATATGGTTTTCAAAATTTTTTGTTGAAATTAAAAAAAAAAATTCTTAATTTTAAATCTTTATAATTTTATAAACAAAATTTTTTTATAAGTTTTTACGTACGACATACGGTTTCCGAGGATAAAAATTTAAAAAAAACTCTCTTAAAGTCAATATTGTCGAAAAAGCGCTTTTTTAAACTCCCATATCTCCCAAAGTATTGATCCAAAAAAAATATATATATATTTTTATTATTTATGAAGAAACAACCATATTTAAAGATTCAAGCACATCGGTCTTAAATGGTTGAGACACTTCCCTTGTTAGTCAAGTTTACAAAAAAATCAGGTAGGTTCATTTTGTGGACTTTCCTTGTAAATTACAGGAAAATCCAACGATATAACTCAATTCTGATAACGGAATCGAATTCAGAAGGTCAAAATACATAAGGATTAGTGGGTCTAGTTTCTGGGACAGAACGTTTTTTTATTTTTTGTGGGGCTGTTTAATTACTTGAAAATTGTATAAGTGGCGTATAGTTAATTTTTGTTTTTAATAATATTTAAAAACTTTGTTAAATTACTAGGAAAAGTCTCGTAATCCCATTTTACCAATATTTGACTGTTTTCTTTGTGACATGTTTTTTTGTAATTTAACATTTTTTTTGTAATTTTACAAATTTAAAAATCTAGTAAATTCACGAGAATTCCTTGTAATTTTTATTGCGCCAAAAAAACTGTAAATTTACAATTTTATTGGTAAAAAGCTTGTAAAATTACAAAATTATTGGTAAAAAGCTTGTAAAATTACTAGGAGTTCTCGTAAAATAGGAGGTAGAAAAAAATCTAGTAAACTTACGAGAATTCCTTGTAGTTTTTATTGCTCCAAAAAAACTGTAAATTTAAATTTTTATTGGTAAACCCTTGTAAAATTACAAAATTATTGGTAAAAAGCTTGTAAAGTTACTAGGAATTTTTGTAATTTTACAACGTTTATTTTTGAGTGTACAAAAACTTTAAATGCTTTAAAATCATCAACTTCAAAAACATGTAAAAGAAAATCTAGCTCTAAAATAAAAATAAAAAACCTTGAGGTTTTTTTTTTTGTAAAATGTCTACTTTCAGTTGCTTTTGGTTTCCGATTCGAAAAGTTCGATTTTGTATCACAGTGTAATTGAATTTTTAAACTTTTAGCCACTATTAGTGTGAAATGACTTAAATAAACCAAGTATTTTTGTTTACACAAAATAACCAAACATAAAACATTTTTTTTTTATTTCTCTACTCAACTAAATTTTAAGGTTAAAATGTCATTTTGAGGTTTTTATTTCCTTTTTGTTTTTTTTTTTTGTTTTGTTTAAACATAAGATATCAAAGTGTCAAAACAAAGTTTTTTTTAACAAAAAAAAAGAAATAAAATCCTTGAAAGAAAAATAAAATATTGTATATACTTACAGACAATACCATACTACGTGTTAAATGAAAAAGTTTCATGCCAGTTAAAGCCACAAGATCCGAATTAACTTCTTCAGAAAATCGTTTAAGCTTAAATAAAGGAAAAGTGAATATAAAAGTTCTATATAAAAAATATTTATATAAAATTTTGTAGAATTTTGTAGAATTTTTATTTTAATTAATATAATTTAAAGTTTTATAAAGGGAATTAAAATCCGCAAAATTCTTAAGAAAACTTTGAGGGAAATAAAATTAAAATCAATGATGGGTACCAATACCTTTTCGATACCAATACCCGTTAATACCAATTGAAATTGAAAACCAATACCAATTAAAAACCAATACCTTTATTTGTGCGATACCAATACCGATAAAAAACCAATATCGATTCCCCACTACCAATACCAATTAAAAACCAATACTTTTATTCTTCAAAACCAATACCAATAAAAAACCAATACCAATTCATTTTTTTCTACTTTCGTATCGGTTTTGTTTCGGTTTTTTTGTATTCTTATTTTCGTTTGTTTTAATTATGAATTCAAACATTTTCTTACCATCACATTATTGGGTTTTACCTGGCTTAAGATGTTCACAAAAGATGTTACATCGATCAGTAATAGTTTGCATGCAATATCACATAACAAAAAGGAGTTAGCTATTTGAATTTTAAAAGCCATAAAAACATAAAACAATTTTTTTTGTCACGTACCATATCCATATTTTTAACCCAATTGGATTGTTATGACCCCTAATAAAAGTAGATCTTAAAAAATTTAGACCTTTTATGTGATAAATTTTTGATATTGATAATTGATTTTACCTGACTAACGAATTGCTAAAGATGTTCACAAAAGATGTTACATCGATCAGTAATCGTTTGCATGCAATGTCATATAACAAAAAGGAGTTAGCTACTTGAATTTAAAAAGCCATAAAAACATAAAAAAAAAATATTTTTTTTACTTCTTTTTAACCAAATTTGATTTTTATGACCCCTAATAAAAGTAAATCTTAAAAAATTTAGACCTTTTCTGTGACGAAATTTTTTCTTTGGCAAACATTGTTTATATCTGATATACATTAAGTGTCACTGCACTGTTCTTTGGGTTGTAAAAAAAATACTAATGTCCTTTTTTGGAAATTCCAATCAAGCAGTCGTTACAAAATTTTATGTCACAACCACAGACCATATAGACATGCAACACGAGTGCTTATTTTGGTACTTTCAATATGGACGCATACAAAATACTACTAAATTTGGTTCTCTGCCTAGAATACGTGTGCCTGTACGTGTGAGCTTTTGCATCTGTATATCATGAAATCCAGCAAAGATTTTATAAAATCTGACCGAGGGTCTTTAAATTTATCTAATTTTTGGTACACATTTGCTCTATAGAGCCAATAAAACATATCCATTTTCATTTTTTTATATTTTGAAAAAATCGCGATTTTTTCGCGAATTTAATTTTCTTCAAAAATTGAAAAAATCAAAATAGTATGCTACTTTGAATAGCCATATCTTCGGAAGTATCTATCGGATTTCTTCAACTCAAAAAGTATTCGATTCAGACGATAGTCTCACTTTATATTAATGTAAAAAAAAAAATATTTTTTAAAAAAAAAGTGCATTTTTGATGCAATATTTTTGAGGGACAAAAATGCGTTGTAAAATATTTTTGTGACTTACCAATGTTTTAAAACCTGTTAACGGGGTTTCAACACGTGAATTTAGGGTGAGGTAAATCTGAAATTTACGGTTTTGCTAATAACTTTTGAACCACTGCACCGATTTGGCTGAAATTTAAAACGAACCGGACCAGAGGAACGGCAAATATATATGCCACACTTCAGCACCCTCAGAATTGCCGTTCGAAAGTTACCGTGTGTTTTATCTCGTAAATTCCAGAAAAACCCTTGCCGAAATTCACTCATTTGCTTATAACTTTTGAACCACTGGACCGATTTCGCTGGATTGCAATACCAACCTGACCAGGTAAATGCCCAACATATATGCCAAACTTCAGGAGCCTCCGTAAATTCTTTCAAAAATTAGCGTGTTTTCAACAGACAGACAGACAGACAGACAGACAGACGGACAGACGGACGGACGGACATTGCTAGATCGTCTTAAAATCGATCGAGGATCATGAATATATACACTTTATGGGGTCCTAGACCAATATTTCGAGGTGTTACAAACGGAATGACAAACTTATATATACCCTCTATCACTAGAGTGGAGGGTATAAAAAAAGCGCTTTGCCAATGTTTTCTATTTAAATCCGTTCAAAGTATAATTTGTAATTAAAATTTATTAATTTTCATAACAATTGGAATATTTTTCATTTCCCTGCAGTATTAGATATTGGTCCTTGAAAGCTCTCGTGATATATCACTTAGACACAATTCCTATCACAAACCTGACACCTTTTATATAAAAACACGTTTCTTTTGTGAGGAAGTGTCTTAAACTCCGGATACATCACATGTGAAATGCCACTGGGTCTATCCTTTTGGAAAACAACACGTTTCGGTTCAATACATCACTTTTTTTCGGTACTTTTGCTAAAAGGTTAATCTAGGACTATTATTTCGTGTAGTTTCAAACATAAGCATAAACTCGTTATACCCTGTACCACAAGGCGCTTTAAAATAGCAACGGCATACCGTTTACCGTGGTTATCATTTTGGACGCTGGGAGAGTACTAAACTGTGATGCTTTCCCAGCACACAAGCGACCATTAAAGGTACTTTGCCAGCGCTCTCCCGTTCGTATTTTTCTGCCTGGGTAGTTTAATTATTGGTTTTCCCCATACAATTTAAACGTCAAAATAAACCACCGTTTTATTTTGACAGATAAAGTGCTTAGAATTGTATGGGGAAGACACATAATTAAACTAGCTTAAATGAATGCGAATATGGTATTACTGGTGTTTTGATAAACAACTTGTTTAAGGTCGTAAGTTTGAACCCCATATAAGAAAACAATTACCCGTGTAATCGCAATTACCAAAAGATCTAAAATCGAAAAAGAGGCCTCCACGATAATCTATTTCGATAACCTTTTCAAAAAATATTTATGTATGAAAAAGATGAATTTCAGGTATATTTTGTAACGAATGTTAAGTCTCAACTTTCTGCAATTAAAAAATATCTCTCCTTGGCCACCGCAATTTATATGTGCATTATTCATCAGCACAGAAATTGTTTAAAGAAAAAACGAAAACTTTGCATTTTATTATTTTAGGCTTTTAATTTTTATACCCTCCAGCGACTTAAAATTTTAAATATAAAGTCGACTATTAAAAATATATTTTAGAAGTCGATTTTTTGAGGACTTGTGGTGAGGCAGTTTGAATTTTAATTTGGTTATAAAAAACTAAATTAATTATATAACAAATGCTATTTACATCATTAATAAGGGGTTCAAATACCCTTGCCTATTAATTTTTTTAAAGAAAAAATACTGAAAAATGTCCTTAATATTAGAGATGGGCGCGTGAGTGATTTTTGGCTCACTCACGCTAACGACAGGAATTTTTGAATCACGCACACTCACTCACGAGCATATTTTTTCTACTCGCACTCACTCACAATCAAGTGAGTAAATTTAACACAACTCACACTCACGTGCACTCAAGCAAGCTTCGCTCACACTCACGTTGACTCACACTCACAAAACTCTAATTTATACAAAAAAAAATTCAAAAACTAAAATTTTGAAAAATCTTTAAAATTCTATTTTTGAGAAAGATTATTCTAGCTCAAGGTCATATTTCTTTTACTAATCGTTATAAAACGTTAATCGTTTTATAAAGTTTCTTGAAAATTGTTACTTTGACAATATCATCGTAACGATTAGTAAAAGAAATATGACCTTGAGCTAGAATAATCTTTCTCAAAAATTTTGAAAAATCTTTCAAAATTTTAAGCAAAATTTAAAGTTCAGAGAAATTTTACAATTTTTTTTTTGCTTTTTTCGGGATGAAATCTAAAGTTAAGCCAAATTTTACAATTTTTTTGTACATTTTTTTTGTACGAAAGGAAATATGAAGAGAAAATAAATCACGCAAACTCACGCAAAAAAATCGACTCACGCACACTCACTCACGCACACTCACTCACGCAAAAATCTTACTCACGCACACTCACTCACGCAATTTTTTTCTCCACTCACACTCGCTCACAATCACGTGAATAAAATTGAATTCAGTCACACTCACGCGTGAATCACGTGAATCACGCTCTAATCTGCTCATGAGCCCATCTCTACTTAATATAAGAAAAATAAAAAATAAATCATTATTCAAAAATCCACCATGTCCGATCGATGACTTAAAATCAAAACTAAACTCGGTTAAAAATTGCACATAAACGTATATTTTTCTCCACTGTGGGGCGGTGGAGACAGAAGGACTACGTACGTTAAATTAATTAATATTAACGACAAAACCTTTTGCATACAAATTCCAAAACCGATATAAGATAAATACCAATACTTATTAAAAACCGATACCGATTCGAGGCTAAAACCAATACCAATACCCAATACCTAAATAATTCAAAACCAATACCGAAACCTATACCAATTCAACAAAAAATGAAAACCAATACCTATACCAATACTAATATAATTTTAAAAACCAATACCAATACCAATACTTTTATCGAATTGGTACCCATCCTTGATTAAAATTTAGTGTGTGTGACGTATGATTAATATTAATTAAGAGGGGCAAATCCAGCTCAAACCACACAGCATTCGGATTTGTCACCTTCGATTTAAATAAAATTTGACAAATATATTGCAAATAGATAGTGTTCCTAAAATCATTACCTTTCTGGCTCGAAAACCTTTCGGTTTTCGAAATATGGCGTCTTGAAAATTGGCAAAAACGTCAAATTTTCAATAAAGTGCATATACAAAGTCACCCATAACTTTAAAACTATAAAACCCACAACTACCAAATAGGTACCATTTGAAAGCTGAAAGGATTACCTTATAAGTGGCTTGCACAGTTTTTTCTTGTACCGAAAGGTCAAAGGTCATATTTCAAGGTCTAATGTTCAAAAACCTATATCTCAAAATCCGATATTTTTAAAATTCTCAAAAAAATATATGATAACAATCAAGTCTTTCCCTACATTTGTATCAAAATTTCAGGGTGGACACTCATATGGTTCCAAAGTTACAGAGGAAAACGTGCTTGAAGTCAAGATTTTCTCTACGAGTTCATATGCAAAAGCTTACACACACGAAGCAGCATAGCATGCTAGCATGCTGCTAGCAGTAAACAAACAATGGGACGGACCTAAAAACTGAACCCATTATTTATTAATATTTCGACCTCCTGAATTTTATTTCACTATCAAAACTGAATTTTATCGTAGGGTTTTCTTGTTTTCTTACAAGGAAAATCTTTAAAATAAACATACGTAATTTCTTTGAAATTTATGCCCATGAAAGACAACATATATCTAACATCGACCTGTTTGAGCTTATTGGTCTTAATTTAGTTTTAAAGGGTTAAACGGGAGTCAAAAATTACAGATTTTTAGTAATTCTAACTTTTAGGTACATTGATGCCACTTATATCAGATCCGTTTCATTTGAAAAAAAAAAATTGTGGCGTCTGTTTGAGACATTTTATTTGTTGCATAATTGTTTTTGTTAAAAATGTATAGTTTTTGTTAAACTACATATATAGTTTTTGTAAAACAAATTCATTGTTGGTACTATTTTCTATTTAAATTAAGCAATCACATGAATTTTTTATTGGCAGTTTTTCTTACAGGTCGGATTTCATCCGAATTTAAAAAAAAAATATCTTTATTAGTGTGTCCAAAATAAAATAATGCAAAAATTCAAAGAAGTTCGAAACATTAGTGTTTTTATTTCTAAACCATTTTTATACTTGATTATATTCTTGTTTATGAGCTTTATTCCGCTTTGAACATACGGTTCCCCCACCCAATTCCAATTTCCCTACTATGGAAGAATATAGGTTTCGAATGAAACCGATCTGATATGTGGCATCAATATAAAGTACCTAAACTTTACAATAACTGAAAATGGGTATTTTTTAACCCCGTTTAACCTGAATTTAGGCCGACAAGCTCAGACTGGTTGATTTAAGATTTATTTTTTCTAGCTTGTGTATAAATTTTAAAGAAATCAGGTATGTTCACTTTCGAGGACTTTCCTTGTAAAAGAACACGAAAACCCCTACAATATAACTCAAAATACATAAAAAGTATTACACTTAAAAAATTATGTTAGTAATATCAACTGAAAATGTCAGTTAAAATAACTACTTTGTAAGTTGTTTTGGGGTCAACTACTTTTTCAGTTAAATCAACTAACAATGTTAGTTATTTTAACTGACAAAAAAAAACAACTGACTTATGTAGTAAAAACTACTTACATTTGTAGTCAAAACAACTAAAATGTAGTAAAATAAAAAAATCAATATATAATTTTTTTTTTCAAAACATTTTTCAGAAAAAAAAAATTGAAGACCAAATTTTTTCCAAGTTTTTTTTTTTAAAAAAAGTTGTGAAAAATAAAAATAACAAAAATTTTTTTTTTTTGGAAAAAAAACTTTAAAACTTTTCAGAGATAAAATAAATAAAATTAACTACTTTAAATAACTGTTACTACATCACAGTACTTTTTTATTAGTTCAAAAAAACGATTTAAAATAACTAACAGAAATAGTTGTTTGATATTTTTCATACAAAAACAACTGACTTTGTAGTTGAAAACAACTAACTACTGTAAAATATACAAATAACTAACATGTAGTAACTTACATAATTTTCTGAGTGTAAGCCTTGTTCTAGGCCCGCACCTTTGTTTACAACTATGTATATTGTTTTGTTTGTGCAATATTTTTTATATGAACTCGTAGAAAAAACCTTGCCTTCGAGTACGTTTTCTTTTGTAACTTTGGAACCATATGAGTGTCCACCCTGAAATTTTGATACAAATGTAAGGAAAGACTTGATTGGTATCATATATTTTTTTGAGAATTTTAAAAATATCGGATTTTGAGATATAGGTCATTGAACATTAGACCTTGAAATATGACCTTTGACCTTTCATTACAAGAAAAAATTGTGCATGTCACTTTTAAGGTAATCCTTTCAGCTTTCAAATGGTACCCATTTGGTAATTGTGGGTTTTATAGTTTTAAAGTTATGGGTGACTTTGTATGTGCACCTTATTGAAAATTTGACGTTTTTGCCAATTTTCAAGACGCCATATTTCGAAAACTAAAAATTTTTGGAGCATGTAAGGTAATCATTTTATGAAAACAACGCATGTGAAATATTTTTTGCGAATTTCATTAAAATCGGAGGTGACAAATCCGAAAATCACAGTTTTCTGTGCGGTTTGACATGGAATCACCCAGAGGTGATAATAAATTATAGTGAATGTTTAGTGTTGAAATTAGGAAATTAAACAAATTTAATATTAGAAAATTTTTTAAATTATATGAAAAATATTTTGTTTTTTTGAATTATATGAAAAATATTTAATAGATTTAAAACATCGATTTTTATACCCTCCACTCTAGTGATAGAGGGTATATATAAGTTAGTCATTCCGTTTGTAACACACCGAAATATTGATCTAGGACCCCATAAAGTATATATATTCATGATCCTTGATCGATTTTAAGTCGATCTAGCGTTGTCCGTCCGTCCGTCCGTCCGTCCGTCTGTCTGTCTGTCTGTCCGTTGAAAACACGCTAACTTTTGAAAGACTTTATGGAGGCTCCTGAAGTTTGACATATATGTTGACCATTTACCGGGTCAGGTTGGTATTGCAATCCAGCCAAATCGGTCCAGTGGTTCAAAAGTTATGAGCAAAAGAGTAAATTTCGGCAAGGGTATTTTGCGAATTTACGAGATTAAAACCACTCTAACTTTCGAAAGACAATTCTGAGGGTGCTGAAACGTGTTATATATCTTTGTCGTTCCTCAAGTCTGTTTGGTTTTGAATTTCAGCAAAATCGGTTCAGTGGTTCAAAAGTTATAAGCAAGGCTCTGAATTTCAGATTCTTTTCACCTTAAACTCTTGAAAACTCGTGAAACAAGTTTTAAAAGCATGGTGAAATACCAGTTTTTTAAAACTTGTTGTTGTTTGTTTTCCTGCAGTGGGGTGCAGTTTAGTTGTTAGACAAGTAAATATTTGTTATTGTTTTGTTATTGTTAGTGTAACTGTATGTAACGGTGTATAGTAAGTATTTTTGGAAAAAAATCAAATAAATAATATGGGTTAGTTTGTTTTTGGTTTTTAAAGAAGAGGATGGTAAAATAAAAAGAGAGAAATATGTGAAATAGTTTTTTTTTGTATTACCTATAGGTATAAAACAACAAAAATATTTAACAAAGTAATTTTGTTACTCAAAGAAATTGTACACTAAAAAATATATACACTTAAAAAAATGTACACTCAAAAAAAAATTTTTTTTTTTTTTAATTTAATTATTTTTTTTTTTAATGAAATGTCACACTCAAAAAAATGTTGACAGTCAAAAAAATTTTACACTCAAAAAAATTTGATTGATTAAAAAAAGTTCTACTCAAAATAATATATTTCTAATAAAAAATTTGTAATGCAATTTTTTTAGAAAATTACTATCAGATAACATTGTGGAGGGTATTCATAGATTCGACCAAGTCGAATTTAATTTTTCTACTTGTTTCAATTAGAAACGTATGATCAACATTAATTATAATTTATGTAACTCATACGCCACCAAGAAACAACATTAGAAACTTTACATTTTTCAATTTAAAACGTATGATCAACATTAATTATAATGTATGTAAATCATACGCCACTATAAAATAACATTAGAGTATAATTTTTTACTCTTGATTTATTCACAGTCTGGCGGAAAATTTTGAATTCTTTTAGGACTTAAACTTTTTTCGAAAATAATGAAAATGGGATTTTATAAAAAAAATAAAAATTTAAATAAACCTTCAAAAAAGAATCTAAGAAATTTTCGAAACGGAAAATTATCTCAGAATCTGAAAATTGATCTATTCGAAAAATGTCTCAGATTCTAAGAATTTTTCTATATGAAAAAATGTGTAAGAATGACAGAATTTTTTTATACGATTATTTTTTTATCTGAGATTTTTTCCATACAGAGAATTATCTTAGAATCTGAGAATTTTTCTCAGAATGTCTCAGAAATTTTTTATACGGACAATTGTTCCAGAATCTAGGAATTTTTTTAATCGGAAAAATGTGTCAAAATCTGAGAATTGTTCTATACGGAAAAGTCAGAGAATTTTTCAATTGGGAAAATTGTCTCAAAAACTGAGAATTTTTCTAAACAAAAAAATGTCTTAGAATCTGAAAATTTTTCTCTACGGAAGTGTGTCTCAGAATCTAAAAATGTTTGTATACGGTAAAATGTTTCAGGATCTGCGAAATTTTCTAAACGGAAAAATGTCTCAGCATCCGAGAATTTTTCCATATGGAAAATGTTTCAGAATCTGAGAATTTTTCTTTACTGAAAATGTCTCAGAATCTGAGAATTTGTCTAAACTGCAAAATATCTCAGAATCCGAGAATTTTTTTAACGAAAAATGTCTCAGAATCTTAGAATTTTTCTATACGAAAAAAAGGTTTCAGAATCCAAGAATTTCTATACAGAAAAATTTCCCAAAATCTGTGAATTTTTTCTATACGAAAAAATGTCTCGTAATCTGAGAATTTTTTCGTACGGAAAAATGTGTCAGAATCTGAGAATTTTTCTATACGGAAAAATCCTTAGAGTCTAAGAATTTTATGATACGAAAAAATGTCTCAGTATATCAGACATTTTTTATAAGGAAAATGACTCAGAATCAGCGTAAGGAACGGCCCTGGGAACATGTGGGCACATTTGGAGCATGGCACATCTGAAATGTGCCATAACATGGCACACGACACATGTGCCATGTTGCCTAGCATGGCACACGGTAGCATAGCACATGACACATCTGAAATGTGCCGTGTGACAGTTATATGTACATTTCAGATGTTTTTTTTTTCAATAATTGTTTTAAGAAATAAAATACTTTTTAAGAAAAAAATAGTACTTTTTTTTAGAAAAAAATAGTACATATTTAGAAAAAAACATAGTATATTTTTAGAAAAAGTAGTACTTGTTTAAAAAAAATAGTACTTTTATTGAAAAAATAGTACTTTTTTAGAAACAATAGTACTTTTTTAGGAAAAATAGAAAAAAGTAAAAGTATAAATAAATGTACTTTTTTTTAGAAAAAGTAGCACTTCTTTGGTAAAATAGTACTTTTTTGGTAAAATACTACTGTTTTGAATTGTACTATAGCACCTTTAGAAAAGAGTACTTTTTACAAAAATTTTACAAAAAGTATTTTTTAGAAACATCGATTTTGTAGAAAAAAGTATCTTTTCAAAAAAGTACATTTTTTAATATTATTTTAGAAAACAGTACAGTATTTTAGAAAAAGCACTTTTTTAAGAAAAAAATAAAAATTTTTAGGAAAAAGTACTTTTTACTTTTTTCTAAAAAAGTAGTAAAAAATTACTTTTTTTAGAAAAAGTAGTACCTTTTTTTAAATATGTAATACTTTTTTCAATTTTTTTTCTTAAATATGTAATACTTTTTAAGAAAAAAGTATCATTGTTTCTAAATAAGAATTTTTTCCAGAAAAAGTACGATTTTTCTTAAAGGTTCTATAGTACTTTTCTAAAAAAGGACAGTTTTACCAAAAAAGTGTTAGTGTCAGTTTACAGAAGACGAACGATACACACGAACGAAAATTTTGCATATGTTTTGTTATTGTAACAACAACAAAATACACGTAAAATTTTCGTTCGTGGGTATCGTTCGCCTTCTGTAAACTGACACTTAAAAAAGTATTTTTTAAATTTTTCCTAAAATTTGCACTATTTTTTTTAAGTACTAGTACTAAGAAACTACTATTCAGAAAAATGTGCTTGACTCTGAAAATTTTTCTATACGGAAAAATGTCTCAAAATCTAAGAAGTACTTTTTTAAAAAAAAATAGTACTTTTAGAGAAAAAAACGTACTTTTTTAGAAAACAGTACTTTTTCTTGAAAAAAGTACTTTCTTAAGAAAAAAGTACTTTTGATTAGAAAAAATTGCTTTTTTTCTAAAAAAAGTAGTGAAAAGTACTTTTTTCTGAAAAAAATAGTAAAAAAGTCCTTTTTTTAGAAAAAACTACTATATTTTCTTAAATACACAATACTTTTTTGGAAAAAAGTACAATTTTTTCTAAATAAGAACTTTTTTCTGAATTACTTTTCTAAAAAAGTACTATTTTACCTATTTTTTTTTAAAGTACTAGTACTAAGAAAGTATTATTTTTTCTAAGAGTGTACAATTCATAAAAATGTGCTTGAATCTGAAAATTTTTCTTTACGGAAAAATGTTATAGAATCTCAGAAGTACTTTTTTTAGAAAAAAAATAGTACTTTTATAGAAAAAAGTACTTTTTTTTAAAAAAGTTTTTTTTAGAAACAAGTACTTTCTTAAGAAAAAAATACTTTTGATTAGAAAAAATTACTTTTTTTCTAAAAAAAAAAAGTAGTAAAAAGTATTATTATTTTTTTTTTTAAAGTAGTAAAAAAGTCGTTTTTTAGAAAAAAGTAAATAAGTACTTTTTTCCTGAAAAACTACGCTTTTTCTTGAAGGTTCTATAGTACTTTTCAAAAAAAGTACTATTTTACCAAAAAAATTCTACTTTTTGTAAAAAAGTGTTTTTTTTTTTCTAAAAAAGTATTTTTTTTTTTTTTTTTCTAGAAAAGTATTTTTTAATTTTTCCTAAATATTCCACTATTTTTTTTTTAAGTACTAGAAAGTACTATTTTTTCTAAAAAAAAGTACTATTTTGAAAAATGTGCTTGAATCAGAAAATTTTTCCATACGGAAAAATGTCTTAGAATCTAAGAAATACTTTTTTAGAAAAACAAATAGTACTTTTATAGAAAAACTAGCTTACCATCCCGGTACTTCGTTACCGGTTGTATTGAATACCGGATAATAGAAGGATCAGAATTACTCTACCGATTTCAAGAAAATGCCCCTACGTAGTTTTTGTTGTATTTACTTGTGCACGTTTAAGTCTTTCATAAAATAATATTTCAATGAATAATTTAGACAATAAAATTGCATTATTTCGAGCCGTTTTATCGGGATTTTGGATTTTGAGTGAATATATATCTCAATGAATAAGGAAATAGAAATAAAAATAAGTTGGAATGAAAAACATATAGAGAAAAAAAAATATGGAGTCAAAAAAGTTAAATACGAACAATTTGAGTAAAAGGTATCATTCCATATTGTTCCGTGCTCTATTCCATTTCGTTCCCGTTCTAAAATTTAAAATTTTATAATATGTTCTTCTCTTGGGAGTTATTTCTAGGGCTTTTAGTTTAATAGTTCTATAGGTAAAAATAACCATTTCCCCTTAAAATTATATTTTCCAAAAACTGTTTTTTTTTTGGTCTAGGTGATCCTTTATTTAAAATATCAACTTTCTGAACCATTAAATAAGAATAACTAAAATTTAAATATAAGAATAACCAAAATTTACACTTTTTCATTATTATAGGAACAAAAAAAAAGTACCAAAAGTACACTTTCTTACCGTTTCTTAGAAACGGAATTTCAAAAAATAACCTCTTCCAGAATGTTTTTTTCTTCACCGACGGATCCTTTTTTCCATATTTCAATTTTCTTGGATCATTAAAAGTACAAAAACGATTTTACATTCCTAATTTTAAGTTTCTAGAGCCATTACGTCATAAAATATCAAAGGTACCGAAAATAAACTTGTTAAGCCATTTTACGCTGCTAAACTACTAACTACTTTTTTTTTACCGAATTCACCTACATTACAATTTTAAGGTTCTAGGATATATAAAAATTTTCTATAAATATAATTTCAGGAAATAAAAAAGTTCCAAAATAGTGTACTTCCGGTACTTTTAATAAAAGTTACTTTTTATAAAAGGTGCTTGTTATAAAAGGTACTTTTTGTAAAAGGTACTTTTTATAAAAGGTACTTTTTATAAAAGGTACTTTTTATAAAAGGTACTTTTTATAAATGGTACTTTTCATAAAAGGCACTTTTTATAAAAGGTACTTTTTATAAAAGGTACTTTTTATAAAAGGTACTTTTTATAAAAGGTACTTTTTTTAAAAGGTACTTTTTTTAAATGTGCTTTTTATAAAAGGTACTTTTTATGAAAGGTACTTTTTATAAAAGGTACTTTTTGTAAAAGGTACTTTTTATAAAAAATACTTTTAA
Source organism: Pegoplata infirma (assembly GCA_963921195.1). Classification (NCBI taxonomy): domain Eukaryota; kingdom Metazoa; phylum Arthropoda; class Insecta; order Diptera; family Anthomyiidae; genus Pegoplata; species Pegoplata infirma. The sequence goes on from OY992539.1 coordinate 29,124,633, forward strand.
TAATAGGTACTTTTTATAAAAGGTACTTTTTATAAAAGGAACTTTTTATAAAAGGTACTTTTTGTAAAAGGTACTTTTTATAAAATATACTTTTATGAAATGTACTTTTTATAGAAGGTACTTTTTATAAAAGGTACTTTTTATAAAATGTACTTTTTATAAAAGGTACTTTTTATAAAATGTACTTTTGACAAAAGGTACTTTTTATAAAAGGTACTTTATATAAAAGGTACTTTTTATAAAAGATACTTTTTATAAAAGGTACTTTTTATAAAAGGTACTTTTTATAAAAGGTACTTTTTATAAAAGGTACTTTTTATAAAAGGTACTTTTTATAAAAGGTACTTTTTATAAAAGGTACTTTTTAAAAAAGGTACTTTTTATAAAAGGTACTTTTTATAAAAGGTACTTTTTAAAAACGGTACCTAATTTTCGAAAAGAACTTGTTCCAGAATGTTTCATTTCACTAATGGATACTACATTCCAAATTTTAAGTTTGAATGACCATTATTTCAGTAAATAAAAAAAAGTACCAAAAGTACACTTTTTTACCCATTTTACCCCCGTATAATCAACATTGGCAAAAACCCAGCCTTAGTGAATCTTTTTTCCGGGAAGTGGTCCGACATTGCAAATTTCAAGTTTCTGGTACCATTATTTAAGGAAATATAAAATGTACCAAAAGTACAGTTTTTACCCCTTTTACCCCCTTAGAATCAACACTGGCAAAAATCCAGCCTAACTGGATCTTTATTCCGGGAGGTGAACATACAGTCCAAATTTCAAGTCTCTGTGACCATTATTTCAGGAGATATAAAAAGTACCAAAAGTACAGTTTTTTTACCCTTTTTACCCCCTTAGAATCAACATTGGCAAAAATCCAGCCTTAGTGGATCTATATTCCAGGATGTGAACATACAGTCCAAATTTCAAGTCTCTATGACCATTATTTCAGTAGATATAAAAAGTACCAAAAGTACAGTTTTTACCCCTTTTACCCCCTTAGGATCAACACTGGAAAAAATCCATCCTAATTGGATCTTTATTCCGGGAGGTGAACATACAGTCCAAATTTCAAGTCTCTGTGACCATTATTTCAGGAGATATAAAAAGTACCAAAAGTACAGGTTTTTACCCTTTTTACCCCCTTAGAATCAACATTGGCAAAAATCCAGCCTTAGTGGATCTATATTCCGGGAGATGAACCTACAGTTCAAATTTCAAGACTCTAGCTTCAGCGGTTTGGGCTGGGCGATGATGAATCAGTCAATAAGTCAGTCAGTCAATCAGTCAGTCAGTCAGTCACGTTACTCTTTTATATATATGGGGGTTTTCGTGTCAACTGACACAACTTTTGAAACCGATATCTTCCGATCGGGATGAAATTTGCACCAAGGTTAGTCCTATTGGATAGTAGTTCAGACACAATTTTTCAACGACATCGGTCAAGGACTTTCTGAGTTAGAGTGGGTCGAAATTTTACATTTTGGCCAAAGAGGTGTTTATTCTCATCCATGTAACTTCTTACCTATTGTTTTTAGCAAAATGTGTCCCAAATAGTATAGATAGCTATTTCTTCAGTCTTTTGGAAAAAAATTATAAAAAATTAAAAAAAAAATTTTTTGATTTTTTTTTTTAAAAATCCAAAACTTTTTTGACCTTTTCCTCAAATTGGGCCTTTTTTTTTTCTTTTTTTTTGATTCTAAAAAAAGCTTATTTTATTTCCTTTAAGACCTATGGGGTCGCTTAGTGGGATGCGAGTGGGATATCTATGAAAAAATTTTTTTTTAACTTTGGACCACAAAAAACGGTTCTTAAATTTGCACTATTAGGCGTGGGAATGCTAACCAGTTTTAGATTTTCATTCGCGATACCCTCTAATTTTTATAGGTTCGAAAAAGAAAGCATGAGCCAAAAAATGAGGGCGTTGGGGTGGGGTCAAATGGCCCCACATCGGGGTCAAAGTTGGGCGTTAAGTGCCCGAGTAAAAATTTTCTGGTCTAATCATATATAATTTGATACAATCTTATATGAGTTTATATGGTTCCGTATAAATTTATATAAAATTTTATCTATCACTTTGATACGGTTGATCCACTTTATATGGTTAGATATTGCTCCATATATGATTAGATTTGTATTTTGGTTTTGCTCATCAAATTATATAAAAATTGATATTATAAGATCAATTTGATCTAATTAGATTTGACCAAATTCAGGATCAAATTGTATCAATTTTTATATTTTTTGATCTAAAGTAATACAATTAGATATTATTTGATACAACCATTTTACGGATCAAATTAGATCTATTTAGTAAAATTAGCATAATATTTTTACTAGGGTGGTAAAATACCTCAAAAAGCCCCACAACTGCCCTACACACGCCCCTGGAGGGGTGCAATGTGAGACGAACCCCCAATAATTTTCAGCACCCAACATTTTTCTTGAACATACCTAACCCCTATTTCCAATTCCTAAGGGGGCTCCCATACAAAATAACATTTTTTTAAATTTGCTCCTACCGCTCTAACTGTCCATAGGGTGCCCCTAGAGAAGTAAAATGTATGACCGACCCCCAATATTTCTTCAACTCCAACATTTTCTCAGAATATACCTACCCATTATTTTCAACTCTTAAGGGGATCCCCATACATTTTTTTTTTTTTTTTATTAGTTTTTAAAGATACATGTTTTTATAATGTATGGGAGCCCCCTTAGGGAGTGGAGATAGGGTGCTATTATGTTCGGACAAAATGTTGGTAACTAAAAATTAATGGGGGTTGGTCGTAATTTTTACCTCTCTAGGAGGCACGGTAGGGGCGGTAGGAGCTGGTTAAATAAAACAAATTTATAAAAAAATAAAAATATGTATGGGGACCACCTTAAGGGTTAAAGATACATTGTAGGTATGTTCGGAAAAAATGTTGGAATTAATAAAATAATGGAGGTCCGTCATACATTTGGCTCCACTAGGGGCACTTTAGGGTAAGTTAGAATGGTAGGAACAATTTTTTTTTAAATGTTTTGTATGGGAGCCCCCTTAGGAATTGGAAATAGGGGTTAGGTATGTTCAAGAAAAATGTTGGGGGCTGAAAATTATTGGGGGTTTGTCTCATATTGCACCCCTCCAGGGGCGTGTCTAGGGCAGTTGTGGCGCTTTTTAAGGATTTTACCACTTAACGCCCAACTTTGACCCCGATGTGGGGCCATATGGCCCCACCCCATCGCCCTAATTTTTTGGCTCATGCTTTCTTTTTCGAACTTATAAAAATTAGAGGGTATCGCGAATGAAAATCGAAAACTGGTTAGCTTTCCCACGCCTAATAGTGCAAATTTAAGAAGCGTTTTTTGTGGTCCAAAGTTAAAAAAAAAAATTTTCATAGATATCCCACTCGCATCCCACTAAGCGACCCCATAGGTCTTAAAGGAAATAAAATAAGCTTTTTTTTGAATCAAAAAAAAAAAAAAAAAAAAGGGCCCAATTTAAGGAAAAAGTCAAAAAAGTTTTTGATTTTTAAAAAAAAAAATCAAAAAATTTTTTTTTTAATTTTTTATAATTTTTTTTAAAAAGACTGAAGAAATAGCTATCTATACTGTTTGGGACACATTTTGCTAAAAACAATAGGTAAGAAGTTACATGGATGAGAATAAACACCTCTTTGGCCAAAATGTAAAATTTCGACCCCCTCTAACTCACAGAGTCCTTGACCGATGTCGTTGAAAATTTGTGTCTGAAATACTATCCAATAGGACTAACTTTGGTGCAATTTTCATCCCGATTGGAAGATATCGGTTTCAAAAGTTGTGTCAGTTGACACGAAAACCCCCATATAGATAATACTTTTTTTAGAAGAAAAAACCTTTTTTTTTAGAAAAAAGTACTTTCTTAAGAAAAAAGTACTTTCGATTAGAAAAAAGTACTTTTTTCTAAAAAAGTAGTGGAAAGTACTTTTTTTCTTAAAATGTAGTAAAAACCTTTTTTAGAAAAAACTACAATATTTTCTTAAATATGTAATACTTTTTAGGAAAAAAGTAAAATATTTTCTAAATAAGAACTTTTTTTCTTAAAAAGTACGGTTTTTCTTGAAGGTTCTATAGTACTGTTCTAAAAAAGTGCTATTTTACCTATTTTTTTTAAAGTACTAGGACTAAGAAAGTATTATTTTTTCTAAGAATGTACTATTCATAAAAATGTGCTTGAATCTGAAAATTTTTCTGTACGAAAAAATGTTATCGAAAAATTTTTAGAAAAATATAGTACTTTTATAGAAAAAAAAATACTTTATTAGAAAAAAGTACTTTTTTAGAAAAAAGTACTTTTTAGAAAAATTGAAAAATTTTTCCTAAAAATTTAACTATTTTTTGTTTTAAAGTACTAGTACTAAGAAAGTACTATTTTTTCTAAGAAAGTACTATTCAGAAAAATGTGCTTGAATCTGAAAATTTTTCTAAACGGAAAAATGTCTTAGAATCTAAGAAGTACTTTTTTAGAAAAAACAAGTGAGAGTGTTAAATTCGGCTGTGCCGAATCTTGTATACCCTCCAATGTTTAAAAATAAAAAAATAAAAATAAAATGCAGGGGCGTTTTAATTTTTTTTTGGGGGGGCTTATCGGGGGTTCTTTGGAAGACCTTCTCTCTGGTAAAAAATGTTTTTTCAAGCATAAAAATGTTTCATTTGTTTAACAAAAATACAAAAAACCTATAAAAAGTTACCTTTTTTCATTGGTTGGTTTACTGCGTCAAGGGGGAACTTTTTCCCCCCTGGTCCGATTTTGCCCATCTCCGAACTTAACCAGCCTATGAACATAAGACATATATGTGCCAAATGTCAGGAGTCTAGCACTTTTATTTTGGACTGTATCGTGTCTTCCACAGACGGACGGACAGATGGACGGACGGACGGACGGACAGACGGACATCGCTAGAATGTCTTAGAATCGATCACTGATCAATAATATATATACTTTATAGGGTCCTAGACCGATATTTCGATGCGTTACACACGGAATGACAAAGTGAGTATACCCCCATACTGTAGTTGGAGGGTATAAAAAAAATAGTACTTTTATAAAAAAAATAATACTTTTTTTTAGAAAAAAGTGCTTTTTTTAGAAAAAAAAGTTCATTGTTAGAAAAATGTACTTTTTTTAGAAAAATCTGAAAAAAATAAAATTTGGTAGAGAAAAATGTGTATACCGTAATCTTAGAATTTTTGTATACGAAAAATGTCTCAAAAATTGACAGTACGAAAAATGCTTTAAAAATTCATAGTATTTTTTTATTGAAAAATCTCCAAAATCTAAAAATTTTTTCGGTATGGAAAAATTTCTTAAAAATTGTAAATTTTTCATCGTAACATTTATTGAGTGATGTGTTTTATCTAAAAATCTAAAGATTCTGAATCATTTTACCTCTTTCAATCAAAAAAAAAATCTACAAAATTCCAATCATCATTAAAAATTCTATTAAATTTGTTAAACAAATAGGCAAACAAAAACGGGTTAAATCAATACAAATTGTATGGAAAAATAATGATAATGAAATTGTAAGATATAAGTCAATACCAATTTAAAACAACAAAACGTTTCAATATATTTATAACATTTTACAAATTGATAAATAAATTATTCATGAATTTGTTTTGTTTTTTGATCCTAAAAGTTATCAAATTTATACTTCATTTTGTTTTTTTTTTTTTTTTTATTAACACTTTAGCAAGTACCTTTTCTTTTCTTATCAAATTCGTTTTACTTGTTTACTAACCTCAGGACACCAAAATTCACGTTTAACTTTACGAAATATTTCCAAAGGACGTTTTGACTCTTCATTGATTTCAGCAGCATATAAAGCCAATACAAAGGTACGTCCCAAAAGAAATATCAATGAATACCAAAAATATAATGTATGTGTGAATGAAGGTTTTTTTCTGCAAAAATGAAAGATAAATATTACAAAAAGATCAAAATCAAATAATAAATATTTGAAATTTTCAACCTTTAAATAAAAAAAGGTAAAATTTGAAATATTTAAAAAGAAAAATAGCAATGATAAAGCGTTTAGACTGTATATAAAATTTTATTTTAATTTAGTTAAACAATTTTTTATAATATAAAATTATATTTCGTATTATTTTTGAAGTTATTTGTAAACGACATTTTTTTTAAGGCATATTTTTAGGCAGAGCAAATATCATTCCTTTTACTTTAAAAAACCTTACGACTTTAATTATTTTTTTGGCAATCAAGAGCTAATTGTTTTTTATAACACTGACAATGATGTCTAATGATTTCAGTATTTTTAAAACATTTCGTAAAATATTGAAATAATATGTTACATAACTTTTTTGAGCCTAAAAGTATGCACGAATTTTTTACAGAAATCATCGAAAACCATTAAGTATGTATATTTTTGATCCATGATCGACTCTAAGATGAAGTTCGTCTGTTAATCTCTTTGTAAATGGCAAAATCAGATTTCTTCCCTGAAAGGTTTCCCCTTGAAGAACTAAACTAAACTAAAAGTATTGCAACTGTAACCATAGGATTACAAACGTAATTTTTTCGACCCGCCCCGATTTTCAGAAGTAGATATAAAAACAAGTAAGAAAGTTATAGTCGGTCACGACCGACCATATGATACCCTACACCTAGGGTTGCCAGACGGCCGGAAATGGCCTGGATTTTCCACACTCAAAAAAATAAAACTGTAAAGTTAACTAATTTTTTTTTGTTAACTCGAGTTTACTGGCTTTTTAGCAAATTTTTAGTTAAAATCAGCGTTTTAACTTCTTTTTTTAGTTAAGTTCAATTTACGAAAATACTAGTTTTGAACAAATTTTGAATTAATTTTTTTTGTTGACTTCAAAACTGAGTTTACGAATTTTTACTAATTAATTTGCTGATTTTTCGTAACAAATTTGTTAAGTGGAATTTCTTGCGAAGCCTCCTATGCAAATCTCATAAGTTCTACTTAAGCTGATGAAAAAATAGAAAAAATAAACTTTTAATTTTTTACAAAATATTTTCTAAATTTTAGTTTACGAAAAGTAACAAAAAGTTTAGCTGAATTCAACTAATTTTTTTGTTAATATATGTACATAAAAACGTTACGAAATTTCAGCTAAATTTTTAGTTAAAGTTACGTTTTTTTTTGCTATATTCGTTCTACGAAAAGTTAACTAAATATTTTTAGTTAAATTAACTAAAAATTTAGTAGGCCCAAAATCAGGTGCTTTTTTAGTTAAATTTAACTAAATTTTTTGTTAACTTTACAGTTTTTTTTTTTTTGAGTGCAGTTATTTAGGGTCTGGTCCAGTTTGCACTTAAAATATAATTTTTCCAGTTAAAAAATAATTTCTTTTATTTTAACATTTTTTTTTTATATAATATATTTTACGTTTTTTGACTACTTTTTGAATAAAACATAAATCTTTTCACTACTTTTAAGTGTGCAATTATTGCTGCATTTCCACTACTTTTTTTATTACTTTTTCAAGCTTCTCGCAGTCTAGTGTTGATTTCAGCATGAAGGTTTTCCTTGAGATCTTCGGTGATCTGAGGATTGTTTGGTGAACATTTTGCTTTTCAAATAAACACAAAAAAAGAGCGGTCACACCTGCAGATAAGGGCCAGCTATTGATATCGCACGTTCAGGGAATTTTAACTGGCCACCAGATTTTCCGATTTGACCATTTTGGGCATATTTTTGTGGGGTTATTTGAAAAGAGCTCAACATCAACATTCCGAGATGATTGAATATGTAGTGGAAATGCTTCAAAAGGGGCACATTTTGCCGTGGCCAATAAATGCAGCCATTTGATTGATGTTATATTCGAAAAGAAGTCTAAAATATCTTACTTTTGAAAATCAGCCGATTTGTTTTAAGTTATTAAATAATCCAGTAACTTTTTTAAAATCCAGGTGAATTTTTTCCATTTTCCAGTTATTTCACTTTTAGTATCTGGCAACCCAACCTACACCAGTGTTTTCCGGAAAATGGGTCTCAAGTCCAAACATGGACCGATTGGATCTATCTTTTGTTAGATCTTTATTTAGTGCAGAAAACACACACAGATCAAATTTTAGTGGAATTGGTTTATTTTTTTGCCAATATCGGTCGAAATTTTGATATAGGGAACTAAGTTCAAAAATGGACCAATTATATTCCAATTTGATTTGGTTAATAAAGTACACGTTTAACACCTAAAAATAAAATTTTTATCAAATATTTCCATTTTTAGGAATTTTGAGGGAATTATGTGAATATCGGGAGGGTGCTTTGTATGGGGACTACCAGAAGGACTGAAATTTGGATTGATGATTCGTGCATACAAAATTTGATTACCTGTAAAATTTCAAAGCGATATCTAGTAAAATACAGTTATTTAAGCCTAATCCAAAGGGGCGTTTGTATGGGGGCTAGGTCTGAACATGGACCGATTTTTTCCAATTTCAATAGGCTTCGTCCTTGGGCCAAAAGATGCTTAAGTTTCAAATTGCAAGTCAATTGGTTGAAAATTGACTTTTATCTAAATCGACTCAAAAAGTGATTCTGAGTCGATCGGTATACTTGAAGGTAGGGCTAGGACAAATATTTCGGGTAGTTACAAACATCAGCACAAACTCATTATACCCTGTACCATAGAGTGGTGTAGGGTATAATTAATTTAAATAATGATTAAAGTAAAACAGGTCCAAATAAAAGGTCAATTTGTACTCAAATCTAAGCAAGATCGGTTATAAAAAATTCAGAAAAATTTAAAAATAAACAGAAAGATTATAAAATTAAATAATACTTTTTTTAAAAACATACTAAAAGATTACTTTTTGATAAATAGTTTTGGTATTTATTATCAAAAAAAAATTACTTTGGTACTTTTGTAAAAAATTACTATTTTGGTGCGTTTTGTATATTAGTACTTTTTTGAAAAAACAAGTACTGTTTTTAAACTTTTTATTAAAAGGCACTTCAACGAAATATAGTAATTTTTATTAAAAATAATTTTAAACGAAAAGTACCAAAATAGTACATTTATTGCAAAAGTACCATGTAGTCAAAAAGGGACATTTTTTTAACTTTTTATATTCCTAAGTTTCCGAGAAATTTTTAATTCTAATAGACCTTAAACTTTTGTGGTACAAATTTGAGGCCAATCGGATTAAATTTACCTGTGGCGTCCGGCAGTCAAAATTTTGGATTTTTGAAAACTTAAAAAAAAAAATCTAAAAAAATACATTAGGCATTCCAGGCCAAATCAATCACTTTTTGACCCGACCCCCTTCGATTAATTTTTTTAGTACGTATTAAATGTTTTAGTACGTATTAAATGCAACTTGCACTCAAATTTTAAGCCTTTTATACCAAATTGGTGTTGTGGAATAAATTTTTTCAAAATGGCAATTTTTTTTTTAAAATTAAAAAATTTTAATTTTCAATTAATTTTTACCAGTAAAATATATAGATATCTTAAAAAAAGTTGGACAACGTTTTGTTGGTATTTAAATGTAGTTTTAGAAAAAAATATGAAAAAATTATTAAAATTAATTATCACTTATTTTTTAACGTTTAAAAATTAAATTCGACTTTTTGAAAAAGTCCGAAACCTTAAATTTTTTTTAAGTCTAAAAATTCTACTCTAAACGCAACTTTTAAGCCATAATTCGATATGTGATTACAATTCGTTCTATTTTTTTTTTAAATTTTGAAAGTTGCACTTTTTTTTTACTCGGGTTTATTTTATATGGTGCTCCAAAACCGAAGGGGGTATATATTGGCCTCAAAATTGTACCACATAAGTGTTAGGCCTAGGAGAATAAAATGTTGCCCAGTCTAATGTAGTACATTTTAACAAAAGTACCAAATATTAATTTCTTTTTATAGTACCAAAATAGTAATTTAAAAAAAAAAAGTACCAGAATTTTAATAAAAGGTACCTAAAAAATCAATCGATATCGATTTTCATCTCCCCCCTTAGTCATTTAAAATAGACTAAAACCATCCATCCAAAAAATTGTACTTCTTCATGAAGGGGCGAATTCGGATAAGAGGCACTTGAAGAACTAAACGAACCTTAGAAAAATGCAATTTTTACAGGTATCCTTTTTATGTCAGAAGATGAAAGAAAGTCTTGCAATTGGAGCCAGTTGATTTAAAAATATTATTTTGTCGGCCCGCCTAGTAACAATTAGAAGTTTTTTTGTAATTTTACAAGCTTTTTACTAATAAAATTATAAATTTACAACTTTTTTGGCGCAATAAAACTTACAGAGTTGGGCAAAGGGTAAATACCCAAATGGTAAAGCCCGGAAAAATAGGCAAATTGGGTAAAAATTGGTAAACACCCAGGTATTTTTAAAAAATGTTGTAGAAAATTTGGTAAACAAAAACATTTTGCAGCAAAATTTAATTAATTTTATACTAAATTTTATCAACCAAAATAACAATGCTTACAGAGCAGTTGGAAAATAAGAACTTAAGTCAATAACTACTATATGAATTTTGATTTTTTTTTAGATTTTCCCAATTTGTTTACAGTTAGTATTAGAGGGGTCATTGTTTTAAGAAATAAAATACTTTTTTAACAAAAACTAGTAATTTTTTTACAAAAAAAATTGTACTTTTTTAGAAAAAAATTTTACTTTTTTTAAAAAAATAGTACTTTTTTAAAAAAAATAGTACTTTCTTAGAAAAATAGTTATTTTTTAGAAAAAAAGTTATTTTTTAGAAAAAAAAGTACTTTTTTAATAAAATAGTATTTTGTTAGAAAACTAACACTTTTTTGGTAAAATAGTAATATTTTAGAAAAGTATGTATCACCTTTAGGACAAAAAACGTTATTTTTCAAGAAAAAAGTACTTATTTAGAAAAAATTTATTTTTTTTTCCTAAAAAGTATTATTTAAGAAAATGTAGTACCTTTTAGAAAAAAAATTACTTCTTAGACAAACAAGTACTTTTTTTAAAAAGTAAATTTTTTACTACTTTAAAAAAAAAAGTACTTTGTTCTAAAAAAAGTATTAGAAAAGTACTACATGTATCACATATAAGACAAAAACGTTCTTTTTCAGGAAAAAAGTACTTATTTAGAAAAAAATTTATTTTTTTTTTCCTAAAAAGTATTATTTAAGAAAATGTAGTAATTTTTAGAAAAAAATTTACTTTTTAGACAAACAAGTACTTTTTTAAAAAAGTAAATTTTTTCCTACTTTAAAAAAAAAAGTACTTTGTCCTAAAAAAAGTATTAGAAATGTACTATATGTATCACCTTTAAGACAAAAACGTTCTTTTTCAGGAAAAAAGTACTTATTTAGAAAAAATTTTACTTTTTTTCCTAAAAAGTATTTTTTAAGAAAATGTAGTACTTTTTAGAAAAAAAAATTACTTCTTAGACAAACAAGTACTTTCCTTAAAAAGTAAATTTTTTACTACTTTTAAAAAAAAGTACTTTGTTCTAAAAAAAGTATCTTTTTCTAAAAAAAGTGATTTTTTTCTAAAAAATTTACTTTTTCTAAAAAAAAGGTATTTTTTTCTAAAACAGATACTTTTTCTAAAAGAAGTAATTTTTTTCTAAAAAAAATACTTTTTTCCTAAGAAAGCACTTTTTGTTAAAAAAAATACTTTTCTAAAAAAAAAGCATTTTAATACTAAATTTTTAAATAAAAGTTCTTTTTTCCAAAAAAAAAATACGTTTTTGTCTAAAAAGTACATTTTTTCTAAAAAGTACTTTTTCATAAAAAAGTACTATTAGAAAAAAGTATTTTTTTCTAAAAAAAATACTATTTTACCAAAAAAGTGTTAGTTTTCTAACAAAACACTATTTTATTAAAAAAGTACTTTTTTTTTCTAAAAAATAACTTTTTTTCTAAAAAATAACTATTTTTCCTAAGAAAGTACTATTTTTTTTAAAAAAGTACTATTTTTTTTAAAAAAAGTAAAATTTTTTTCTAAAAAAGTACAATTTTTTTTGTAAAAATATTACTAGTCTTTTCTACAAAAATACTTTTCTAAAAAAAAGCATTTTAATACAAAATTTTTTAAAAAAAAGTACTTTTTTCTTAAAAAAAAAAACTTTTTTGTATAATAAGTAAATTTTTTTCTAAAAAATACTTTTAACCAAAAAAGTACTTTTTTATAAAAAAAGTAATATATTTTTACTATTAGAAAAAAGTACTTTTTTTAGAAAAAGTAATTTTTTCCAAAAAAAAAAATACTTTTTTGTCTAAAAAGTAAATTTTTTCTAAAAAGTAATTTTTACAAAAAAAGTACTTTTTTATAAAAAAAAGTACTATATTTTTACCATTAAAAAAAAGTACTTTTATTAGAAAAAAGTACTTTTTTCCTAAAAAAAATACTTTTTTGTCGAAAAAGTAATTTTTTTCTAAAAAGTAATTTTCTTTTCTTAAAAGTACTTTTTTCCAAAAAGTACCTTTTTTCTGAAAAAGTACTATATTTTCTTAAATAATACTTTTTAGGAAAAAACACAATTTTTTCCAAATAAGTAGCATTTTTTCTAAAAAACTACCATTTTTTCTAAATAAGTACTTTTTTTCCTGAAAAAGTACGTTTTTTACTTAAAGGTGCTATAGTATTTTTCTAAGAAGTACTATTTTACCAGAAAAGTGATACTTTTTCTAAAAAAAGTACTAAAACTGTAAAAACTAGTAAGAAAGTTATAGTCGGTCAAGACCGACCATATGATACCCTACACCAGTGTTTTCCTGAAAATGTGTCACAAGTACGAACATGGACCGATTGAATATGTCTTTTGTTAGATCTTTATTTAGTGTAGAAAACAGATACAGATCAAATTTTAGTGGAATTCGATTATTTTTTTGCCAATAGACCGATTTAACTGAATATCGGTCGAAATTTATATATGGGGGACTAAGTCCAAAAACGGTCCGGTTATATTTCGATTTGATTAGGTTACTAAAGTACACGTTTAACACCTAAAAATAAAGTTTTTATCAAATATTTCCATTTTCATGAATTTTGAGGGAATTATGTGAATATCGGGAGGGTGGTTTGTATGGGGCCTACCAGAAGGACTGACCCGATTCCTTTGAAATTTAGAATGATGATTCGTTCATACAAAATTTGATTACCTGTTTAATTTCAAAGCGATATCTATATTATAATACGGTCATTAGAGTCCTTTGAGCCTAATCCAAAGGGGGCGTTTGTATTGGGGCTTGGTCTTAACATGGACCGATTTTCTCCAATTTCAATAGGCTTCGTCCTTGGGCCAAAAGATGCTTAAGTTTCAAATTCCAAGCCAATTGATTGAAAATTGCGACCTGACGGATGGACGGACGGACGGACGGACATCGCTAAATTGACTCAAAAAGTAGTTCTGAGTCGATCGGTATACTTGAAGGTAGGTCTAGGACCAATATTTCGGGTAGTTACAAACATCAGCACAAACTCATTATACCCTGTACCACAGAGTGGTGTAGGGTATAAAAATTGGGAAAATCTAAAAAAAAAAATCGAAGTGTTCAATTTGGCATGGAATGCCCCATATACGTATTTATTTTTGAAAAAATTACTCATTTCAAATGACGATTCAGCTTATTGACAACCAGAGCTTGCCATATGTTCGATTTCTAATGCTTTTTATAAATACCCAAATAAATTCCCAAAAAAGGTATTTATCTTTTATTTACCCGGTATTTTCCCATGGATCGGCTAAATACCGGGTAGAATCCCATCACTACTCACAAGGAATTCTTGTGAATTTACAAGTTTTTTTTTTGTAAAATTATCTTGAAAATTTGTAAAATTACAAAAAAAATTGTAAAATTACAAAACAAAACCGTAAACCTCTATCAAAATTTTTTTGTTAAAAAACAAGAAAAACTGTCAAATATTGGTAAAATGGGATTACGAGACTATTTCTAATAATTTTTAATTAATTTGTAAAATGTGATTGCGAGACTTTTTCTAATAATTTTACAAAGTTTTTTGTGTGTAACAATCCAAAAAGGTTTTTAAACGCAATTTTCTAAATTTATTTTCCACATTTCCCATCTTTTACACACAGTCTAAACGCCTTATCTAGGTTTAAAAACTTACTGAATACTTTTTAAAATTTTATTACAAATAAAATAGAGATTATTTGATAAACATAACATGGTTATGATGGCAATAACATCATCGACAGCATCCAATAATCTACATAACTTACGATAGTTTTTTCTACATTCTCTCCAAAATTCTTTTGTGGTTGGCTAAAAATTTAATACAATAAAACGATAACTAATCTCTGATAAGTTTTACAAAAAACCAACCTTATTTAAATATAATTCCATATGATTATTTAGTTGACGAAATTTTGATGTTAATGCTACACACAAACACATTAAAAATATATCATTGAAATTCCAGGCAAATGTTGACAGAACATTAACAACTTTAACCACAACACCCACTAGGGTGGTGTAATCCAAAAAGTAAAATAATTCCGAAAAACTTGAAAATAAGAAACTATCAATGGGATCATTTTCAAAACGGGGACATCGATTGACGTAGTAAATTATTTTAAGCATACTAAGTAAATGTTCTCCTTTTGCGGTTTTGTGGAAATTAAAATTATGTTTGAAAATAGAAAAGTTTGATGTTAGAATGAAAACTGTTTTTATAATTAATGTAAATTTAATACATTAGTTAATTAAATCCCTAAAGTATGCTGCAAAGTTTTAGCTTGAAAGTATGCAACACTTTTAAACTTATGCTTAATAATAATACAGTTAAGTGAACAGTGTTACTTATACTTTAATAAAAATTAAAAGGATTTTCTAATACAAGTTAAGTTAAATAAATAAAATACTTTTATATCAAAAGAAGTTAAAAGTCCTGCACTTACACCCAGGGGATCCAGGAGTCCCGGCGCCTCTTGTGGGCGTCTTAATAAAAAGTACCACAATTAAAAAAGCACTTTTCACTAAAATGTACTTTTAATGTTTTTGAACTTTTAGTAATAAGGCACTTTTTGTAAAAAGGTATTTTTTGTTATAAGACACTTTTCAATGAAAAGTACTATTTTGGTACTTTATAAAAGTGAAAGGTTCAAATTTGTTTTTTTTTTTTGTCAAAAAGTACTTTTTGGTACTTTTTGCTATTTACGAAAAGAACCAAACCGAACAACATTTTATAAAAAAGTGCCAATATAGTATGTTTTAAAAACGTTGGCACTTTTTGACGACAATGTAAAAATAGTCCTTTGTTACGATAACAATCAAAATAGCACTTTGACAAAAAGTAGCAAAATAATACTTCATAGCTGTAAAAAGTACTTTTTTTGGTTATAAAGTAACAACATAGTTATCTTTAACAAAAGGTACCCAAATAGTACTTTTTGATAAAAAGTATTGATACTACTATTTTGGTAATTTTGGTAAAAAAAATATTATTTTGGTCCTTTTTGTAAAACAGTACTATATTTGTACATTTCGTAAGAAAGTATTACTTTAGAACTTTGTATCAAAAAGTACATTGTACTTATTTAAAAGTACTACTCAACGAAAACTACCAAATTTGGTAAAATAATAAATTTTTTGGTTCTCTCCGTAAAAAAGTACTTTTCTTATTATTTTTTAACTGGTACTTTTCGTTGAAAAGTACTTTTACCAAAAAGTACCAAAATATGGAAAATAGTACTTTTTGATAAAAAGTACCAAAATATGACTTATTTAATAAAGTTTCAAGAGAGTTTTTTTTTTTTTGCTTAAAGTATTAAAAAAGTACTTCTCAACAACAATTACAAATATACTACTTTTTTACAAAAAATACAGAAATACTCCTTTTTTACAAAAAGTACCGAAATATTACTTTATAATTGTTAAAAATTACTATTTTGGTACTTTTTGGAAAAAGTACTATCTTGTTACTTTTTTAAAAAATTATTAATTTGATACTTTTTAAAAATATAACTATTTTGGGTACTGTGGTACTTTTTTTTATAAAGTGCTATTCAACGAAAAGTAAAAAAATAACACTTTTTTAGGAATAGACTCAAATAAGTACTTTTTACAAATACCACTGAAGTAGTTTTTATAGCTGTAAAAAAGTATTTCTTGGCACATTTTGCAAAAATGTGCAATATAACTTCTTTTAACAAAAAAGTACTATTTCGTTTCTTTTTGTAAAAAAGTTCTTTCTGGGTAGTTTTTCAAAAAGTCGATTTTGGTACTTTTTATCTTACAGTACTTTTTATCAAATTTGGTTAAAGAAGTACTATTTTGGTTCTCTTCGTAAAAAAAGTACTTTTCTAATTAATTTTGTAAAAAATATATTTTTGGTACTTTTTGTTGAAAAGTACTTTTTAACAAAAAAATACCAAAATATCCGAAATAGTACTTTTTTATAAAAAGTACCAAAATATGAATTTTTTAATAAAATACCAAGAGAGTTTTGTTTTTGATGAAACTATTAGGAAAATTACTTTTTAACAAGTACAAATATGCTACTTTTTAAAAATACTACTTTTATACAAAAAGTACCGAAATAGTACTATAAGTTGTTGAAAATTACTATTTTGGAACTTTTTGAAAAAAGGAAACTTTTGTTACTTTTTTAAAAATGTACTTTTTATAAAAGGTACTTTTTTAAAAAGATCTATTTTGGATACTATTAAATTTTTTGTAAAAAGTACTATTCAACGAAAAGTGCCAAAAAAATGATTTTTTTTTAAACATGAAAATAGCACTTTTTTACGAAAAGATTCAAATTAGTACTTTTTACAAAAAGTACTAAAATAGTTTTTTTAGCTGTAAAAAAGTACTATTTTTGTACATTTTGCAAAAAAGCACTATTTTGGTTCATTTTGCAAAAAAGTACTATTTTCTTTCTTTTTGTAAAAAAGTTGTATCCGGGTAGTTTTTTAAAAATGTCCCACCATGGTACATTTAGGCAAATAGTATTAATTTGATACTATTTTTAATAAAATAAGTGCTTTTGTACTTTTTTGTTAAAAATAACTATTCAACGAAAAGTACTAAACAATAGTTTTTTAAAAAAGTACCAAAAAAAATAATTTTTTCAATAAATAGCAAATTGTAGTTTTTTAAAATAAGTACCAAAACAGTAGTTTTTTAGGAGTACCAAAAAAGCACTTCATAATAACTACCAACACATTTTTATTAAAAAGAACGGAAAAGTTGTTATACTTTTTAATTGACTATTTAAGTACCCCTAGTACTACAACGGCTCTCAAACTCAAAGTCAATGGTAAGATTTTGTTACTTTTTGTCAAAAAGTACTGTTTTGGTACTTTTAGTAAAAAAGTAATATATTGGTACTTTTCATAAAAGAAGTCCTTCTTGTAAAAAAATAATATTTTGGTGCTTTCTATTTAAAAATACTTTATTGGTGCTTATTTTTTTTTAAATAGTACTTTTTTGGATGCCTTTCGTTTTATACTAAATTTTAACAAAATGTTCACAAAATAGTATATTTTTTAGAATGAGTGCCAAAATATAACTTTTTTTTTGCAAAAAGTTCTAAACACACTTTTTTAAATAAGCGCCAAAATACTACAGTTTTGCATTAAGTACCAAAATTGTAGTTTTTTTAAATAAGTACCACAACAGCACTTTTTTTCAAAAAGTACCAAAAAAGCTTTTTATAATAAATACCAATACTTTTTATTAAAAAGCACTTTTTAAGTATCCGTGTCTTCACAATGGAAAAGTTCCAATACTTTTTAACTGACTATTTAAGTATCCGTGGTATTATAACGGGTCTCATAATCTATTGGTTCTCTCATAGTCTATTGGCTCTCAACTTATAACCTTACCTAAGTGCTTTTATAAAAATGTAATATTTTGTTACTTGTTGTAAAAAATTACTATTTTGGTACTTTTAGTAAAAAAAGTAATATTTTGGTACTTTTTGTAAAAAAAAAATATGTTGGGGCTTTCTATATAAATATACTTTATTGGTGCTTATTTTGTTTTAACTATTTTTTGGGGTACTTTTCGTTTTATACTAAATTTTAGTAAAATGTCCCAAAATAATTAATTTTTTAAAATAAGTACCAAAATAGTACTTTTTGCAAAAAGTACTAAATACTACTTTTAAAAAAAAATTACCAGCTTTTAACAAAAAGTATCAAAATAGTGCATTTGCTACAAAAGTACCTAAAAAGTACTTTTTTATAAAAAGTACCAAAATAGTACTTTTTATAGGAATTACCAAAATAGTACTTTTTAACAAAATAGTATCAAAATATATTTTTTTACGAAAAGTACCAAAATATATATGTTTACGAAAAGTACCAAAATAATACTTTTAATAAAAACTACTAAATAAGTATTTTTAATAAAAGTTACCAAAAAAATTGTTTCTTTTTACTAGTTATTATACACTTTAAACCTCTTCCTTTACTTTGTTAACAAAAACGATTGAATTCATTTATTCAAAGATAAGTACTTTTTGATTAAAAGTATCAAAATTGCACTTTTTTATAATAAGTATTAAAATAGTACTTTTTAATAAAAAGTATTAAAAAGTAACTTTTAAGTAATATTTGTAGTTGAGTGCGATATATTACCTAAATTACACTATGCTACAAAAAACACAAAATTTGAATATTCTTTTGAAATGAGGTAGTGAAGGTTGTAGGTCTCGTAGAAAAGATCACAAAAATGCCCATCAAACTTGCCAGACACCCTCAAATTTTAAAGTTATTGTCAAAAAACTTTTTTTTTGGGACTTTTCTCACTAAACCACGTGTAACTTAAGAAGTTTTCAACCGATTTTAATTTTTTTTACTGTTTTGGATAGAAGAAGGATAGGCCTTTTTATGTGTGTAACCGATTTTTAAAATCGGTTAAAAATTTTCCGAATTATACAAGGTTTAGTGAGCAAAGTCCCAAAAAAACGTTTTTTGACAATAACTCTAAAATTTGAGGGTATCTGGCAAGTTTAATGGGCATTTTTGTGATCTACTCGACAAAACCAACAACCTATACCATGTCAAATCAGAAGTATTTTTTCACTGTAGCACAGTGTTATTAATTAGTTTATATGCTACAAAATTTAAGCCTAAAAGTTCGCAGCACTAATAGAGCTATTGGTTATTTTACCACGATTATTTAAACAAAATAATCCATTATTTGATTTAATCATAATTTTTGGTGGTTTTACAAAACCACTATTTGTTTGAACTGATCCCAAAATTTTGGATTTTAATGAAATGACAGAAGAAGTAGAAGAATAAGAACAGAAAGGTAATTGAAAATAAACAGATTTGTAAAATAATCCCTAAATTATGCTATAAAAATTCTATTTCAAAGTATTCAATAGTGATTTACGTCTGTTTTAATCATTAACATTTTAAAGCACATAATTTCATTAATCGTGGTGGTGGGTATTTCAAAAAGTA
The DNA here is from genome assembly GCA_963921195.1 of Pegoplata infirma. Lineage (NCBI taxonomy): Eukaryota > Metazoa > Arthropoda > Insecta > Diptera > Anthomyiidae > Pegoplata > Pegoplata infirma. Next base: position 29,144,021 of record OY992539.1, read on the forward strand.
TTTGAAATATATCTTGGCTATTTTTATTATACCCTACACCACACTGTGGTACAGGGTATAATGAGTTTGTGCTGATGTTTGTAACTACCCGAAATATAGGTCTTAGACCCACCTTTAAGTATACCGATCGACTCAGAATCACTTTTTGAGTCGATTTAGCGATGTCCGTCCGTCCGTCCGTCCGTCCGTCCGTCTGTCTGTCTGTCTGTCTGTCTGTCTGTCTGTCTGTCTGTCTGTCTGTCTGTCTGTCTGTCTGTCTGTCCATGTAAACGGTGTAAACACGATACAGGTCGCAATTTTTAATCAATTGACTTGAAATTTGAAACTTAGGCCCCCAAGGACGAAGCCTATTGATATTGGAAAAAATCGGTCCATATTTAGACCTAGCCCCCATACAAAGGTCCCCTTTAGTTTTGACTCAAATGACTCTAATAACCGCATTATAATATGTATCGTTTCAAAATTTGGCAGGGAATCATGTTTCATCCACACAAATCATCATTCCGATTTTTAAAGAAATCGGACCAGTTCTTCTTGTAGCCCCCATACAAACCACCTTCCCGATTTTCACATAAATCTCTCAAATTTCATGAAAATAGAAAATATTTAATAAAAATTTTGTTTGTGTATGTTTAACGCGTACTTAAATAACCTTATCAAATCTAATAATCATCGGACCAGTTATGGACTTAGGCCCCTTGCCCGATTATTCGCCCGATATTCAGTTGAAGCGGTTTGGTGTCAACAAATAGAAGCCTATTTCACTCAAATTTGATTTGTGAGTGTTTTTTACACTTATTAAAGATTTGACAAAATATAGATCTAATCGGTCCATCGGACCCATTTTTCGGGAAACTCTGGTGTAGGGTATTATATGGTCGGTATTGATCGACAATAATTTTCTTACTTGTTTTTTAATTTAAACATTCATTTCCGAAATTCCAATTGCAAAAACTAAAAACTTTAACAGATTCTTATAGAAATCTCAAAGAAATAAATATTCAAGCTCGAGGTCATGACCTCTTTGAAATTCTTTAAATTAAAGGTCATATAAAAAAACAACTTTTATTTTTATAAAAATATTTTTTTTTCTCTTTCTAGACAATCTAAACGCCATACCCAATCACTAAATAAACTTACTGTAAACTCTTAAAAAGTTTATTACATATAAGATAAAGATTATTGGATAAACATAACAGCGTTATAACAGCAATAGCATCATCTACCGTATCCAATAGTCTACATAATTTTCGATAGTTTTTTCTACATTCAATCCAAACTTTGGCAGGAGTAGGCTAAAAATATATACATACAACAATTTTAAAATAACTTTCGTCTGATAAACATTTTAAAAAGAAAAAAAAAACTTTTGTTTTTAACAGACCTTTATCATATTGATTTCCATAAACTTATTGAGTTGACGAAACTTTGAGGACAATCCCACACATAAGCACATAACAAAAATATCATTAAAGCTCCAAGCAAATGTTGATATAACATTTACAACCTTTCCTAATACTCCAGCCCAAGTGGTATACTCAAGAAAGTAAAAAATTTGTGCAAAATTTGAATATAAGAAACTATTAATCGGATTATTTTCCAATATCGGACATCGATTGACAAAGTAGACTATCGTAAGCATACTGAGAATATGTTCACCTTGGATTTAAAAGAATGAAAAATAAATAGGAAAAATAGAAAGAGAAATGGAAAAGGAAAGTTTAACAAATTTGTTTGTTTATATTAGATTTAATAAAAAAAAAAACACATCCTTAAAGTAGACTACAAAATATAAGCTTAAAAGTATGCAATATATTTTTTTTCTACATAGGATATTTATTTCTCTATAAGTAGGTTTTAAAAGATCAGCCTTAAAGTATGCAACACTTTTTTTATTTCTGGTTATTACTACACTAAAAGATTATAAGAAACTTTAGGAATATCGATACTTTTTCGATGTATATCGACTTAAAATCAATTGTGAATTACGACTTAACGGGGGTTCACACCCATCTTTCGATGAGTTACAAACGGAATGACAAAATATATATATTTTTATTTGCCGATTCTTGGGGGGATAAAATATTTCAAATGCAACCGTTTTTATAGTGTTTAGATTACCAATAAAATTTTCTCAGATTTCTATACAGTCTAAACGCTTTATCTAAACATACATCTAAACTTACTGAAGACTTTTTAAAATTTGTTTGCAAATAAAATAAAGATTATTGCATAAACATAACATTGTTATAACGGTAATCGCATCATCTACTGCTTCAAGTAATCTACATAATTTTCGATAGTTTTTTCTACATTGAATCCAAACTTCAGCAGAGGTGGGCTAAATAAAATGTATACAACAATTTATGAATAATTTGTTCTTAAGATAATAAAGTACTCCCATGTACGAAATGAATTAGATCTAAACAAATATTCTCATATCAGTTATAATCTGTTCATATCTAATTAAGTATATTTGTATCTGATCAGATCTGTTAGATCCAGAATTATTTTCTGGATCTGTTCCCAGTCGGCAAAAAAAAAATCACCCCTGACATCTTCATACAATTTTTCAAAATGTCCCCTATGACATGTCAGCAGTTTGTCAGGGGTTGTTTAAACGAATTGTTGGTGGCCACCGATACTGGTGGACACTGCTGACCAACTAATGACATGTCTTTGGGGACATTTTGAAAAATTGTATGAAGATGTCAGCGATTTCATAAAGGGAGAGTCATTAGCATGTCAGGGGTGATTTTATTTTGAAAATTCAATTATTGTATCAATCGGCACAAAAAAATTACAGCTGACATACTGCTGCCCCTTCCTTTATAAAATGTATGTCTTCATACAATTCTTCCAAATGTCCAAATGACAAGTCAACATGGTAAGCCGTTGTCTACAAATTTTGTTAATGTCCACCGATTCTAGTGGGCACTGCTGACCAACTCCTGACTTGTTCTTAGGGGCATTTGGAAAAATTGTATGAGGATGTCAGCAATTTTATAAAGAGAGGCTCAGCAGTATGTCAGCGGTGTTTTTTTTTTTGCCGACTGGGGAGCAGTTCAAGTACATCACGAAAATGAGGTTCAAATTTCAGATTTGATTTGATATAATTTAATATAATTAGACATGTTATAATCCATTTTTACACGGATTTTTTCATTTTGGCTTTTAAACCGACCTTTTTCGAATGGGCTTCCTTCATATACTTATTTAGCTGTCGAAATTTAGCGGACAGTGCCACAGATAAGCACATTACAAATAAATCATTGTAACTCCAGACAAATGTTGATAAAACATTTATTATTTTAACCACAATACCGATAAAGGTGTTATATTCTACAAAATAATATAATTCCCCAAAACTTGAAAACAAGAAACTATCAATAGGATTATTTTTAAAAACGGGACATCGATTGACGTAGTAGAGTACCGTAAGCATACTAAGTAAATGTTCTCCTGGGAGAGAAAAGAGAAATAAGAATAGTTAAGAGAAATAGGGAAAGACAGAAGAGTATGATTGAGATAAAACTGATTTATTATTTATTATACATGTAATACATTTAAATGCCTTTAAGTAGGCTACAAAAATTTTACCTATTAAAAATATTATATGATCTTAGAAGATCACAAAATCTTGCGTGGAACACCTTCGCCTATAGAATCTTTAATTCTAAATTGGTATTATTTTCAGGCAGCACTCTTAAGTGGTAAAATCCTAGCAAACAATTTTAAAATTTTCGGTAAGAACCTATGTCGATGCAATTAGTATATAGGCCCCTGCTTGGGCGCTACTTACTTGATAATTTTGTAGGTAAACCAATTCTTCTGGATTTTTGTGTTTATCAGAAATTTTTTTTTCCTAATAAGACAAATCGAAACCGCATTTTTAAAATTTTTCTGTAAGTGAAAAACTCTTCTACTGACAAGGGAAGTATCTCAACCCTTATGAACCGATTTGCCTTAAACTTAAAATATATATAAAAGAGACGATTTTTATGTTGGGGTGTCTAGTCTTATCGGCCATATCAACGTTTAAAAATATCGTTGTGCCCTTATGAAACAATGTGAACCTTCGGGAGAATTTCGATAGCTCCCGAACTAACAGGAATATGGCCTTGACCAAAAATAAGTGTTCACTTATATTTAATAAAGATTATTCCGTATGCAAATAGATATCGTAGCTCTATGTCTTCACATAAATACCCCCCAAAATTTACACATTTTCATGAGGTTATGCCACCGTTGGATACGCATTTAAAAAACCTTTCTTCTCATATGAAAAGATCATATAGTTTCTTAGAAAGAAATGGCTGAAAAATCCAAAAAACGATTTTTTCACCACTTGCTTACCTATTTGTTGAAACCCTAAATCCCAGATAAGGCCGATAAGCCGAGACACACAACCTTAGAATTGTCTCTTTTATATATATTTTAAGTTTCAAGAAAATCGGTTTATAAGGGTTGAGATACTTCCCTTGTCAGTATATAGACTGGGATCTTACAATAACATAGAGGGTTTTGGAAAAGTTGATATGATATGATAATACAATTTATCAATTGGTTTTGATTATGATGAAGAGAAATACTGATTCGGTGAAAACTCAAAACGTGCAACATCCTTTACTTGGAATTATTGAAGACTTCTTGGGCACGAATGATCCCGAATTTAATTCCTTAAAAGTTCGGAATCTAGGCACACGCATTGTATTTCGGGTTCCTTCGAAGAACTCACAATTCGGGTTTTGACGCCCTTTCAAATTCCATATCGAGGACCCTTGAGAGATACCCGAGCAGTGAAATTATCGTGGCAGGAGATTTTATTGTTCACAGCCCTTCCTAGATTCTTCGATCTAACAATTCGACTCCCGTTAGCGATATCGTCGAGTTATTTACCACGCAAAATCTCCTGTTGAAATGATTGAACAATCACATATCTTAACGGGCGCGCCCGGGCGTTGGGAATGAACACCAGAATACTCTCGACCTTTTTCTTACTCCACAACATGAAGAATCCCAATAAAAAACGGACATAATTCCCAGCTTTATGGGGATAATGACCACGTAACAAATGGCCATAATTCCCAATATGGGGTTCATAATCCCCAAAATTAAAATAATTTTTTTTTACTTAAAATATTTTCTGCGTAGCCGGCCTTCGGCCGGGCTTTGGGATTACAAACTCCATGCATTAAACCCACCTTCTCTGCAGAAAACGGGGATTATGACCAAAATTGCTTTGGACTTACTCCCCATAATGTGAATGGGGGTTATGACCGAAAAAAGTTCGGTCGTAATCCCAACAAGGAACGGACATAATTCCCATTGGGATTGTGACCGTTTTGGAAACGGTCATAGTCCCCACTACTATTATGGGGATTATGACCGTAATGAATTCGGTCATATTCCCCATTTCCGTTATGGGGTTAATGTCCGTGGGGATTATGTCCTGTCACCTGAAAAATATAATGCAAGAATATTTGCACATCTTGGTACTTCGGATCACTGCACTATTTCCGCGTCTTTCTCGGTTAAAAATGTAATTGCGCTTGGAATGAAGTCATTTATTCCGTCAAAGCGCATTTCGGCTACCTTCAGAAATTCGGAAGCCTTCAGAAATTGACGTGACAACAAAAACGTTAATACTTATCTAAGTGCGCAAGAGTACTTACAATAGTCGTGAAAAGCTTCTTTACGGACAGTGTCTTTGTGCTAAAGTTATTTCGGTTCCTCGGGGCAGTAAGAACCTATGGTCGTTTGTTAAAAGAGTCAGGGAAAACTGAACTCGAGACGGTATCTCATACTATGCCAAAATATTTTTTCGAGTTTGTGTAGTTAAAATAATTCTTGTGGATCTTATCGTAAATAAGTCAACTGGTAAATCAATATACCAGCACTGGTGCCGAAATATTGCACTTCGACATTACCACGCTAGAATATTTCTTGCTTGTTGGAAGGTTGCCGATACCCAAAAAAGGGGTCAACAACCGTGATAGTTAGCTCACCATAGCAATATGATTCGCGATCTTCCTCAGAGATCATTGCATGCATGTTGTTATAGATGGGTTCTCATCAAAAGAAATTCAGCTTCAGTCAGGGCTTCTGTTTTTTCTCCTACCCTTTTTCTTATTTTTCTTACGGACCTTCTAAGTAAAACTTCAAATTCTATCGACTCTTTTGCAGATGATTGCTACATTTCTCATTCATTTTCCTTTGATCGTAGGCCAAACCATATTAAGGTTAAAGGCAAAAGGCAGATTATTAATGATACACTACATCAAGACCTGTTGACAATCTCAGAGTGCGGTCTTGCGATAAGGGTCAAGTTTAATGCACGCCAGACCCAATTTTGTAAATGGAGCCAACAGTATCTTCTGTGCATATGGGTGGTACCAATACCGATGAATCGAAAGCTCTTTATGTTCAGCACTTGGTCTGAAATATTTCTTTTCGACATTACCACACGAGAGTCTTTCTTGCTTTTTGAAAGGTTGGCAATGCACTGCCAATATCACAAAAGGGTGCGGCCAACAATTCTGATATATTGCTCACATTCGCAATATAATCTGCAATCTTCTTTAGAGATCATTCTATGAGTGTTGTTATAGATGGGTTCTCATCAAACGAGAATCAGCTTCAGTCAGGGCTACCGCAAGCTTCTGTTCTTTCTCCTTTCCTTTTTCTGATTTTTCTTACCGACCTTCTAAGTAAATCTTCAAATCCTATCAACTCTTTTGCAGATGATTCGTCATTCATTTTCCTTTGATCGTAGGCCAAACCTTGTTGAGGTTAAAGGCAAAAGGTAGATTATGAGTGACACATTTCATCAAGACCTCTTGACAATCTCTAAAAGGAAGGAATCCCATAGCTTACACTCCGATTGCTCTGCAATTTATATATGTTAATAAGTACCGAAAACTAAGTTTAACCTGATATTTTTTATCGGCTATCCCGGTGGTTTAAAAAAGGGTTGCCACCTTATGAAAAACGATGGCCTTGCAGGAAAATTTGAATAAAAACCGAACTAAGAGGAATTTCGCCAAACGCAAAACATGTGTCGGCTTAAACTTAATAGAGATTATTATATATAATTTTGGCGGTCGTAGGTATATACTTCTCCATACAAAGTAGCTAAAATTTTACACATTTTCGACAAAACCCGATTTTAAAAAGAAATAATTTAAAAGAAATACGAACAAAATTGAAAACACGAAAAAAATCCGATTTTCACCCTCCCATTTCCCCACTTTAACCTTCACGATAGCCGATAAAAAAAAAAGGTAAATCTTAGATTTGTTTCCTCTATAACATATAAAAAGTGCAGGACAATCGGAGTGTAAGCTATGGGATACCTTCCTTGTCAGTGGGGTCTTCTGATAAGGGTCAAGTTTAATGCACTCAATGTTGTAAATGAGCCAACAGTGTCATCTGTGCATATGGGTGGTACAAATATATAGACTTGTGCTTAATCGTTCAATTGAGTGAGCACTCATTTTCATTTTCGTTCAAAAATTTAAACCGAACTGAATGATCAAAATGAAGTAATGACCAATTGAGCTGAATGAACGAAAAGACCTAAAAGAGCGGAAATGAACGTACTAGATAAACCGCTCAGTTGAGTGAATAGTTCAATTGAACTAGTTCGTTCGTGAACGACACAACTCTACAAATATCGATGAATCGAAAGCACTTGATGTTCTGGACAAGAAAATGCTTGGTGATGTCCGCTGGAATCAGTACATTTTTCAAATGTCGAATGAAGCATTCAAGTGTCTCGGTTTATTAAACTGGTGAAAGAAGTACTTCATATCATCCGATCTCCTTCTATTTATACCACCTATAGCCCACCGAAGATGCAATACAACTTCCATATAAGCAGAGGGCCTCCAAAGCATATTTTTAAGCTCATGGATCATGTGCAAAAGAGGGCGTTGATGCTTATCAATGACAATATGGTATCCAACTCTATTGACTCATTGGAGCATCGTCGGAATGTGGGTTGAGGGACTCTGTTCTGTCTACATTACCATAAAAAATGTTTTGCTGTGATAAGCGAACTTATCCCTACAACCCAAGTTTTTGTTCGTAGCACTCGGTTGACTAGCAGGTCACATCCATTTGTAGTCGATTGTGCAGTTGATCGCACATTGCATTACAGAGAAGGTTCGTATATCCTCTTTATAAATTATTTTCCTAATTTCAACACAATGCACTTCATTAGTAGTGGCATCCCCTGAGAGAGAGAGAGCTGAGGTAGAATTGTTCAGCGTCCTTCTCTTTAAGGCTTCAGAGTGGAGTTATTAGGAGACCACTCCAACAACGGATTCGTTTCGCTAAGGAGACTAATCAAAGATTAAAATATGTATGGACTTGGAAGACTAAACTACAGATTTGGACTTCTCTTAATCAAAGGCGTACAAGTGCACTGTTATCGCTTCCACGAAAAGAGTTTGAGATGGTGGTTGCAGAAATTAACAGAGATGGTCTTTAGGAGAATTCGCTGAGCAGCTAAAAGTATCATCAAATTACTTCTGCTAGCGTTAGAAGACATTTCAAAACTTACAATGAAGTCCACACGTTTAGAGATTTTGAAGAAATCTCCAGACTAGAAATAATGAGACTTTTAATATTCACGCAAAAAGTGTGGGGCTACTGCATTCACGCAAAAAGTGTGTAAAAATTACTAATTTTAGTACTTTGAAGATACTAAAATTAGTAACTAATTAGTAGATTTGGGTACAATATCACTTACTAAACCTTTTACTGTAGAATTATTTTGAGTGTAGAAAAAACGAATGCTGAATATACATTTTATAAATAAGACACCTCAAAAATCCAACGCATGACCTGTTTCTAAATTTGTTATAAATTTTCAAACCCACTTACAAAGTCTTCTAAGTAATTGTTTAACATATTCTAAGATTTTTTTTAAAGTTTTATAGTAAAACAACAAGTCTTTCCGTACGTACCAAAAATAAACCTCCTTATGGTGTGTTTCAAATCCTACAAATCCCCTTAAAGACTTAATAAATTATTTTTATCTTAAATTCTATCACTTCTTTTCCACTTTAGTTTTTTTTTCAATTACATACCCAACGAACACATTGTTGCTATCCATGTTATCATTTTTATTCTATGTGCCATTGCATTTCTTTCCACTTCCGTACGTTGTGGCGGTAAGCCACGTTCAACATTTTCCCATTGTTGCATTAACACTGGCCACTTGCGAGACATATGAAAAAACGTACAGGCAATTGAAAAAATCGAAGAATAGAATATAATACTTTCTATGGAAATAGACAGAGGGAAATGAAAAAAGAAAATACAAATCATTAACATAAGATACGAGATACCAAAGAAAATTACAATTTCATTATTAAAGAAGTAAAAAAGTTAAATACGGCCTTGCCGAATGTATGGATACCCTTCACAATGTAAAGAAAAAATTAATTAAAAAAAAAATTGTAAAAAAAATTTCCGCGGAAAAAATTTGGTAAAAAAAATTTTTAAGTACAAAAATTGGTAAAAGGAAATTATTTGGAGGAAAAATTTTTGAAAAAAGATTAAAAACAAGTAAAAAAGTTAAATTCGGCCTTGCCGAATGTAGTGATACCCTCCACAATTTCAAAAAGATTATTGCAAACAACTTTATTTAAAAGGAAATTACTTTTGAAAAAAAAAAAATTTCCGCGAAAAAAAATTTTGGTAAAAAAAAAAATCCGCGATTTTTTTCTTTTTTTGTCAAAAAATATGTTCGTACTTGTTTAAATACCATTTGGTGTTCAATTATGTTCACATATGTCAACCAAAAGCCGAATTAAAGCATTTTGTATTTTTAGGTTATGTTGAATAACAGAAATTTTTGAGGTGTGCTTACATTTTCGTTCATAACTTTTGAATCGTTGAACCGATAGCGCTCAAATGCAATACCAAACTTCTCGGGAGTACTTCCAATATATATGTTAAGTTTCAGTCATCTCTGTGCAATATTTTGTCCGCGAGAGCATTTTCCACAGACAGACAGACAGACAGACGGACGGACAGACGGACATCGCTAGAATGTCTTAAAATCGATCGGGCATCATGAATATATACTTTATGGGGTCCCAGACCGATATTTCGATGAGTTACAAACGGAATGACAAACTTATATATACCCTCTATCACTAAGTGGAGGGTATAAAAACACAATTAAAAATGGTAAACAAGATTATTTGCAAAAAAAAAAAAAAATTTGCGAAAAAATTTTATGGCGAAAAAAAAATCCGCGATTTTTAAACCTCCAACCACAGTATGGGTGTATACTCACTTTGTCATTCCGTTTGTATCGCATCGAAATATCGGTCGGGAACCCCATAAAGTATATATTATTGATCCATGATCGATTCTAAGACATTCTATGAATGTCCGTCTGTCCGTCCGTCCTTCCGCCCGTCTGTCTGTGTGTAGATAACACAATGCAGTTCAAAATAAAACAGCTAGACTTCTGAAGTTTAGCACAAATATGTCCAATGTACATAGGCAGGCTAAGTTCGTGAATGGGCAAAATCGGGCCAAAAAAGTTCCCCCTTGAAGAACTGAAGAAACCTCTGAAAAATACACCCAGAAAAGTTTTACAGTAACTTTTTTACGGTTATTCAAAAAGTTTTTAGTTAAAGTTGTTTTAAACGTTTTATCGTTTGTTTTTCAAAGAAAAGAAAATATTGAATGATTTATACAGTTGTTAAAACAATAAACTACAAAAGTTACGGGAAAATATTGTTATCAGTTAAATTATTTGTGACTGATTATACCGTATAATTTTACAGAAGAACGGTTTTTGTAGTTTGTTATTCAAAAAATTAAATTTTTACTCCACAAAATGAAAAATTGTAAACAGTTAAAATAACTGAAATATCGTTTGTTTTTACGAAATGTCTAGTCATTTATTAACGTTTAAAAATAACTGAAAAAGTCTGTTGTTTCAAATGAAATATAAGTAGTCCGTTTTTTAAAAGGAAAAACGATTGTTTTAAACGATTTTTCAGTTGAATTTACTTACAAAATATTTTAAGTGTACACTTGTTTTACATGTTTTTTTGTATTTTTGTTAAATAATTGAAACATTTGATGTATTTATCGCGATGGGAAGATGCTCTTAACGTCCCCCCACTGACCCCATCACCCAACGCCCCCCCCCCCCAAAAAAAACGACACTGATTTTTATACCTTCCAAATACAGTATGGGGGTATACTCACTTTGTCAATCCGTGTGTAACGCATCAAAATATCGGTCTAGGACCCCATAAAGTATATATATATTTATGATCAGTGATCGACTCTAAGACATTCTAGCGATGTCCGTCCGTCCGTCCGTCCACTACGTCCGTCTGTCCGTCTGTAGTTAACACGATGCAGTCCAAAATAATAGAGCTAGACTCCCGACATTTGGCACGAATATTTCTTATGTTTCTAGGCAGGTTAATGAGCAAAATCGGACCAAGGGGAAAAAGTTCCCCCTTGAAGAACTAAACCAACCTCTGAAAAATATAATTTTTTTACATGATTTTATGTGTTTTTGCTTAACAAATGCAACATTTTTATGCTACAAGGAGTTCAAATTTCTGCATTTTTACCCTGAAAATTAGAAAATGTCGTTTTTTTTGGTCCGCCTCCCTTTTAATGGGCGTGGAATAAAAAAAAAATTTTAAATTATGATAAACTTTTATTTCTTTAGTGCAAAAAGCATAAGAATGAATTTTTAAAAACATATTCGAGAGGAAATTTGGCCCCCCATTACCACTAACGACCTCCCCCCAAAAACAATAAAACGCCCCTGAATTTTTTTTTTATTTTTTTCCATGTTGGAGGGTATAAAAGATTCGGCACAGCCGAATTTAACACTCTTACTTGTTTTTTTTTTCTTCTACATTTTGGGGGTAAAAAGATTCGGCACAGCCGAATTTACCACTCTCACTTGTTTTTATACCCTACACGACTCTGTGGTACAGGGTATAATGAGTTTGTGCTGATGTTTGTAACTATCCGAAATATTGGTCCTAGACCTACCTTTAAGTATACCGATCGACTCAGAATTACTTTTTGAGTCGATTTAGCGATGTCCGTCCGTCCGTCTGTCGGTTTAAGCACCATACAGGTGGCAATTTTCAATCAATTGACTTAAAATTTAAAACTTAAGCATATTTTGGCCCAAGGACGAAGCCTATTGAAATTGGAGAAAATCGGTCCGTGTTAAGACCTAGCCCCCATACAAACGCACCCTTTGGACTCGGCTTAAATTACTCTTATAACCGTATTATAATAGATATCGCTTTTTTGCATTCACAAATCTTCATTCCAAATTTCAAAGAAATCGGGTCAGTCCTTGTGGTAGTCCCCATACAAACCACCCTCCCGATATTCACATAATTCCCTCAAAATTCATGAAAGTGGAAATATTTGATACAAATTTTATTTTTAGGTGTTAAACGTGTACGTTAGTAACCTAATCAAATCGGAATATAATTGGACCATTTTTGGACTTAGTCCCCCATATAAAAATGTCGACCGATATTCTGTTAAATCGGTCTATTGACAAAAAAATAAACAAATTCCACTAAAGTTTGATCTGTGTCTGTTTTCTACACTAAATAAAGATCTAACAAAAGACAGATCCAAACGGTCCATGTTTGGACTTGGGACCCATTTTCCAGAAAACGCTGGTGTAGGGTATTATATGGTAGGTCTTGACCGACTATAACTTTCTAACTAGTTTAAATATGTTTATTCTTGCTTAAAAAAAATTCGGCATCGAATTCTGTTCAAATATGTCAACCAACAGCCGAATTAGAGCATTTTGTATTTTTTAGGTTATGTAGAATGTACCAAAATTTTCGAGGTGTCCTTAGATTTTCGTTCATAACTTTTGAACCGCTAAACCGATATCGCTTAAATGCAATACCAAACTTCTCACAGGAATAACAAATAAATATGTTAAGTAACATTAATATCAGCATAATATTTTGGCCGTGATACTGATTTCAACAGACAGACATTGCTAGAATGTCTTAAAATAAATCACTTATCATTAATATAAATACTTTATGGGGTCCCACACCAATTTTTCAATAAATAACAAACGGAATAACAAACTAAAAATATCACTAGAGTGTAGGGTATTACAAAAAAAAATGTGACTACAATATAAGATTAATTTCTCACCCATTGAATCAAAGTTGAAATTGTGACGTGATGCGTGGGCTATGGTAAAACCAGCACTAATACCAAAACAAACAATTACCACCAGTGAATACCAAGTACGCACATAACACCAGGAAAATCTTAAATCATGTGAAGTTTCTGAACAAATACCCGACAGCGGCATTATGGAAAATATTTGAGCTAAAAAAAGGACTAAAAAAAGAAAATGGCAAATAGGGGGAAAAAACAAACAAGCAATTAGCCTTTAAAAATAATGTTTAATTTAAATACATAAATAATAGCAAATATGTTTAAGGTATAAACACCTGGTCGTATGGCTTCTTGAAAAGATCCCACATGAAGATAATCCTTTTTAGAACCTTTGCGAAAGAGCTTATGTTTTACTGGAAACCAAAAACAAATGTAATATCAAATTAATAAGAATTAATGTTAACAAAGCTGCACAGTGGGTTGAGTGGGAACATACAAATAAATTTATTGTGATACATTTTAATCATTTTATAAAAATATTAAGTGAACAAAATTTTAAGTAAAAGAATGTCATTCCAAGAACACAGAAAACAAAATTAAGTAAATTTTTTATACTATTGAGTAAAAAATTACTTAATTCTGCACCAGTAAACGATTCAATAGAATTGAGAAAACTTTTAATAAAAATTTATTAAATGTATTTCAAAAAATTTTAGTAAATTTTTACTTGACACAATTAAAACTTTACCCAAAATTTTCGTTTTTTTTTTTTAATTAAGTTTTTAATTGTGTCAAGTAAAAATTTACTCCAAATTCATCAATTTTTTTTTATAAGTTTAAAAAAGTTTCACATTTTTTTACAAAAAAAAAAAAATTTCAAACCTTTACCAAAGACAAAGAAAAATTGCATAAATATGATTTCAAACTTTTACATACATATACAAAAAATTATAAACTAAATGAGAACTCTAAAAAATAAGAGAATAAAAAAATTTAAACAAGTAGAAACGTTAAATTCGACTTGGCCGAATCTATGAATACCCTCCACAATGCCCATTTTAAGTGATAGTAAATTTTCTAACGTGAAAAATATAACAGTTATGATTAGAAATATTTTATTTTGTGTAAAAAATTTTTTTTTTAGTAATTTTTGAAAAAAAAAATACTAATTTTTTTTTTGAGTGTAAAATTTTTTTTGAGTGTAAAATTTTTTCGAATTTTACATTAAAAAAAAAATTTACTAATTTTTTTTTTGAGTGTAAAATTTTTTTTGAGTGTAAAATTTTTTCGAGTGTATTTTTTTTTTGTTTTGGTATAAAAATATTTTTGAGTGACAAAAATACGTTTTAGAATATTTTTGTGACTTACCAATGGTTTTAAAACAGGTTTAACGGGTTTTCACCACGTGAATTTAAGGTGAAGCTAATCTGATATTCACGGTTTTGCTAATAACTTTTGAACCACTGGACCGATTTGGGTGAAATTCAACACGAACTAGGCTGGAGAAACGAAAAATATATATGCCAAGCTTCAGCATCCTCAGAATTGATTTTCGAAAGTTATAGTGCTTTTTATCTCATAAATTCACGAAAAACCATTTCCGAAATTCAGTCTTTTGACTGATTGCAATACCAACCTGACCAGGTAAATGCCCAACATATATGCCAAACTTCAGGAGCCTCCGTAAAGTCTTTCAAAAGTTAGCGTGTTTTCAACAGACAGACAGACAGACGGACAGACGGACAGACGGACGGACGGACGGACATCGCTAGATCGTCTTAAAATCGATCGAGGATCATGAATATATATACTTAATGGTGTCCTAGACCAATATTTCGAGGTGTTAAAAACGGAATGACAAACTTATATATACCCTCTATCACTAGAGTGGAGGGTATAAAAACTATTAAATTTTTATAAATTTTTTTTAAAAAGTTTGAGTAAATTTTTAATTGCATCAATTAAAATTCGAAGCTTTCTAAAAAATTTTTTTGTCATAGTATTTTTTCCACTAGGTCATCCGAAATTTAAAATTAAAAATTTTTACGAACCATTTTTTCAGGATATAGAAAAAGTTCCAAAGTACAATTTTTTACCTATTTTACCGCACTAAAACCAGAATACCTTAAAGGTACCTGTTTCATAATGATTTTTCCTGAATGGTCTTATATTTCGAATTTCAAGTTTCTATGACCATTATTTCAGGAGAAATAAAAAAAGTACCAAGGTGCGCTTTTTAACCCCTTTTTTGCCAATTAGAATCTGTTTTCCAAAAAAAAAAAATCCTTGTCAAATTACTTACTAGAAAAAGACTCGTAATCCCATTTTACCAATATTTGACAGTTTTCCTTGTTTTTAAACTAAAAATTTTCGATCGAAATTTACATTATTTTTGTAATTTTATATTTTTTTTGCAATTTTACATTTTTTTTTTTGCAATTTTACAAATTTCCAAGGTATTTTTACAAAAAAAAAAAATTGTAAAAAATTCACGAGAATCCCTAGTAAGTTTTATTGTGCCAAAAAAGTTGTAAATTTACAATTTTATTGGTAAAAAGCTTGTAAAATTACAAAAAAAGCTCGTAATTTCAACAAGAAATTCTCGTAAAATGGGAGGTAGCAAAAAATCTAGTAAAGTTACGAAACCTACTTGTAAGTTTTTTCGCGTCAAAAAAATTGTAAATTGACATTTTTATTGGTAAAAAGCTTCTAAAATTACAAGACTATTGGTAAAAAGCTTGTAAAATTACAAGGAATTCTTGTCAAATAGGAGGTAGCAAAAAAAAAGTTAAAATTTTTTTTTTTGTCATTTTGCAAGGTTTTTTTTTAGTGAACCTGGCATTTTTTCACATTCTGGAGGGCATAAAAGTTTCGGCACATCCGAATTTAACAGGCTCACTTGTTTGTATACACTCCAACTACAGTATGGGGGTATACTCACTTTGTCATTCCGTGTATAACGCATCAAAATATCGGTCTAGGACCCCATAAAGTATATATGGGGCATTCCATGACAAATCGGACACTTTGAAAAAATTTAGATTTTCCCAATTTGTTTGCAGTTCTTAGTACCCTTCGAAAACTCCTTCGTGGTAAATTTCAGATTTTTTGATGACCCGTTCAAAAGATATCGATTTTTTAAAAATTTGTAGTTTGTTCCTTTACTCAAATATCTTTTACTCAATACTTCTTCAATAATGGTCCAAATTTAAAATTTTTTCGATTTTTTTGAAGTTTTTTTGTGTAAAACTTCTATCGATTCTACAAATTTTTTGCCCAGGAGGATCGTGGGATAACGATTATTACTATTTTTTAAAATGTTGTTTTTTTATTTTTAGTACCAAAAGGTACATAAAAATAAAATGTATTTATTCGGCCTTTATATATGTATATATATTCGATTAGAGTTTTATTCTAGTTCGAGGCCCAAAAATATTTCTATTTATGATATTGTCATAATACTTAGAGTATTTTTAATTTATTGCTTTAAAAAAGTTACTATCTCATAGTATGTCTGTACTGATCAGTTTCATCCCCACTAAAGGAATCTTCAGCAGACTTTAGAGAATCATCGTTGGTCAATCAAACATCAAACCAGACATAATATTTGATATATTTCCCAAGTTATATGAGAAGTACTATTATGAAGGTCCGAAATCTGTTTTCCAACAAAAATAACTCTTTTAAAGCAAAAATTGTATATATTAAATCACCGTCGGTAACTATTAATATATGTGTTGCTGTTATTTTACAATAACAACAGTGCCTAACCAAACAATAGTGTTGGTAGGATAAGTCGTACTAAACTTTGTGTTAAATGTTGTTTTTTTATTTTTAGTACCAAAAGGTACATAAAAATAAAATGTATTTATTCGGCCTTTATATATGTATATATATTCGATTAGAGTTTTATTCTAGTTCGAGGCCCAAAAATATTTCTATTTATGATATTGTCATAATAGAGTATTTTTAATTTATTGCTTTAAAAAAGTTACTATCTCATAGTATGTCTGTACTGATCAGTTTCATCCCCACTAAATTATGTCTGGTTTGATGTTTGATTGACCAACGATGATTCTCTAAAGTCTGCTGAAGATTCCTTTAGTGGGGATGAAACTGATCAGTACAGACATACTATGAGATAGTAACTTTTTTAAAGCAATAAATTAAAAATACTCTATTATGACAATATCATAAATAGAAATATTTTTGGGCCTCGAACTAGAATAAAACTCTAATCGAATATATATACATATATAAAGGCCGAATAAATACATTTTATTTTTATGTACCTTTTGGTACTAAAAATAAAAAAACAACATTTAACACAAAGTTTAGTACGACTTATCCTACCAACACTATTGTTTGGTTAGGCACTGTTGTTATTCTAAAATAACAGCAACACATATATTAATAGTTACCGACGGTGATTTAATATATACAATTTTTGCTTTAAAAGAGTTATTTTTGTTGGAAAACAGATTTCGGACCTTCATAATAGTACTTCTCATATAACTTGGGAAATATATCAAATATTATGTCTGGTTTGATGTTTGATTGACCAACGATGATTCTCTAAAGTCTGCTGAAGATTCCTTTAGTGGGGATGAAACTGATCAGTACAGACATACTATGAGATAGTAACTTTTTTAAAGCAATAAATTAAAAATACTCTATTATGACAATATCATAAATAGAAATATTTTTGGGCCTCGAACTAGAATAAAACTCTAATCGAATATATATACATATATAAAGGCCGAATAAATACATTTTATTTTTATGTACCTTTTGGTACTAAAAATAAAAAAACAACATTTAACACAAAGTTTAGTACGACTTATCCTACCAACACTATTGTTTGGTTAGGCACTGTTGTTATTGTAAAATAACAGCAACACATATATTAATAGTTACCGACGGGGATTTAATATATACAATTTTTGCTTTAAAAGAGTTATTTTTGTTGGAAAACAGATTTCGGACCTTCATAATAGTACTTCTCATATAACTTGGGAAATATATCAAATATTATGTCTGGTTTGATGTTTGATTGACCAACGATGATTCTCTAAAGTCTGCTGAAGATTCCTTTAGTGGGGATGAAACTGATCAGTACAGACATACTATGAGATAGTAACTTTTTTAAAGCAATAAATTAAAAATACTCTATTATGACAATATCATAAATAGAAATATTTTTGGGCCTGAAACTAGAATAAAACTCTAATCGAATATATATTTTTTAAAATTTTTTGAAAAAAAAAAATTATTGTAATTTTCCAATCTTAAAATCATTTCTACTGCTCCAATGGTGCGTCATAGAGGGGTCATTTACAAGACCGACCCCCATTAATTTCTACGTCTTAACATTTCTTTGGAACAAACTTATACCCTATCTTCAATTTCTAAGGGTGCTCCCACACAAAACGACATTTTTTTAAATTTGCTCCAACCGCTCTAACTGCCCTAATAGTGAACTTATAGCAATAAAATGTATGACCGACCCACAATATTTTTTTAGTCCAAACATTTTTTCTGAACACACCTACCCTCTATCTTTAACTGTTAAGGCGGTCCCCATACATTTTTTTTTTGTAAATTTGTTTATTTAATCAGCTTCTACCGGTCCAATGGTGCGTCCGAGAGGGGTCATTAGTGGGACCGACCACTATTTATTTTTACCCTACAACATTTTTCCAATATATACCTATGCCCTATCTCAACTCCCTAAGTAGGCTCCCATACAAAATTACATTTTTATAAAATTTGCTCCAACTGTTATTTGTATGGGAGCCTACTTAGGGAGTGGAGATAGGGCGTAGGTGTGTTTTAAAAAAATCTTGTAGAGTAAAAATAAATGGGGGTCGGTCTCACTAATGACCCCTCTCGGACGCACCATTGGACCAGTAGAAGCTGATTAAATAAAACAAATTTACAAAAAATAAAAAAAATTGTATGGGGACCGCCTTTACAGTTAAAGATAGAGGGTAGGTGTGTTCAAAAAAAATGTTTGGACTAAAAAAGTATTGTGGGTCGGTCATACATTTTGTTGCTCTAAGGGCACTATTAGAGCAGTTAGAGCGGTTGGAACAAATTTTAAAAAATGTCGTTTTGTGTGGGAGCCCCCTTAGAAATTGGAGATAGGGTATTAGTTTGTTCCAAAGAAATGTTAAGACGTAAAAATTAATGGGGGTCTGTCTTATAAGGGACCCCTCTGTGACGCACCATTGGAGCAGTAGAAATGATTTAAGATTGGAAATTTGCAATAAAATTTTTTCAAAAAATTTTAAAAATAGTAATAATCGTTATCCCACGATCCTTCTGGGCAAACAATTTGTTGAATTGATAGATGTTTTACACAAAAAAGTTTCAAAAAAATCGAAGAGTACAAACATTTTCAAAAATGAGATTTAAATTTTTAAACTTTAAAATCGCATACTAGAGCGCTTTTAAGAATTTTTTGGGATCTTTTTTTAAAAAGTACGTAAAAAAACAAAAATTTTGAAAAAAAAAAAATTAAATTTGGACCATTATTGAAGAAGTTATGATTAAAAGAAGTTTGAGTAAAGGAACAAACTATCAATTTTTAAAAATTCGATGTCTTTTAAACGGGTCATCAAAAAAATCTGAAAATTTACTACGAAGGAGTTTTCGAAGTGTACTAAAAACTGTTAACAAATTGGGAAAATCTAAAAAAAAAGTTTTCAAAGTGTCCAATTTGACATGCAATGCCCCATATATTATTGATCAGTGATCGATTCTAAGACATTCTAGCGTTCATCCGTCCGTCCAAAATAAAAAGAGCTAGGCTTCCGAAGTTTGGCACGAATTTTTTTTTCGGTCATAAGCTGGTTGAGTTTAGAAATTGGCAAAATCAGACCAAGGGGACAAAAGTTCCCCCTTGGAGAACTAAACCAACCTCAGAAAAATTTAATTTTTTTGCAGGGTTTTTTGTACTTTTGTTAAGCAAATGCAACATTTTTGTATCAAGAGAAGTTCAAATCCTGAATGTGGACCCAGCGGATAGAAAAAAAAGTTGACCCGCCCCCTTTAGTAGGCGTGGATATAAAAAATGTGTTTTAATAATGTTTAATTGGATTAAGTAATTGCAAGAATCATAACAAATCCATTTTATGAAACCTACAGTAAGAGGGGAAGGTGCACCCCAGCGTCTCCCACCAAATTTCCGCCCCTGGATTTTTTTTTAATTTTTTTTTTTACGGTTTGGAGGGTATAAAAGATTCAGCACAATCGAATTTAACACTCTCACTTGTTTTTTTTTTTTTTTTTTAATTTTCTCAGATTTGAGAACATCATTATTAAACTATTCCAACTTTTATCCACTGTGCAACAGAAACATTTTTTTTCTTGTCCCATTATAAATAAATAAAATATTCTTATGTTTTTAAGGTAGACTTACATTTCATTACATTTAATTTACGTTGATTTTGTTTGATATTTGCTGATTTAATTTTATAAAATAAAGAACTGAAAATTATTTAAATAAATTATGCAAATTAGGGTATTACACTCTTATAGCAACTCACGCACATACACATGTTAAACAAATACATAATATAATTAAATTAGCCTTTGTGTTAGTAATTTTAAGTTAATTTGTCATATTATTTCATAACATCCTAAATATAGGCCATGAATTCATTTAAACATTTTTATCCGAAAATTATGCTACACTTTGTGAATCATTTCGCTTATACATTTGTTTAACTCATGTATAACACTTTACATATTTAAATGTATTCGCTGGATAAATACTAACTCATTTTCATTTATATTAATTTTTCGAGTTTGCCAAAATTTAACTTTTAGCAAACGTCGCTTTGACGAATTTAAATAAGTTGTTGAGTGTGCGATTTTCATTTTGTTAAAAAGTACCAAACAACCAAAAAACAGAAAATCATAATAAATCCATGCGCAACCGAAACAA
This sequence comes from Pegoplata infirma, assembly GCA_963921195.1. Classification (NCBI taxonomy): domain Eukaryota; kingdom Metazoa; phylum Arthropoda; class Insecta; order Diptera; family Anthomyiidae; genus Pegoplata; species Pegoplata infirma. Next base: position 29,165,145 of record OY992539.1, read on the forward strand.
ATTTACATTTTAATATAAAATTTATTTTATATTTTCATTTAAAATGTATTTAGAACAACTTTAGTTTTTAAATTATACTTCAACATTTTTCGAGTTGTTTCAATTTACTATGAAATTATAAGTATATTTTTGCATGTTCGCAAATACTTGTATATATTTTGCACATTGTTATTAAAATTTTTTTAATACACGTTATTTGTTAAATGTACTGGAATATGAATTTGTAAAAGTTCATACAATTTAAAACATGATTTAGCAAATTTTTTTAATAGCAATTACAATTTATTTAAATATCACTTTATATGACCACCCCTAAGGTAGGCAATGAAATTTAAAAAAATTTGTAAAATTATTTAGAGTGTTTGAAATATGACCAACTATTTATTTTTTAGTTAAAATAAATGGAAAAAAATATTTTAGAATATTAGTTTTCAGAGTGTAAAAACTTTTCAACTTATACGAAAAATTTTTCCATGTCAAATAAATTTTCCATACCAAAAATGTTTCAAAATTTGAGAACTTTTCCACGCTAAAATATGCCATAGAATTTAATTAATTTAATTTTTTATGTGAAAAAATGTTTCGAAATCTGAGAATTTTTCTATACAGGAAAATGTCTCAATATCTGAGAATTTTTTTATGCGAAAAAATATCTTAGAATTTAAAAATTTTTCTATGCGCAAAAAATGTCTTAGAATTCAAAAATTGTTCTGTACTAAATGTGTCAGAATTTCAAAATTTTTCAATACGTAAAAATGTCTCAGAATTTAAAAATGTTCCTATCGGAATAATGTCTGAGAATCTTAGAATTTTTCTATAAAGAAATATGTATCAGGAACTCAAAATATTGTTATACGAATAAATGTCTTATTCACAGAAAAAAACTTAGATTTAATTAAAGAATTAATTAAATCCGGACCAGACATGTGCACGAATGCATTTAAAAGTCGTTTCGAGACATTCTAAAAATTTAGAATGAAAGACACTATTGTATTTTTTTTTCAGTTCGAAACGAATGAATAATGTGTTCAATGCTTGCAATACAAAGAGAAAACGAAAAAACGATAACAGTATTATAGAATTAGAAATATTCTGAAATACTGTACTCTGAAGCGAATAAATCAAATGATTTTTTTAAGAAAAAAGTTTTTTTTGAGAATTTTTTTTTTTACAATTTTTTTTTGGACATTTTTTTGTTAATCTCATATTTTCACTCACTGTTAAATGTGAAAATGTGTTAAACCTATTGAGTCCTAAAAATAAAGTCTTAAAACTAATCAAAATCGGGGCCACCCACGATCGGCTACTGAACCGAGTTTGATCAGTTAAAAACCATAAGAAGCTTTCATTACAACTTAGAATGTAGACTATAGAATGTTTTGATATCGGTTAAGGGGACTTCCAAAACTCCCAAAATATGGAAAAAAAAAAATCAGTTTTTCCGCTTTTAAAAAGACACATGAAGTCAGATTTTAATATGAATGGCACCATTAGAAATCTCTTTTTAAACCAAACAACTTATCCTCTTCATTTTTTTAATTAATTCATTAACATGATGATGGTTTGTCTGTGTGTCTCTCTGACTGTTCCGCAATCATGGGAAAACGGCTGAAGTAGTTTTGATGAAATTTTCACCACATATAGGACCAACCGATGCGGGAACTATAGGCCATAAGAGAGAGAGCGATTGGACAAAGGAGCGTAAAATGCCACGCCCCTTTTTATTTCGTAGAACTTTGTTCTGCCTTTTCCGTAATAACGCATAAGCTGAACCGATTTTAATGAAATTTTTACAACAGGTAGTACTGACCGAAGCGGAAACTATGAGCCCCAAAAGAAGGCGATCAAAAAAGGAGGCGTAAAATGCCACGCCCCTTTGAATTAAATTTAAAGTTTTTTTCTGCCTCTTCATAAAATTTTCACCACGGATAGTATTGCCGAGGCGAAAACTATGAGACACCATATGGGGCGATTGAAAAATGGGGCGTCAAATGCCGCGCCCCTTTGTATTACATTAAAATTTATTTCTGCCCGTTTCGTAATCAGCCATGAACGGCTGAACCAATTTTAATGAAATTTTTACCCCAGATAGTGCTGATCGAGACAGAAACTATGCGCCACAATAGAGCGTTTTTGGACAAAGGGGCGGAAAATGACACGCCCCTTTGTATTTTAATGAACGTTATTTCTGCCGTTTCTGCAATCACCCTTAAACGGCTGAACCCATTTTCAGCACAGATAGTATTAACCGAGGCGAAAACTATGAGATCGCGTTTGAAGAAAGGGGCCTATATTGACACGCTCCTTTGTACTAAATCGAAATTTTCTCTGCATGTTCCCAAATCATGCTTAAACGACTAAACAGATTTTAATACAACTTTAACCACAGCCACATGTCTGTTCCGCAATCAGAAGAAAACAGCTGAACAGATTTTCGAAGCTTCCCTATTTTCAAGTCAAAAGAGAAACCCAAAAAAAATTTCCCACAAGTCGAATATTTTTATAAAGAGTCATGAAGCGATAGATAAACTAAGTAATAACCCGGGCAACGCCGGGCACACAACAGCTAGTATAATATAAATTGTACTTTTTTTAATCCTTCTGTATCATATTTAAACTCCACCTATAATATAAAGACTGCCACATAAAAATTTGGTTTTGCTACCAGTATGATGATTTTAATTTTTTTTTAAGGTTATTTTTAAATATTTTTTTTTTTTTTTCATTGCCTTGAATCATAATCCCAACATAATACTATCTCTTCTCTATTGTGGTTTTAGTTTATAATTAACGTCATTAAATTTTCCATTAAATTAAATTTTTATAATTAATCACAATATTCATAGTTTATTTTTCAACATACAGATCATTAATTTAAGTAAAATATAATTTAATGTTTTCAAACAAAAAAAAATTTATAAAACTTTTTTTTATTTAATGACAATTTTCAATTAATTTTACAATACCATTACTAATCATTACAATAGACAAAGTATAGAAGATACTTTTATGATTTAGTTTCTTAGATGTAAGGTTCAGTTTCAGTGTTGGCAGTTAAGAAAAAGTAACGCCCTTATGTGGTAGAGAAAGACAGTGGGAGAAAATTATGATAAACATTATATTTTTGTAACACCTTTGATCCTTAATGTCTCCAGAAGTTATCTGATGGGGCTTATTCAAAAAAGTCAAGTCAAATGTTTTTAAAAAAATTCTGCTCACTTTCTTCTAAACAACAATGAACATACCCTGCAAAACTTTTCGTTCCAAATAATCGGTTCCAAAACGCAATATTCTACTAACCATTTCAGAATCGATGACTTTAGTAAAATTGTCACGAAAGCAATCGTTTGTTTAAGCAAGTAGTTTTTTTTTTTTTTAATTATCCCTGATGATGGTCAACAATAATTTACCGAAATATCGGAAATAAAACAAACTTTTAGTTAAAAATTTAAAAATTAAAAACAGTGAAAAACTTAAGCAAAACTAAATCAACAACAAATTATTATACACTGAAATGTTTATGATTACCGTAGAATGTGTTCCAAAATCTATTGCAATATGAATCTGTTCCAAAAAAATTTCCTGGGTAAAGAAGACTTTAACAAAGTGTTGGCAGAAAAATTATTTTAATTTCCTAAACGCTCAAAAAATTAAAACTAACAAGTAGAAAAGTTAAATTCGACTTGGCCGAATCTATGAAAACTAGAGTTGTCAACCGATTAAGAATAATTCGATTAATCGATCAAACAAAATCAAACTCTTATTCGATTAATTTAAAAATGACGATTTTCGAATAACGAATAAATCGATTAATTTATGTCAATTAATCGAACAATTATTTTGTATACCCTCCAACTACAGTATCGAAATATCGGTGTAGGAACCCATAAAGTAAATATATTTTTTTTATCAGTAATCGATTATAAGACATTATAGCGATGTCCGTCTGTCCGTCCTTCCGTCTCACAGTGGTCAATTTCGCGAGATAGCGGTCAAAACTCTATAACTTTTTACCTGATTGGTATTTTTTTACGCAATTGGTTTTGTTCAATAGGAGGGACTTTAAGCTTCAATTTGCGTGTTCAAACGTAAAAATCGACTGATAGGAACGTAAGTAATGTGGAGTTAAAAATGCATTTTAATTTTTTGTTGAGTTTCCATGTAAAAGTTGAAAATTTTGACATTTTAAATAGGTATGTTTTTTATAATTTCTTATTTTCTTCTATCTTATTTTACAACCAATACTTATTTATTATTCCTTAACTTAATTTTGGTCAGAAAATGCCAACATTTGGCCCCTGACATTTATTTAGTCTCAATATTCACAGGGGCCAAAGGTTGGTTTTTTTTGGAAGAAAGCTAATTCTTGTGAGGATTAAACTGAAAAATAACACTGAAAATCCCAACAATATCAATACCATTTGGATATATTATATACAGAACACAACGTCGATAAAATTTTAAGTAAACTTTTACTATTGATTTAAAGTGCACATATATTTTATTTAAATGTATTAATAAAAATTTATACTAAAATTAGAAACAAATTATAATCTTTAAACTAGTATTAATTAAACAATATTAGTAAAAATTTCTTCCAAATAGCTTTGATTTTCATTTTGCAGTAGTTGTTTAGCTTCTTCATCTAACTCTAATGAGGTTGATTTCCATTTTTTTCGAATACTGGACATATATGGGTCTGATGTGCACAACAAAATATTAATAAGATCTTCATTAGTACAATATCTGGAAATTTTTCTTGTATTGTGCTCGCGAAAGAATCTGTAGTTTTTGTTCCTTTTTTCTTGCGCATCTTCTGAGAGATCTCCAATTGGAAGCATATTGTGCTGAATTATTTGTTCCCCATGGAACAAAATTTTGTAAACTGTGGTTGGCATATGTCTCCAAGAATATTTTTGGTTATAAAGGGTTGCTGTCTCATTAGCATACTGACTAAATTTTTTTGCATCTATCTTTTAGCTACATGCTATAACTTCTAATATGATTTGGAATCGTCGTATTAAATCATAATCTACTCCAGTTATAGAAGCTGCAGTTTCTGGATCGGAAAAAAATCTCCATGCTGTGTTTCCATCATTAGAATTTCCTTCTCCTTGCTTTGGCTGGTCAATTATAAGGCCTATTTCACGGTATTTTTCTTGAATATCTTTTTTTGTTTTGCTTTCTTTTTTCCAAATTTTCTTTGTTGTTTCTCACTGTTTCACCTAACGGGCCAAATTCCAAATCGTATCCCAATTTAAGAATATGCTCCATAAAACGAATTCTAGCATGAAGAGGTGACATTCCAAATTCATATGCTTCATTAAAACTATCGTCTTGTGTTGGTGGTTGGCTCAATTGACTTGATGTTTTTTGGCATGTGGTGCAGCTTGACGAAGACTTTGTTTCGGTTAAAGCTTGTGCAACTTTTCCATCGATCATTGTAAGTGACATTTTAAAGTTAACTTCGATGCATTGGTCATTAAATTCAAATATCACTGGTTGAAGTTCTTTAATTTCATCTCTTATTTTGCCAACTTCTTCAGTTATGACATCTTTAGTTTCTTTTTTGTAAGCAAACTTTATTGGTCTACAAAATTTTGTTGACGAGGGAATTTCATTCTTCCATACATCTATCTCTGCAGCTCTACTAGTTGACGGCTCTGAACCAATATAAGTATTTGTTAAACGTAATGGAACGAAAGAAATCATGAATAAATTGGCATCTGATGAATTTTCCGCATTACATTGTTTGTATTGTTTCTGGCTAGAGGACCCATCACATCCCCATTTAGAAATTAAAGTCATGCTGCAATTTTTAAACTTCTTTAAATAGTCAGGATCAAATGTCTTTAATAATCGTTCTGCAGTGTGTTCAAGAAGATCCTGCAATTTTATTTCTGCTGAACTTGAAGTTACACTAATAGCAGTTGGTGAAGGTAAGCAATCTTTTTTGGCAGAAACTATATCTCGATATGAAGGAAAAATTCCACAATTTTTTTCATTGGTTCGCTTCCGCAATTCTGTATATTGGTTTTTAGTCATTTTCAAATCCAAAAATAGTGCAAATGCTTCTTCTGGAGTAAATTTATTTTCTTCAGTTGGTGTCGGCATACTTTCTAAAATCCTTTTTGTGCTTCTGGGGCTTGCTTCCACTATTTTTTCAATGATAGCAATCAGCGACGTATCCAGGATTTTGAAAACGGGGGGGCACAAATTCCAAATTTTTTTGTCATCGCCTATTTATATTTATTTTTAACTTGCATTAGACCCCCACCAACTAGCACCCCCCCCCCCCCCCCCTCACGATTTTATCTTTATTATTATAACAAAATGTCTTGGAATACAGATTTTTTTATAAAAATTCTAGAAATCTCAAAATCTTTGTACAGGAAAAATTTTTGAATCTACGAATTTCTACTAAATTTTTGATGAAAATAATTTCTGATAAATACTCAAATTCAGAGATTTTTTTAAGAAACGGTTCTTGGAAACAATATGTAACCTAAAAGTGTCACCATCATCGATATATCGAACGCGCCTTTTTGTGGATCTACTGCTACTGCATTTTCGAAACATTCATGTTTGAGGAGTTAAAAAAACATATTTTTATTGCTTCACGTAAGAGTTATAAGTGAGAGCCATAGGAAAAAATTTATTGTAATCTAAAAACTTTTCAGAATCTGAGAATTTCCTATGGAAATAAAATCCAGATTTTAATATACAAAAAGTGTCTTAGAATCTTGTAGTTTGAAAATTTTTTTATAGACATTTTTTTTTTTAATGATCCTGATACATAATTTTTATTAGACAAAATCAATTTTTTGTGTCTTTAAACATATTTCGATAGAAATTTAATTTTTTTTTTAATTTTTTATGAAATTTTTTAATTTTTTAAATCGAAAGGGGGGGGGGGCACGTGCCCCCTGTGCCCACCCCCTGTATACGTCCATGATAGCAATTTTACTCTTTTTAGTTTTCGATGGTTGAATTTGATGCAGAAATGAATCCTTTATGATGCTACAAGAAACTTCTTCATTGATATGTTTAAGCTTGCGTCTTCGTGATCTTTCACTACAATTATCAATTGGCTTTGCTGGTCGACCACCATTTCCAGTTTCCGTGGTAGTTACTGATGGCTTTTTAAAAATAAGTTTATTTCTTAGCCATTCTTGGTTGCGTGAGTAAAACAATTTCTTGTTTCTGGAACATTGATTGTACCGTTTTCTTAAAGTATTTAAAAAGTTTTTTATTTTTAAGTTATGAATTTTAATTTCTTGTTTGTCGCATATTTTGAAGAATGGATTATTCATTATATGTAAAATAATGTCGTTTTCATCTTTCCGTTCAAAATATATATCAGATAGAACACTATAACTGAATTTAGCCATTGTTTAAACAATAATGAAGAAAAAAAATGAATGCATGGATTAATATACTATTGCTCGAAGTTTCAACATGATCTTTTTTACCTCTTTGAAACATAATATAACAGGTACTTGGTTTTACCAGTTATTTCCATTGGTTTTAAATTTATTTGCAATTTTCAGGTATTTAAGTTGTGTAATATTAGATGGCAATAAAATCTTTTTTACCTCTTCCAAATGAATTGCCAGATACCACATAATTTGAGAGTTCTATTGACATTTTTGTCAAAATTTTGATACACCCTTCAATGTGGACTGGGTCCAAATATGGGCCAACTTCTCCTAATTTCAACAGAATTATTTTTTGGGTCAATAAGAACTCTTGTACAAAAAATTTCATCAAAATATATGCATAATAGCCACTTTCACATACAAATAACTTCTCAAAAAATATGACGTGCATTTGTACCGAATATCTTACCTTGGGTCAGAAAAATTGTTGTAGCTCAAAAAGTGCAGTCCCGATGCATGGACATGTATATATAAGAATGTAGGGGAGAGTTAGGACTACAAAATAGTAAATTTGTGTTTTGACTCAGCTTGACTCACAGGAGTTGTGCTCTATGAAGTAGGAAATTTCCGAGAAATTTTACCTTTTTTAAAAAAAATATTTAAATTGTTCTGAAAACAGTAGAGCTTCAATTTTTTTACCAGTAATAGGAAATAAGTTAAGTTACAACACAAAATTTATTTCGTCCAAAAATCTTGAAAAACAAAAAAGTTATGATCATTTAAACTTTAAAAATTAACTAAAAATATCATAAATTTACTAAATTCTGAAAAAGCCCATTTTGGACCACCCTGTTCTCAGTGAAATAGTTGATATAGAGTTCTAATTTTTTGGCTCCCGAGGTTTACTACTGTCTACTTTCATATGAGTCTAATAACTTTAAAATCGGAGAACAAAAACCAAAAGGAGTTTTGGCCGCTATCTCAAAATATTGACCACAGTGCGTCTGTGGAGGGCACGATACAGTCCAAAATAAAAGAGTTATACTCCTTAAGTTAGACACGTTTATGTCTTCTGGTCATAGGCTGGTTAAGTTCGAAACAAAATCGGACGAGGGGAAAAATGTTCCCCCTTAAAAACTAAAACACCACAAGAAAAACAACATTTTTTTAACATGTTTTTATACCCTCCAACCACAGTATGGGCACAGACTAAATACAGACTCGACAGTAGGGTTTTATAAGAAAAAATGGGGAAAAACTAAGCGATTTTAGGAGAAAACACAGCGGTTTTTATTCCGTTTTACGCTAACATGGCAACACTTTCTACGACTTAGGAGTGAGTGAAACCACAAAAACCGATCTGGCATCCATTTTTCTTATGGCGCGTTATATCAGTTTTCTCTTTCTAACCTAATTCGTAGAATAATTTGAAAAAATTAACCATATGGTTAAAGAATACTTTTTGACACCTGTCACTTATGTCGAGTCTGTATTAGTCTGTGGTATGGGGGTATACTAACTTTGTCATTCCGTGTGTAACACATCGAAATACCAGTCGGGGACCCCACAAAGTATATATTATATTGATCCATGATAAAATCTAAGACATTCTAGCGATGTCCGTCCGTCCGTCCGTCCGTCCGCCTGTAGAAATAACGATGCAGTCCAAACCAAAAGAGAGATAGACCCTGAAAATGGGCAAGAATATCTTTTATGTTACTGGTAAGGTTAAGTTCGAAGATGGGCAAAATCGGACCAGGGAGAAAAAAGTTACCCCTTGAAGAACTAAAACGACCCCTAAAAACTACGATATTTTTACTAGTTTTTTTTTAATTTTTGCTCAACAAATGTAACATTTGTATGCCATATTATGTTCATAGACCTGCGCTTGGACCAAGGGGGTTAGAAAATTCGATTTTTTTCAGGCCGCCCCACTTTGGGGGCGGGGTTATAGAAATTAATTAAATTTATTATTTAAGCGTAAATATCATAAACAAATAATTTGTAAACATATATAGCGGGGGTACAGGTGTCCCCCAACAAAAAAAAAAGACGCCCCTGCGATTTTTTTTTTAATTTTAAACGTGTTGGAGGGTATAAAAGAGTCGGCACAGCCGAATTTAACACTCTTACTCGTTTTATATTTGTTCAATAAATTACATTTTTTTATACCATATGAAGTTCATTGACCTACGTTTGGACCAAGATGATTAGGAAATGATATTTTTTTTCTGCCCGCCCACTTTTAAGGGCGTGGATATAGAAAATAGTGACAAAAGTGTGTTGTTTTGCGTAAATATCTTAATAAATGAATTTGTAAGCATTTATGTGAAGAGGGAAAGGTGCCCTTCAACGTCCCCCTCCTAATCCCCTTAACTTAAAAAACTTAAAACTTAATAAAAATATTTTTTTATAGCCACTTATTTTATTCGTTATTCCAATCGATTAATCGAATAATTTTTTAAATTTAATCGTTTGATCGAATGAACAAAAACAATTGTTTGATTTATTCGAACAAAGTTAAAAGTCGAATAATTGACAACTCTAATAAAAACCCTCCACAATGCCCTTTTTAAGTGATAGTAAATTTTCTAACGTGAAAAAAATAACAGTTTTGTTTAGAAATATTTTATTTTGTATAAAAAAACACTTTTTTTGTAATTTTTGAAAAAAAAAAAATTTACTAATTTTTTTGAGTGTAAAATTTTTTTTTTAATGTAAAATTTTTTTTGAGTGTAAAATTTTTTTTTGAGTGTAAAATTTTTTTTTGAGTGTAAAATTTTTTTTGAGTGTAAAATTTTTTTCGATTGTATTTTTTTTTTTTGATTTGGTAAAAAAAAAATATTTGGGTGACAAAAATACATTGTAAAATATTTGTGTGACTTCCCAATGTTTTTAAAACAGGTTTAACGGGTTTTCAACACGTGAATTCAAGGTGAAGCTAATCTGAAATTCACGGTTTTGCTAATAACTTTTGAACCACTTAATCGATTTGGTTGAAATTTAACACGAACTAGGCTAGAGGAACGGCAAATATATATGCCAAGCTTCAGCATCCTCAGAATAACCTTTCGGAAGTTATAGTGTTTTTTGTCTCGTAAATTCACGAAAAACCCTTGCCGAAATGCAGTCTTTTGCTCCTAACTTTTGAACCACTGCACCGATTTTGCTGGATGGCAACACGAACCTGACCAGGTAAATGCCCAACTTATATGTAAAACTTCAGGAGCTTCCGTAAAGTCTTTCAAAAGTTAGCGTCTTTCAACAGACGGACAGACGGACGGACGGACGGACATCGCTAGATCGTCTTAAAATCGAAGAGGATTATGAATATATATGGGCATTCCATGCCAAATCGAACACTTTGAAAAAATTTCCCAATTTGTTTACAGATTTTAGTACCCTTCGAAAACTCCTTCGTGGTAAATTTTCAGATTTTTTTGATGACCCGTTCAAAATATATCGAATTTTTAAAAATTGGTAGTTTGTTCCTTTACTCAAACTTCTTTTAATCATAACTTCTTCAACAATGGTCCAAATTTAATTTTTTTTTTCAAAATTTTTGTTTTTTTACGTACTTTAAAAAAAAAATCCCAAAAAATTCTTAAAAGCGCTCTAGTATACGATTTTTAAGTTTTAAAATTTAAATCTCATTTTTGAAAATGTTTGTACTCTTTGATTTTTTGAAATTTTTTTGTGTTAAACTTCTATCGATTCTACAAATTTTTTGCCCAGGAGAATCGTGGGATAATGATTATTACTATTTTTAAAAATTGTTTGAACAAATTTTTTGTAATTTTCCAATCTTAAAATCATTTCTACTGCTCCAGTCGTGCGTCATAGACTAATACCCTATCTCCAATTTCTAAGGGGGCTCCCACACAAAACGACATTTTTTAAAATTTGCTCCAACCGCTCTAACTGCCCTACTAGTGCCCTTAGAGCAACAAAATGTATCTCCGACCCACAATATTTTTTTAGTCCAAACATTTTCTCTGAACACACCTACCCTTTATCTTTAACTGTTAAGGCGGTCCCCATACAATTTTTTTTATTTTTTGTAAATTTGTTTTATTTAATCAGCTTCCACCGGTCCAATGGTGCGTCCAAGAGGGGACATTAGTGAGACCGACCCCCATTTATTTTTACCCTACAACATTTTTTCAAAAACATACCTACGCCCTACCTCCACTCCCTAAGTAGGCTCCCATACAAATAACAGTTGGAGCAAATTTTATAAAAATTTAATTTTGTATGGGAGCCTACTTAGGGAGTTGAGATAGGGCGTAGATATATTTTGAAAAAATTTCGTAGGGTAAAAATAAATGGAGGTCGGTTTCACTAATGACCCCTCTCACCATTGGACCGGTGGAAGCAGATTAATTAAAACAAATCTACAAAAAATAAAAAAATTGTATGGGGACCGCCTCAACAATTAGAGATAGAGGGTAGGTGTGTTCAGAGAAAATGTTTGGACTAAAAAAATATTGTGGGTCGGTCATACATTTTGTTGCTCTAAGGGCAGTTAGAGCGGTTGGAGCTAATTTTAAAAAATGTCGTTTTGTGTGGGAGCCCCCTTATGACGCACCATTGGAGCAGTAGAAATGATTTTAAGATTGGAAAATTACAATAAAATTTTTTCAACAAATTTTAAAAAATAGTAATAATCGTTATCCCACGATTCTCCTGAGCAAAAAATTTGTAGAATTGATAGAAGTTATACATAAAAAAATTAAAAAGTACGTAAAAAAACAAAAATTTTGAAATTTGGACTATTATTGAAAAAGTTATGAGGAAAAGAAGTTTGAGTAAAGGAACAAACTACCAATTTTTGAAAAATCGATATCTTTTGAACGGGTCATCAAAAAAATCTGAAAATTTACCACGAAGGAGTTTTCGAAGGGTACTAAAAACTGTAAACAAATTGGGAAAATCTAAAAAAAAAAAATTCAAAGTGTCCGATTTGACATGGAATGCCCCATATATTTGACATGGAATGCCCCATATATACTTTATGGGGTCCTAGACCAATATTTCGAGTTGTTACAAATGGAATAACAAACTTATATATACCCTCTAACACTCTTATTCGGCCTTTAAAATATTTTGAGTAGGTTTATTCTAGCTCGAGGTCATTTTTCCTTTATTAATTAAAACTATGATATTCTCATAAAATAATTTTCAAGAAAATTATTTTTCTGTTTTAAATTATTTAATATTGGTCATTTTTGCAAGACTTAGCCGACACGTGTTTTGGAATTTGTCAGATTCCATAGTCAAGACTATTTAGTAAATAGAATACTTAAAATATTTCTTAAACGTTTTAAAAACGACCCTTAAAATTTAATTTTTAAGTTTTTTCTTGGTTTTTATCTTGGCTTGTCATTGTTTACTTAAGTCTATTCTCCCTTTTGTAGCAAAATTTGTGTTAATAATTTGCTCTGATTGCTGTAATGACTGTTGGTTTTTTATGCTTCTTCCTCATTTGCAAAATGATTTTGCTACTTTGATTGATTTAATATGGGTGGGTAGAAGTTTATTTTTAATTTATGAAATGTCATTTATGAAAAAATTAAGCAAATGAAAATTTTTATGATAAACATATAAAAAGTGCACTATGGGACAAATAGAGAATTTTCTGAATTTTCATTCTAATATGATGGCATTAAAAATAGTTCCATGTTTTAAATAAAAATCCGCTACACTAAAAAAAAACTTGTAAAATGACAATAAAAGTTTGTAAGTTTTTTTTTGCTACCTCCTATTTGACAATAATTCCTAGTAATTTTACAAACTTTTTACCAATACTGTTGTAATTTTACACGATTTTTACTAATCAAATTGTAAATTTACAATTTTTTGACGTGATAAATCTTACAAGGAGGTTTCGTAACTTCACTAGATTTTTTGATACCTCCTATTTTACGAGAATTCCTAGTAAAAATTACGAGTTTTTTGTAATTTTAAAAGCTTTTTACAAATAAAAATGTAAATTTACAACTTTTTTGGCGCAATAAATCCTACAAGGAATTCTCGTGAATTTACTAGATTTTTTTTTGGAAAATTTTCTTGAAAATTGGAAAAAATACAAAAACAGCAACAAAAAAAATTTGTGAAATGATCTTAAAATCATTTCTACTGCTCCAATGGTGCGTCATAGAGGGGTAATTTCTAAGATCGACCCCCATTAATTTTTACGTCTAAACATTTCTTCGAAACAAACTAATACCCTATCTCCAATTTCTAAGGGGGCTCCCACACAAAATGGCAATTTTTTAAAATTTGCTCCAACCGCTCTAACTGCCCTACGAGTGCCCTTAGAGCAATAAAATGTATGACCAACCCACAAATTTTTTCCAAACATTTTCTCTGAACGTACCTACCCTCTATCTTTAACTATTAAGGCGGTCCCCATACAATTTTTTTTTTTTTTTTGTAAATATGTTTTATTTAACCAGCTTCTACCGGTCCAATGGTGCGTCCGAGAGGGAGACCGACCCCCATTTATTTTTACCCTTCAACATTTTTGTAAAACATACCTATGCCCACTCCCTAAGTGGGCTTCGATTCAAAATTAAATTTTATAAAATTTGCTCCAATTGTAATTTGTATCGGAGCACGCTTGGGGAGTGGAGATAGGGCGTAAGTATGTTTCACCATTGGAGCAGTAGAAATGATTATAAGATTTTAAAATTACAATAAAATTTTTTAAAAAAATTTAAAACAAGTAAGAGTGTTAAATTCGGCTGTGCCGAATCTTTTATACCCTCCAACACGTTTAAAATTAAAAAAAAAAAAATCCCAGGGGCGTCATTTTTTTTGGTGGGGAGGGGGGATGGGGTCGGCGGAGTGGGTGGGGGACACCTGTCCCCCGCTATATATGTTTACAAATTATTTGTTTATGATATTTACGCTTAAATAATAAATTTTTATCGTTATTTTTAATTAACTTCTATAACCACGCCCCCAAAGGGGGGCTGCATGAAAAAAATCGAATTTTGTAACCCCCTTGCTCCAAGCGCAGGTCTATGTACATAATATAGCATACAAATGTTACATTTGTTGAGCAAAAATTAAAAAAAACTCGTAAAAATATCGTATTTTTCAGGGGTCGTTTTAGTTCTTCAAGGGAGAACTTTTTTCCCCCTGGTCCGATTTTGCCCATCTTCGAACCTTACCAGTAACATAAGAGATATTCTTGCCCAATTTCAAGGGTCTAGCTCTTTTGGTTTATACTGCATCGTTATTTCTACAGACGGACGGACGGACGGACGGACATCGCTAGAATGTCTTAGATTCTGTCATGGATCAATATTATATATACTTTGTAGGGTCCCCGACCGATATTTCGATGTGTTACACACGGAATGACAAAGTGAGTATACCCCCATACTGTGGTTGGAGGGTATAAAAATATAAATAATCGTTATCCCACGGTTCTACTGGGCAAAAAAATATGTAGAATCAATAAAAGTCTCACAAAAAAAAATCAAAAAAATTCAAAGAGTACATACATTTTTATAAATGAGATTTAAATTTTTAACTTAAAAATCGCATACTAGAGCACTTTGAAGAATTTTTTTGGATTTTTTTTTTTAAGTACATATAAAAACAAAAATGTTGAAAAAAAAAATTGTAATTTGGACTATTATTGGAGAAGTTATGAGTAAAACAAGTTTGAGTAACGGAACAAACTGCCTATTTTCAAAAATTCGATATCTTTTGAACGGGTCATCAAAAAAATGCGAAAATTTATTTTTTATTTTATTTTCGGCCCTACTTTCAGAATTCATCGGTCTGGCCCATGTGTAAAAAAGTGTGTCGGAAGGTGTAATCGGATGTAATTTTATCCGAAAATTGATCGCATATTTATTATTTTACAGTCTAAGGGCACTTTTAGGGCAGTTAGAGCGGTTGGAGCAAATTTTAAAAAATGTCATTTTGTGTGGGAGCCCCCTTAGAAATTCAAGATAGAGTATAAGTTTGTTCCAAAGAAATGTTTAGACGTAAAAATTAATGGGGTCGGCCTTGGAAATAACCCCTCTATGACGCACCATTGGAGCAGTAGAAATGATTTTAAGATTGGAAAATTACAAAAAAAAATTTTCAAAAAATTTAAAAAAAAATAGTAATAATCGTTATCCCACGATCCTACAGGGCAAAAAATTTTTAGAATCAATAGAAGTTTCACACAAAAAAATTTCAAAAAATTCAAAGAGTACACACATTTTTAAAAATGAGATTTAAATTTTAAAACTTAAAATCGCATACTAGAGCAATTTAAAGAATTTTTGGGATTTTAAGTACGTAAAAAAACAAAAATGTTAAAAAAAAATTGTAATTTCGACCATAATTGAAGATGTAATGAGAAAAACAAGTTTGAGTAAAGGAACAAACAACCAATTTTTCAAAAATTCGATATCTTCTGAACGGGTCATCAAAAAAAAATCGGAAAATTTACTACGACGGAGTTTTCGAAGGGTTCTAAAACCTGTAAGGAAATTGGGAAAATCTAAAAGAAAAAAATCAAATTGTCCGATTTGACATGGAACGCCCCATATATAAAAGTGACTATTATCGGCCATATCAGTAAACAAAACTTTCGTTGTCTCTTATGAAACAATATGGACCTTCGTAAAATTTTCGATATAAAAAAGAAAATTTTGAATTTTTAAGCACTTGCCCGAATTTCCTTAAATTTTTCAAAAAACGTATTTAAGATTTTTTTTTATTTTTTAATCTCCAGATTTGATTTTAATTTTTAACAGAAAAAAATTTTAAAAATATTTTTTTACAATAATATATCATTTGTTCCACTTAAGTATTCTTTAATCTCTTCAAATATCTATTAATTTTTTATACCCTACACCACTCTTTGGTACAGGTTATAATGACTTAGTGCTGATGTTTGTAACTACCCGAAATATTAGTCCTAGACCCACCTTTATCGGTTTAAGCACGATAGAGGTCGCAATTTTCAATCAATTGACTTGAAATTAGAAACTTAAGCTTCTTGTGGCCCAAGGACGAAGCCTATTGAAATTGGAAAAAATCGGTCCATGTTAAGACCTAGCCCCCATTCAAACGCCCCCTTTGAACTTCGCTTAAATGCCTCTAATAACCGTATTATAATAGATATCGTTTTGAAATTTAACAGGTAATAAAATTTTTAGTGCGCAAATAATCATACCAAATTTCAAAGGAATCGGGTCAGTCCTTCTGGTAGTCCCCATACAAACCACCCTCCCGTTATTCCTATATTTTACTCAAAATTCGTAAAAATGAAAATATTTGATTAAAATTGTAGGTGTTGAACGTGTAGTTCGGTATCCTAATCCCATCGGGATACATTTGGACCATTTTTGGACTTAGTCCCCCCTATGAAAATTTCGACCGATATTCAGTTAAATCGGTCTATTGGCAAAAAAATAAACCAATTCCACTAAAATTTGATCTGTGTGTGTTTTCTACACTAAATAAAGATTTAACAAAAGATAGGTTCAAACGGTCCATGTTTAGATTTGGGACCCATTTTCCGGAAAACACTGGTGTAGGGTATCATATGGTCGGTCTTGACCGACTATAACTTTCTTACTTGTTTTTTTTTAATTGTTGCTTACAAGGGAAGTATCTCAACCCTTATGAACCGATTTGCCTGAAACTTAAAATATATATCAAAGACACAATTCTAAGGTTAGGGTGTCTCGGCTTATCGGCCATATCGGGGATTTAGGGGTTCAAAACATGGGTCAAAAAATGGCGAAAAAATCGTTTTTTGGATTTTTCAGCCATTTCTTTTTAAGAAACTATATGATGTTTTCATGTGAGAAGAAAGATTTTTTAATGCCTATCCAATGGTGGCATAACCTTGTAAAAATTCGGCTTCTTTAAACATTTTTTTCAGGAAAATGTGTAAATTTTGGTGGTACTTATGTGAAGACATAGACCTACGATATCCATATGGACAAGAAATAATCTTTATTAAATTTAAGTCGACCCGTATTTTTGCCCTAGATGATATTCCTGTTAGTTCGGGAGTTATCAAAATTTTCCCGAAGGTCCACATGGTTTCATAAGGGGACAACGAAATTTTAAAACACCGATGTGGCCGATAAGCCGAGACACCCCAACCTTAAAATAGTCTCTTTAATATATATTTTAAGTTTCAGGCAAATTGGTTCATAAGGGTTGAGATACTTCCCTTGTTAGTAAATATTTAAAATTGTTCTTCTCTTGAATTTACACATGTAAATGTAGACACATTTCCAAGAAATCCCTTTATTGTTTATCAATAATTCAGGCAAATATTTAAAATTTTATTTGAAATTTCAATTAACAAAGTGTATGTTAAAGTTTTATTTGTTTTTGTAGTCATGGGAATAGATACATCTATGTATTTATTTATCTTTCTTTTAATCTAAATTGTACATGTAAACAAAATTTTCTTACATTGTCCATTATTCCTGTACACAGATATATCTCTGTCTCTCTCTCTAACCACTGCCCTTTTTTCGTAAAGCCCTTAAAAGTTTTGTAAATATTGAACTTGAAAAGATCTTTATTGTATACCCGTATAAAAGTCAATTTTATTTAACATACCTACACATAAACAATACAATTACACACACACACATAGATAATTCAAATAAACATATGTAGGGAAAATAACCGTAAAGGAGGATGTTGATGTAAGCATAATGTAACCAGCTGATTTCGGTTAAAAGATGAAATGTAGTGAATAATTGAGTTGTATTTCAGCACAGAACAAAATTTGGTATAGTTGGCAAATTGCGTTGTTAAATAAAATATCAATTATTTTCTTTGTCAATTAAATTGTTTGTTAATACAACAACGATTTAACTGAAGATGAGCATACAACACAATTTGTTTCTGAATGCAAAAATATGGATTACAATTTATTTACTATTTTGTGGAATAGAAAAGATTGTTGTAAATATTTTTATTATACCCTCCAACCACTGTATTGTGGTATACTAACATGAAATGTCCGTCCGTCTGTATTAGTAAAAAAAAACGAGGCATTCAAAAATAAAAAGCTAGACTGAAGTTTCGCACAAATATATTTTATGGTCTTATATCGGTTGAATTCTTAAATAAGCAACATCTGCCCAGATGAAAAAAAGTCCCCCCTTTAAGAACTACACCAACCTCTGAAAACTCCATTTTTTTAGCAAGTTTTTTTGTCTTTTAGTACAATAAATGAAACAATTTTATGTCACAAAAAGTTGAAAGTTCTGCGTTTGCACCCAGGGGATAAGAAAATGCCAGTTTTTTGGTCCGCCCCCCTTTGTGTGCGTGGATATAAAAAAAATTCTAAAATTTTTGCGAGAATAAAAGTGTCCCCCAACATTCCCCTTTAGCCCCACTGCATCGAAATATTGGTCTTAAATTATATATGGAGCATTCCATGTGAAATCGGACACTTTAAAAATTTTTTTTTTTTAGATTTTCCCAATTTGTTTACAGTTTTTAGTACCCTTCGAAAAGTCCTTCGTGGTAAATTTCCAGTTTTTTTTGACGACCCGTTCAAAAGATATCGAATTTTTAAAAATTTGTAGTTTGTTCCTTTACTCAAACTTCTTTTACTCATAACTTCTTCAATAATGGTCCAAATTTCAAATTTTTTTTTTTTTAAATTTTGTTTTTTTGCGTACTTTTAAAAAAATCCCAAAAATTCTTAAATTTCCCAAAAAATGCCCAAAATGGTGGTTTTTTCCTACGTTCAAGAAATTTTTTAAAAAACGTCACAATTTTTTTTTTCCTCGGCCATTTTATAGAGCTTAAGACAGTCTTTCATTTAAATCTAATTTGAGCCAAATCCGATCATTTTATCCCGTGGCGCCCTTCGGTCAAAGTTTTGGATTTTTAAAAAATCTAATTTTTTTTGGTGGAAATTTTTTAAAAATCCAAAACTTTGACCGAAGGGTGCCATGGGATAAAATGATCGGATTTGGCTCAAATTAAATTTACATGAAAGACTGTCTTAAGCTCTATGAAATGGCCCAGGAAAAAAAAAATTGTGATGCTTTTTCAAAAATTTCTTGAACGTAGGAAAAATCCACCATTTTGGGCATTTTTTTTTAAATTTCAAATGGGGATATCTCGAAAACCGTTAGACCGATTCAAGAAATTTTATGACATTCGTGTTCAGCATGCCAAAATTATTTTTTTTTTTTTTTATTTTTAATTTTTAAAAAATCTAATTTTTTTTGGTGGAAATTTTTCAAAAATCCAAAATTTTGACCGAAGGGAGCCACGGGATAAAATGATCGGATTTGGCTCAGATTAGATTTAAATGAAAGATTGTCTTAAGCTCTATGAAATGGCCGAGGAAAAAAAAATTGTGATGTTTTTTAAAAAATTTCTTGAACGTAGGAAAAAACCGCCATTTTTTGCAAATTTCAAATGGCGATATCTCGAAAACCGTTCGACCGATTTTAATTTTTTTTTGATATTCGTGCTCACCGCATCAAAATTACCAAATATGATGTGTCGAAAAAAATTTAAATTTTTTATTTTTTTTTTTTTTTTAATTTTCAAAAATCCAAAACTTTGACCGCCGGGCGCCACGGGTTAATTTAATCCGATTGACCTCAAATTTGCACAACATCCGTTTTAGTCCTAGTAAAATAAAAAAATGCCCGGAGCTTGAAAATTGGAGAAAAAATTTTTTGGCCATACAGAAAAATGCCAGTCTAATACCACAGCCCTATCTCCACTCGCTAAGTAGGCTTCCATTCAAAATTACATTTTTATAAAATTTGCTCCAACTGTTATTTGTATGGGAGACTACTTAGGGAGTGGAGATAGGGCGTAGGTATGTTTTACAAAAAATAAGGGATGAAGCGATTAACAGTGTAATAATCCCCACAAAGGCAGTATAGTTAGTCACGTTATGTAAACATTATGCTCAAAAATAATAGCCACACTCAAAAAATTATGTCATTAACTGTTTGTAGTTTACTTAAAAAGTATTACGTTTTGTCGTTTTTAAAAGAAAAAACATTTATTCAATGTTCAGTTTTTTTAAATGATTATTTCCGTTCTTTGTTTCAAAAATAACAACATAAAAAATTGACTTTCATTAGCATTCAATTTTTAAAGTCATTTATTTTTGTTCTGTTAGTTAAAATAAGTGATTCTTATTTAATTTTTAATGATTTGTGTACGTTATTATTTTAAAATGTACGTTATTATCAAAAAATTTAAAAAATTATGTTTAAAAATATAAAAACATGTTTGTATCAAGTCATGGTACGATGGGTAGAGTGTCTGGCCAAAATGTAGTTGATTTCGGGATCAATTCCCCAAAAATTTTATTAACAACTTTTTAAAATAAAATTCAACAGAAAAATTGTAAAAATAACCTACGAAATCATTAATTTTTAATGTTTTCGCAGGTAATTTTTTTTGAATTTGTGGGTAAAAATAACACAACAATCATAAATTTTGAATGTTTACGTAGGTTATTTTTTTTTTCAAATTTGTTGGTAAAAAAATGAAAGTGACGTTATTTTTTAATGTTCAATGTTATTTATTTTAGAAAATTTTATTAACAGTAAAAAATAAATGTTGATGTTTGTTAAAACAAATGAATAATTACTGGGATGGTTATCAAATGTGTTATCACTTGTTTTAAATATGTTTTTCATTTGTTTTTACCTACAAAATATTTTGAGTGCAGTATCCCAATCAAATAAGACAAAAAAGATTAATTTAAAATAATTCAAAGAATTACAAAAAGTAGGAAAATTTAAGAAAATTTTTGAGTAAATTTTTGGTAAAAAGGGGTAAAAAAGTGTACTTTTGTTGTTTTTTTTTATTTTTCCTGAAATAAAATTCCTAGAAACTTAAAATTTGGAATGTGGAATTTTTCTATCTCCTATAATAAAAGATTCATGAAACTTCAAATATTACAATCCACATAATCCAGCGAAAAAAAAAACCATTCTGGCAAAAGTACTTTTTAAAAAGGTTCGATTCTAATAAAAGTTTGGTTATTTTTTGATCTCCTAAAATTATGGTCATAAAAACTTAATTTTTGAAATGTACACACAAAAAAAATCTTTTCAAATTACTAGAAAAAGTCTCGTAATCCCATTTAACCAATATTTGACAGTTTATAATGTTCTCTAACAAACAAATTTGGATCGAAATTTAAATTTTTGTTTTGTAATTTTACATTTTTTTTTTGCAAAAAAGTTTTTTTAAAAGTTTAGTAAATTTACGAGAACTACTTGTAAGTTTTATTGCGCGAAAAAACTTGTGTATTTAAAATTTTATTATTAAAAAGCTTTTAAAATTACAAAAAACCTCGCAATTTTTACTGGGAATTCTCGTAAAATAGGAGGCAGCAAAAAATCTAGTAAAGTCACAAAAACTTCTTGTAAGTTTTATCGCGCCAAAAAATTGTATGTTTACTATTTTATTGGTAAAAAAAAGCTTGTAAAATTACAAAATTATTCGTAAAAAGCTTGTAAAATTACAAGGAATTGTTGTCAAAAGTGGCAAAAAAAAAGTTAAAAATTGTTCTTGTCGTTTAACAAGGTTTTTTTTTTTTTTTGAGCATATCACTTCAGGTTTTTGAGAAAAGTGAGGCATACAAATTCTCAAAAAAAGCTCTCAAAAAAGCACAAAACAACGTTTTTTTAAACTTTTGCCTAAATTTTGTCAAAAATCTGACGTGATGGACAAATTCAGAATCCAGATTCGGAATCAGTATCGGAGGGTTTACCAAAAACGTGTAGCCAGATCCCAGACGAAATCAAACAGTTCACCAAAAAGCTCTTAAATAGGCCCAATAGATCAAAAACATACAAAAATTCCCTTATGTCAGCCAGTAAAATTAGTACAAAAAGTAAAAAAATTATGTATTCGAAAACATAATTCGACACTAAAAAACCGGTCCCAAATTTTTTTTTTGTAATTTTTTCACTGAAAACTTTTTTACTTAAAATTTTTTTTAATCAACATTTCCTAGAGTTATTCCAAAACTTTCGCGTGGCACAGTGGCCGAAACACCCAATCTAGCGGCGCTTAATTCGGAAATGTAAAATAATAAAGCCCAATGCATATTTGTGATTATAAAACTTATAAAGAATTTAATTTTTAACCATATTTATTTATTTCAGTGTTTTTATGTATTTTAAGAAATTTTATGAATATCGGGAGGGTGGTCTGTATGAGGACTAGAAGTTGTTCCGATTCCTTTAAAATTTAGAGTGATTATTTATGGCTACAAAAAACATTTAACAGTCGAATTTCAAGAGGATATTTGTTAAAATACAATTGTTTGGGCTTTTTAAGTAAAACTGAAAGGGGAAATTAACATGGACAGATTTTGTCAAAAATTTAATAGGTTTTGTTCTTTCGATAAAAAATCTTAAATTTCAAATTTTTGCCAAATCGATTGATGGATCGATGGACCCTAAAAAACCGAACAACTTGCGCGAACTAGCACGCCATACTGAAACGTCATAACAAAAATAACCCAAAATAATAAACAAAACTGGAATTGGACCGAATACGAGTGAATTTCAAAAGTTGCAGTCCATTAAACTATAGTTTATATCACAAATGTCAACTTCTATAATGCACTAATAATAAACTAGATTCACACACGCAGCAAACATTTATTTTTTAGTTAAAACATACCTTTTACTTTCAATTAAAACTTTTTGGCTCAAAATGTATAAACAATTGACTTTTTTTCTGTAAAGTATAGGTAAACGATGCAGTGCAAAAAACAGTAGAATTTTGGAAATATTATCGGTAAGAAAGTATCGGGCGGGCTAGTATTTAATATATTAATATATCGGAAGTGCCCACAAAAAATTTACTTTAAGAAATTGTTGGAAAAAAATTAAAAAAAAAGTCAGAAAATATCACAAAAAAAAAATTGGAAATTTAAAAAAAATTCAGGAAAGTAAAAAAAATCCAAAAAAAAACTCTAAGAAATTTAGAAAAACAGAGAAAAAATCTTAAAAAAATATTAATGTTATTTTTGATTCCTCACAGCCACTTATCTTTCCTATAAAAAATAACTATTGACTAAATGTAGAAGCTATTTTTAATACTTTTTAGCATAGTGTGTCATGTACAACAGGCTGATAACACAGCTCAACATGAAAATGTGTATTGGACTCTGGTAAGTGATTTACGAAGTGTTTGTTGCGCTGATTCCAAATCTGCGACCCAAATATGTCTATTACATCAGGATTTTGAGTTATTCGCGGTTAAAGTGCCGAAAAATGCCATTTTTGACCTTTTTTGAAAGCTTATAATATAAGATCCTGACATGCGATTGACTTGGTATCAAACTCATTCAAAAGTATGTAATTTTTTCTATAAGACAAGATAAAATGTTCTTGGAATTTAATTTTCTAAAATGGTAAAAAAATCATTAACAAAAAACCTTCCATTTTTTAAATATTTAGTTTATTTACACAGTGTTTTTTAACAAATTTCTATACAAATACACACGTAAATATTAGAATTAAAGCACTTGTGGCTAATGATTTTTTCAGCATTATAAAAAATTAAATTCCAAGAAAATTTGAATTTGTCTTAAAGAGAAAATTACGCACTTTCGAATGAGCTCGATATCAAGTCATTCGCATGTCAGGATCTTGTTCTATAGGCGCTCGAAAATGGCCAAAATGGGCCTTTTTTGACACTTTAACCGCGATTTTTTTAAAATTGTGACGTGATAGAAAAATTTGAGTGACCGTTTTGGAATCGGGAAACCAAAACCTATAAACTTTTTTGGTTTCATTCAAAACGCAGCGACAAACCTCAGATTTGTAGAGCGGTGTAATAGTTGGTTGTTATGGTTTTGTTTAAAAATGTAGTAGTTTTAGTAGTTTCTGTTGTAGTACTTGTGGTTGGTTGTATGATAAAAATTAAAATGAACCACAATGAATGAACAGTTTGCAATAAATGGTACACCTACCGTTTATGACCTATAAAATACAGTGGCCGACAAATGTCTACGTACGATTACCTAGTAGATGTAATTTGTTAACCACAAATTTAAAAATAATATACATACCATTTTTTAAATGTTTACTGCTTGAAAACCGATTTAAAAATATTTTTAAAAATGTTGCTAAAAAATTATTTCAATAATTTAAATTTCCATTTCGACCCTCTTGGCACATTTAATATTTACTCAATCTGGCCGCCATTAAGCTTAAATTAAAGCTTGATAAAAAAAATTTTTGATAATAATAAGGTCTATTATTATCAACTTTGTCGAATTACATCTACAATATAGCCGTACGTAGACTTTTGTCGACCACTGTATATATAAGTACAATTTGTTGTGGTGTAGGTATTGTGTTAGTATGGTTAAAAATATATTGCTACTATTGGATTTTTCCTATAAACACACAAACATTCACACTATGGATATTAAATCAATATTATATTGTGGTCATGTTTTTTAAATTCAATTATATGCGATGTGATTTTACTTTTTTCAATGTATGTGTATGTGTTGAATGTGTGGGTGGATGGGTTAATTGTATTTTTGTAAAGGAAATGTGAACAAAAATTTAAACGCATAAACAAAGTTTCTTTAGTGCAATGGAAATAAAAAAAATACTTTATTTAATTTAGCCCAGTCGAGAATCGAACCATGAATATTTTTGACTTATTTCTACTATTAACAACACACGTTGACCGGCACCTTAGACGACGATACAGTATGATATAATTTGAAAAATAGTCGTTTCTTGTTCTATTACGACTGTGTTTACATATTTCTAGTTTCTACAGAATACATTTTTACAGTTTCCAACACTACAATTCTATTTTTAGAAATTTCAACATTATCTGGAATTGCAGACACAAATGAAGGGATTTGCATTTTTTGTTTCGGAGACTTGCTTAAATTTTTTAAAAAAAATTGAGTAATTTTTTAATTGACGCAATTAAAAATTTACTCAAAAATTAAAAAAAAAAAACTTTTAAATAATTTAATACAAATTTAATAATTTTTTTTATTTAGTTTTTATTCTCTTGGTTTTTTGAATTCTCATGTAGTTTATAGTTTTTTATATGTATGTATATGAAAGTTTGAAATCATCTTTATGAAATTTTTCTATGTCTTTAAGGACCAGAATCAAATTGCGTAGCCCAAGACTAACCTGACCAACTGCTTTTCACTGAAAAGCGGGATAGAAAGGTTGAAAAAGCGGGATTTGGGTCTAAAAAGCGGGATTTTTTTTTTAATAAGCTAAATACCACTTGATCGAACCCATGAATACTCTCCACAATGAACAAAATGCTGGAAATACATTTACGATGTATAAAAATTTTGACTAGAAAATTTTTATTTTGATTAAAAAACTTTTTTTAGTATTTTTGTAAAAAAAATTGCGTGTAAAAATAATGTCTACAGAATGAATTTATTTATTTAAGTTGTAAGAAATCTTCTCTCTGCAGGATAAATTTTTAAGAATCTATGGGGAATCTGGGAATTTCCTTAGAAAAAAATATTTCAGAATCTGACAAGAATTTTTCAGAAAAAAAAAAAATATATAGGAAATGTGTCTTTAAATACGTTAATTTTTCTTTTGAAGAATCTAATAATTTTTCTATATGAAAAATGTTGCAGGATCTTAGGAATTACCTTAGAAATCATTAAAAGCCATCAAAACTGTAAAATTTTCCTATTCTCAAATATTTTCTATCGAAGATGTTAAGGTTTATTTTTTAGAAAATGGTATCAGAATTATTTTTAGGAACAATATTTTAGAAAGCGATAATTTTTTTTAGAATCGGAGATTTGTCTTTAATGAAAAATGATTCAGGATCTAAGGATTTTTGTATACAAAAAAGTTCTTTGAATCTGAGAAATACTTTAAAATATGCGAATTATTTCAGAATTTTTCTGTGAGTAAAGTGTATCAGAATTTGTAAATTTTTATATAGAAAGAATGTCTCCGAATCTCAGATTATTTCTATAAAAAAGTACAAGTATCTGAGACATTTTCTTTAGTAAAATGTTTAATCTGAGAGTTTTTCTACGACCTGAGAATTAAAGAACTTTTTTATATGAAAAGGGTTTGAGAATCTGAACATTTCCCAGAAAACGTTATTTTTCTATATGAAAAATATTTTAGAATCTAACGTCCGTATTCAAAATGAAAAACGAATGCCTAACATCGAGTGACTATCTTTTTTATAACAAGTTTTCTACTAAGTAGATGAAGCTTTTCAAACGATGTTAATATTCTTTTGTCTTCATAAGAATGATTAAATTATTGACTTCCATCGAGAGCCTTTCCCTTATGGAAAATTGCGAATAAAAAAGTTAAGACACTCGATGTAAGACACTCGTTTTTCATTTTGAATACGGCCGTGAGAGTTTTTCTGTAGTAAATATGTCTTAACATCCGAGAAGTTTTGTGAAGGAAACGTTTTATACTTTTATCGGAATATTGGAAGTGTCACAATTAAACATTTTTAAATAAAAATTTAATTTGCCAAAAAATGGTATTATTTATGATGTAAATCGGTCCAAAAGGGTTTTCTTGTGAACATTATTTTTTGAGTTATCATAACATTTTCTTTACACGGTGAGAAATTGTTAATATGCTCAAAAATATCTTACTCAAAATATTTAAAAAAAACTAAAAAATGTAGTTTGATGGTTCAAAAGCCAAAAAGCGGGATAAAGCGGGATGAAGCGGGAGTTTTGCTTAAAAAGCGGGATGGGAATTCAAGGCGGGATGAGACATCAAAAAGCGGGATAATCCCGCCAAAAGCGGGATGGTTGGTCAGGTTACCCAAGACGTTAAAGAAAACAAAAACAAACTCATCAAATTTGAAATTTTTACGTCCGTTTGATTTAGGTACATCACATTTAAATATTATAAACGAAAAATTATTGGGTGTTACGCCTTACGCGACGTCATTTGATTCAGGTTCGACGCTAAGACATAAATATTTTGATAAAGTTTGAAAAAAACATTTTATTTGGGGAAAAAAATGTGAAACTTTTTTAAACTTTTTAAAAAAAATAATGGATAAATTTTAAGTAAGTTTTTACTTGACACAATTAAAAAGTTAATTAAAAAATCCAAAAATTTTAATAAA
Organism: Pegoplata infirma; assembly: GCA_963921195.1. NCBI lineage: Eukaryota > Metazoa > Arthropoda > Insecta > Diptera > Anthomyiidae > Pegoplata > Pegoplata infirma. Next base: position 29,192,648 of record OY992539.1, read on the forward strand.
AGTTTTAATTGTCTCAATTAAAAATTTACTCAAATTTTTTAGTAAGCATTTAATAATTTTTTATTAAAAGTTTACTCAATATTATTAAATCGTATACTGGTGCAAAATTGAGTAATTTTTTACTCAAAAGTATTATAAATTTACTCAAATTTTTTTTTTTTTCTGTTTATAGATCGAGCTCGGGCCCTAATTCTATTTTGATTATAAAGGTTCAAGTGGAAAAATTCCGAAGAAAAATTTAATTTGTATAAATTATATACATTTCTGGTATTCCCATACCGGTTTGAAACACTCCAGTTTTTGTGTTATCATCAGTTGGATTTAAAATATCGGTTTGTCTTGTAAATAGGAATTTTTTTTTCATAAATGCTAATTTTTATAAACATGTAACTTAATCGAGATATTTTTGTAATATTCATTAATAACACAGTCTGACTGGCACCTTAGACGATACAACCACGACATTGATATGATATGCTTTGACAAATAGTTGTTTCTTGTTCTACCCGAGTAAATTAAAGTGATATGACGTAATATATAATTTAATATGGGTTCCTGACTATTTTGATATAATCTTATACGAAAAATGGTTTCATAAGATTTGATCGAATATTATGTAATAATATCATTTTATATAACTTTTTATCGCCTCTGATACGAACTTTGGTCTAATCCAATGATATAAAATTATATCCAATTATATTAAAATTTATACAATTTTATAAATCGATTTTTTTTTAGTTTTTAATAAAAAGTTGAAAAATTAAAATAATAAAAATGAGTTGTTTTTGAAAAAACTTAGAAAAATTAAAAAAAAAAATGGAGTCACTTTAAATTTTATATAAAACACTTACACTCAAAAAAAAACTTGTCAAATTACTAGAAAAAGTCTTGTATTCCCATTTTACCAATATTTGACAGTTTTCCTTGTTTTTTAACAAATAATATTCGATCGAAATTTACTTTTTTTTGTAATTTTACAAATTTCCAAGATTTTTTACAAACAAAATCTAGTAAATTTATAGAGTTGTCAAATATTCGTCCATTTCAAAGACCGATTTTCGATTGGGCACTAGGATGGCTCGTTTTTGGGCTTTTCTCTCTGATCAAATTCTAATACCCGCCAAAAGTGTCGGTCCCTTAAGGGTAACTCACGTGCAAAATATCACTTCGATCGGAGTTTATCTTCTGTCTCCACTTTGAGCCTCAAAATTGGAGTTTTTGCAAAAAAGGACTTTTTTTACAAAAAAATAAAAAAATTTAAGTTTTTTTATTAAAATAATTAAAAAAAATTTTTTGTATAATATTTGATCGGAAATACTTAAATATGAAATTTAAAGATTTTACGGTATCATTAACCCGTTCAAACTTGATACCAAAAAAATGGCATGATTTTGGGGGCGTTCTCAAAACACCTTTTTTCAAAATTTGAAAATTTTATTAAAAAAAAATTTTAAATATACCAATTTTTCTTTCTGAATTCATTAAGAACACCTTGGAGAAGAAAAATGTGAAATATGGCGGATATCCGTCGAGCCACTTTTTGGGAATCGTGGGGGGAAGTTAGCGGATTTCAAGGAAATGTTGGTTTTATCAATAATTTGGATTAATAATATCTTATAAATTTCATTTTTGGGCAAATTAACTGTTTTTTGGTGTCGTGGCATTCTATTTGATAACTTTAAGTCTGTCATGAAATCTTACCGATCTAGGACGTCTTTAACCCACATTGGCTGGGGGTTAAAAATGACCCCCGCAAGAAATTTGAAGTTTAGAGCTTACATTTTGTGCTATAAACAAGTATAAAACGGCTTTTGTGCTTTTTACCCCCACTATTATTTCGTATTAATATATTATCTTTAAAAAAATCGTTAACCCTTCTTGGTAGGGGGTCAAAATTGACCCATTTAATAAAAAGTATATATTTTTAATAGAAAATTAATTTGTGGCAGTCTATTTGATAACTTCAAATCAGCCATAAAATTTCACCTATTTTAGATATCTTTAACCCACATTGGCCAGGGGTCAAAAATGACCCCGGCAAAAACTTTTCGGCATAGTGCTTGCATTTTTTGATATCAAAAAAATTTATATTTTTTATTGAATGGGTCATTTCTGACCCCCTACCAAGAAAGGTTAACGATTTTTTTTAAAGATAATATATTAATACGAAATAATAGTTGGGGTAAAAGCACAAAAGCCGTTTTATACTTGTTTATAGCACAAAATTTAAGCTCTAAACTTCAAATTTCTTGCGGGGGTCATTTTTGACCCCCAGCCAATGTGGGTTAAAGACGTCCTAGATCGGTAAGATTTCATGACAGACTTAAAGTTATCAAATAGAATGTCACGACACCAAAAAACAGTTAATTTGCCCAAAAATGAAATTTATAAGATATTATTAATCCAAATTATTGATAAAATCAACATTTCCTTGAAATCCGCTAACTTCCCCCCACGATTCCCAAAAAGTGGCTCGACGGATATCCGCCATATTTCACATTTTTCTTCTCCAAGGTGTTCTTAATGAATTCAGAAAGAAAAATTGGTATATTTAAAATTTTTTTTTAATAAAATTTTCAAATTTTGAAAAAAGGTGTTTTGAGAACGCCCCCAAAATCATGCCATTTTTTTGGTATCAAGTTTGAACGGGTTAATGATACCGTAAAATCTTTAAATTTCATATTTAAGTATTTCCGATCAAATATTATACAAAAATTTTTTTTTAATTATTTTAATAAAAAAACTTAAATTTTTTTATTTTTTTGTAAAAAAAGTCCTTTTTTGCAAAAAACCCAATTTTGAAGCTAAAAGTGGAGACAGAAGATAAACTCCGATCGGAGTGATATTTTGCACGTGAGTTACCCTTAGGGGCCCGACACTTTTGGCGGGTATTAGAATTTGATCAGAGAGAAAAGCCCAAAAACGAGCCACCCTATTGGGCACATGAGCAGATTAGTTCGTAATTCACGCGTGAGTGTGACTGAAACTTGTAAGTGAGTGTGAGTGGAAAAAAATTGCGCAAGTGAGTGTGTGTGTGAGAGACATTTTTTTTTTTGCGTGAGTTTGCTTGATTTATTTTCCCTTCATATTTCCTTTTGTCCCAAAAAAAGCAAACAAATTTAAAAATCACGAAAAATAACAAAAAAACTTTGTAAAATTTGGCTTAACTTAAACAATTGAAAACCATCCCAGTAATTATTCATTTGTTTTAACAAACATCAACATTTATTTTTTACTGTTGACAAAATTTTCTAAACTAAATAACTTAAACATTAAAAAATTACGGTTTTTTCATTCTTTTTTACAAAAAAATTCGAAAAAAATAACATACCAAAACATTAAAAATTAATGATAGTTCTGTTATTTTTACCAACAAATTCCAAAAATAACACCGCTCTACAAATCTGAGGTCTGTCGCTGCGTTTTGAATGAAACCAAAAAATGTTTATAGGTTTTGGTTTCCTGATTCCAAAACGGTCACTCAAATTTTTCTATCACGTCACATTTTTGAGAAAATCGCGGTTAAAGTGTCAAAAAAGGCCCATTTTGGCCATTTTTGAGCTCCTATAAAATAAGATTCTGACATGGGAATGACTTGATATCAAGCTCATTCGAAAGTGCGTAATTTTCTCTTTAAGACAGAATCAAATTTTCTTGGAATTTAATTTTTTACAATGGTAAACAAATCATTAGATACAAGTGCTTTAAATCTAATATATACGTATGTATTTGTATGGAAACTAAATATTTAAAAAATGGAAGGTTTTTTGTTAATGATTTTTTTACGATTTTAGAAAATTAAATTCCAAGAAGATTTTATCTTGTCTTATAGAGAAAATAACATACTTTTGAATGAGCTTAATACCAAATCAATCGCATGTCAGGATCTTATATTAAAAGCTTTCAAAAAAGGTCAAAAATGGCCTTTTTCGGCACTTTAACCGCGAATAACTCAAAATCCTGACGTGATAGACATATTTGGGTTGCAGATTTGGAATCAGCGCAACAAACACTACCAAAATTACTTACCAGAATCCAATACGCATTTTCATGTTGAGCTGTGTAACCTACTAAAACATTAAAAATTAATTAGTAGGTTATTTTTTAGAATTTTCTATTGAAATATTTTTTTAAAAATTTTTAATAAAATTTTGGGGAATCGATCAACACTCTACCAATCGTGCCAAAGTCAAAAATAGAAAAAGTAGATTTTTCGAATACTTCAGAAATCGGTTTTGACAACTCTAGTAAATGTACGAGAATTTCTTTTAAGTTTTATTTCGCCAAAAAAGTTGTAAATTTACAATTTTATTGGTAAAAATCTTGTAAAATTACAAAATAGTTCGTAATTTTTACTAGGAATTCTCGTAACATAGGAGGTAGCAAAAAATCTAGTAAGGTCACGAAACCTCTGTGTAAGTTTTATCGCGTCAAAAAAAATGCAATTTGCAATTTTTTTGGTAAAAACCTTGTAAAATTACAAAATTATTGGTAAAAAGCTTCTAAAATAGCAAGAAATTCTTGTCAAATAGAAGGTAGCAAAAAAAAGTTACAAACTTTTCTTGTCATTTTACAAGTTTTTTTTTAAGTGCACAAGCAAATTCTTAAATTTCTTCTGAAGAAAGCACTAACAAGGGAAGTATCTCAAACCTTATGAACGGATTTGCCTGAAACTTTAAATATATATAAAAGAGACAATTCTAAGGTTGGGGTGTCTCAGCTTATCGGCCATATCGGGGATTTAAGGGTTCAAAACATGGGAAAAAAATGGCGAAAAAATCGTTTTTTGGATTTTTCAGCCATTTCTTTTTAAGAAACTATATGATGTTTTCATATAAAAAGAAAGGGTTTTTAATGCCTATTCAACGGTGGCATAACATCGTACAAATTCGGTTTATTTAAATATTTTTTTTAGGAAAATGTGTAAATTTTGGGGGGGGTACTTATGTGAAGACATAGACCTACGATATCCATATGAATAAGAAATAATCTTTATTAAATTTAAGTCGATATGTATTTTTGCTCTAGACGATATTCCTATTAGTTCGGAAGTTATCGATATTTTCCCGAAGGTCCACATGGTTTCATAAGGGGACAACGAAATTTTTAAACACCGATATGGCCGATAAGCCGAGACACCCCAACCTTAAAATCGTCTCTTTAATATATGAAGGGCTTATTGTAAAAACTCGATAAGCAACATTTCATTTAATGGTGGTTTTTGCCTTAAAACTTTTAAAATAATGTAGAAAATATAACTTTTGCAGAACTTTTATTCTCAATATACTTGTACGAAGGGTTAAAGCAAGACTACTGCAAAAAATCTGTCAATGGAACATCAGCAGAAGGCGAAAAACAGGAAAAAATAAAATGTTGCTTATCAAGTTCTTGCAGTAAGCCCTTCATATATTTTAAGTTTCAGGCAAATCGGTTCATAAGGGTTGAGATATGTACTTCCCTTGTAAGATTTTTTTACATAAAAATTTTCTAAGATTAAAAATATAATTTTCATTTTTATTCGACCTTTTTTATAATATTAAAAATAAAAATACTCTAGCTCGAGGCCTTTTTTAATAATTTTTCTTTCATAGCTTTTATTTTTTTATTTGTTACCGATATTTCGTCTTTCTGTGAAAGACATAAATACCTCGAGCTTGATTACATTTATTCTTAATATTTGCTCAGATTATTTCATTTTATTGCCGCCTTTTCAAAATTTTCGGTAGGATATTTATAACAAAATTTTATGATTCCATAATAAAATTTTCGAAAATCTCTTATCTCATCTATTTATTTTTATAACACTGTAAAAAATAATTCCTTTGTTTTTCGTTTAATTCCAATTTTATTTTTTCAATTTTTACAATACATAACACTTTAATACAGACAATTTAAACTAATTTAGAAATTGATATTTTACTTTTATTGACACATAAAAATTTACTTTAAAGTTTATTGTTGTTGTTTTTTTTTTTTGTTTTTTGTATAATTTTATTATGGCGCACTCTTAAACCGTGTCCTTCAAAATTACATTAAGTATGTACAATAGTAGTAAAAATTTTTTAGCACTCTATAAAAAAACACAACAGTTGTAAAAATCAGCATCAGAAGTAAATAGCAGCATCAGCATGTTGATACAATTCAGATTCAGCCCTTTCGTTGATTACAGAGGGGTGTCGAAACATCAGCACTATCAACTTGATCTAAAAGTACCAGCTCGTAAATAACAATAGTACCAACCATCTGTTTAGGTAATAAAATGCAAAATCAACCATATAAATAAAATGTAACAACAAAAAAAAATTAATACAGTGATTTTTTGTTAACCCTCTAATGTGATGAAAGGTAAGGTAAGGTTCTATCGAAAAACTTTGACGACGTACTTTGCTAGAATGTTTGAAATTCAATCATGGAAGAATAATTTTCTTTATGGGGTCCTCCGACGAAAAAAATATTCTAAAGAAAAACTTTTTGAAAATTCTAACTTTAACAGGATAAAAAGTCGGTAAAATATTGCACTTTTGGTACTTTTTCTATCTCCTGGTCAAACTCCTGCTGAAAAAGCATTGTAAAAAAGTACCTTTTGGAAATTCCAATTTGATTATCATTATAGTGGAGGGTATTCTAGATTCGGCACAGCCGAATTTACTTCTTTACTTGTTTGATTTATAATTGGCGCAGTCGGTAAGATTTTTTAACCGATGGTGCTCATATTTTTGTAAAATATTTTTTTTCATTACCTCCCACAAAACTGGGCTCCAAATTTAGGAAAATCGAAAGTAAATCAAGAAGGTCCACCTTAGGGGTCCCAGGGCGACTTTTCGATTAGTGACAAACGGAATGACAAAAACTTTTGAAACATATTGTATAAAAACTTCATAACATTAGAGGGTTAATATTTTAGTAATACTTACTGCAAACATTAGACGTCTAGTTAGAAAAAAGAATCCTCTACCACTGAGAGCAATAAAATCAGAAACAATGACTTCATTAAGTCTTTTAAGCTAAAAAAAAAGGAAAATAACACAGAGAAGAAAAGAAAAAAATATCAAATGCATTGAAGGATAAAATTATTGGTTTGGTTGGTTAAATACAAATTTAAATTACTTGAACATGACATTGAATTGTAATAAAAATCAACTTAGTAAAATGAAAATAAAAAATATTTTTTACTATTTTAAACTACATACCAGTGTTGCCATAAAAGAATTTTGAAAAAGTGCTAAATGGCAGAAAAAATTTGCTAAAATGCTCTACAGACGAAAAAAATGCTAGATTTTTTTATACCCTCCAACCACAGTATGGGTGTATACTCACTTTGTCATTCCAAAATAAAAGAGCTAGCCACCTGCAATTTGGTACGAATATGTCTTCTGGTCCTAGGCAGGTTAAGGTCATAAATGGGCAAAATCTGCCCAGGGGGAAAAAAGTTTCCCCTTGAAGAACTAAACATACCTCTGAAAAAATACACTTTTTATACCCTCCAACCACAGTATGGGGGTATACTCACTTTGTCATTCCGTTTGTAACGCATAAAAATATCGGTCGGGGACCCCATAAAGTATATATATTATTGATCTATGATCGATTCTAAGTCGTTCTATGAATGTCCGTCCGTCCGTCCGGCCGTCTGTATAAAACACGATTCAGTCCAAAATAAAAGAGCTAGACCCCTGAAAATTGGCAAGAATATGTCTAATGTTCATAGGCCGGTTAAGTTCGGAAATGGGCAAAATCGGGCCAGGGGGAAAAAAGTTCCCCCTTAACGAACTGAAAAAACCTCATAAAAAAAACGATATTTTTACATCTTTTTTTTGCCATTTTTGTTAAACAAATGAAAACTTTTAATGTCAGAAGGGGTTTAAACTCCTGCACTTTGACCCACGGGGCTGGAAAATTTAGTTTTTTTCTGCCCGCCCCCTTTTGTAGGCATGGTTTTAAAAAATCATTGAAATAATGAGAAAATGGCATTACTAAATTGCGAAAAGCATAATAAATAAATTAGTTAACATTTATCGCGATGGGGGAAGTATCCCCCACCACCCCCACCAAGCCCCCCCACAAAAAAACGACCCTGGATTTTTTATATGTTTCAACACGTTGGAGGGTATCACAGATTCGGCATAGCCGAATTTAACACTCTCACTTGTTTTACATGTTTTTTTTTTTTATTTTTGTTAAATAAATGAAACATTTGGTATATTTATCGGGATAGGAAGGTGCTCTCAACGCCCCCCACTGACCCTTATCACCCCCCCCCCCCCCCCCCCAAAAACAAACGTCCCTGACAATTTTTTTTTTTTCATTTTGTTTTTTCTTAATGTCTTTTATTAAATCAACAAATAATAATTTTTAAAAATAACCGGACCATATATTTCCTTATGTTGTTTTCTTTTCTGACAAAAAATGTACCTTTTTGCATTTTGCCCCAAAAATTATGTATTTGTGTTCTTTTCTAAAAAAATGTCAACCCTTATAATGGATAGTGTGTTTTTTTCTAAAAATGTCTGCCCTATAAAGCGCAAAAAAGTTGCACTTATTGCCCTGTAAAAATCACGGTGTTGAAATTACATTATACAACAGCTGACTTTTTCTCCGTTGTTTTCTCAAAACAGCTGTTAAAACAACAGGGTAGTATATTGCCAGAGGTCCAATTCGTAGTGAAATTGTCGGCGGCGGCGGCTGAGGCAAAAATTGTCGGCGGCGGCTGAAAGCCGGCTGAAGCCGATGAATTTTTAAAAATGATTTATTAACAAAAATACTAGAAACTGGATTAAAAACACTAAAAAGACACAATTTCTTAATTGTTATAAATAAGTTTTGTAATATTACTGGATTTATACGTCTCATTTTTAATGTTTTATTTTTATACTCTACACCACTCTGTGGTACAGGGTATAATGAGTTTGTGATGATGTTTGTAACTACCCAAAATATTGGTTCAGACACACCTTCAAGTATACTGATCGACTCAGAATCACTTTTTGAGTCGATTTAGTTTTTAAATTTGCTTCAAATGACTCTAACAACGGTTTTATAAAAGGTATCATATCGAAATTTGGCAGGTAATAGTGTATTCACAAATCCACATGCCGAGTTTTAAAGCAATCGAACCAGTTCTTTTAGCCACCTTCCCGATATTCACAAAAATCTCTCAAATTTCATGAAAATCAAAAATATTTTATTAAAATTTTGTTTGTATGTATTAGTGCCTACGGTCAGTACCGTAGAACCGGGAATGCCGGTATTCCCGGTTCTCGGTATTCCCGGGAAATGGTACCGGTTTCCCGGTTCTTATATTATTCCCGGTATTCCCGGGAATACCGGTATTCCCGGTTCCGGTTATGACGGTATTACCGGTATTCCCAGGACTACCGGTATGTATATTTTGTAAAATTTTGTTCAACTAACATTTATTCTTCGCTTTAAAAAAAAAATACAAAACATGAGAAAAACACCATTTCATTTATTTTTTATGAATTTAAGAAAAAAATAGTTTCATGATTTTCAAATAATTTTACAAATACAACTAAATGTTTCTGAAATTCTGATTAAATGGTGCAATTTAAATATTCTATGGTATAGTATTTTTTTGCTTCTTGAGAACCGGTACCAGTATCAGAACCGGGAATACCGGTATTCCCGGAAATATATCTAGAACCGGGAAACCGGTACCAGAACCGGGAATACCGGTATTCCCGGGAATACCGAGAACCGGGAAATGGGTGGCACTAGTATGTATTAAACGCATTCTTTAATAACCTTATCAAATCTGATTATTATCGGACCATTTTTGGACCTAGACCCATATTAAAATTTCGCCTGATATTCAGTTAAAGCGGGTTATTTGCAACAAATAGAATCCTTATTCACTAAAACTTGATTTTTTTACACTTATTAAAGATTTAACAATATATAGATCCCATCGGTCCATGTTTGAACTTGGGACCCATTTTCTTGGAAACACCGGTGTAGGGTATTATATGGCCGGTCTTGACCGACTATAACTTTTTTTTTTTTGGGATTCAACCACTAAATTGATGAGTCACGATTTCAAAGCCGGTTCAAAATACCCTTGAATAAAGTCATAATCAACTGAACATGTATTAACTGAACAAAAATATAGAAAAAATCATAATTTTAATATATTTGGTAACAAAAAATAAATTTTCTTCTAAAAATATCAGCTAAGCCGTTAGCCGAATTAAGCCGCATCATTCGGCGGCGGCTTGAAGTCAAAAATAAAGTCGGCGGCGGCGCCAAGCCGGCTGCGAGCCACACGAATTGGACCTCTGTATATTGCTGTTTATTTAGACTCTGCTTTTATGAATTTCAATTTTTTTTTTTTTTTTTAACTTCGATTGCGTTTTCTTAATTTCAGTAGAAAAAGTCCCATATTCTGGGACAGTTATTCCATGAAAAAAGTCTCAGATTCTGAGACTTTTTTATATAGAAACTCTCTGACTCTGAGACAGTTTTTCTATAGAAAAAGTCTCAGATTCTGAGACAATTTTTCTAAAGAAAAATTCTCAGATTCTGAGGCAGTTTTTCTAAAGAAAAATTCTCAGATTCTGAGACAGTTTTTCTAAAGAAAAATTCTCAGATTCTGAGACAGTTTTTCTAAAGAAAAATTCTCAGATTCTGAGACAGTTTTTCTAAAGAAAAAGTCTCAGATTCTAAGACAGTTTTTCTAAAGAAAAAGTCTCAGATTCTAAGACAGTTTTTCTAAAGAAAAAGTCTCAGATTCTGAGACAGTTTTTCTAAAGAAAAAGTCTCAGATTCTGAGACAGTTTTTCTAAAGAAAAAGTCTCAGATTCTGAGACAGTTTTTCTAAAGAAAAAGTCTCAGATTCTGAGACAGTTTTTCTAAAGAAAAAGTCTCAGATTCTGAGACAGTTTTTCTAAAGAAAAAGTCTCAGATTCTGAGACAGTTTTTCTAAAGAAAAAGTCTCAGATTCTGAGACAGTTTTTCTAAAGAAAAAGTCTCAGATTCTGAGACAGTTTTTCTATAGAAAAAGTCTCAGATTGTAAGACAGTTATTCTGTAGCAAAAGCCTCAGATTCTGAGACAGTTTTTTTTATAGAAAATGTCTTAGATTCTGAGACAGTTTGTTGTTTACACAAAACAAAATCATTAAAAAAAAATAATAATATGTTAAAAAAAAATGCTAAAAAATTTTAAAAAAAGTGCTTATCTAGCACTTGGCACTTTTTTCTAAAACTTTAGTGCTAAGTCAAAAAAAAAAGTGCTAGATCTAGCACTAAAAGTGCTAAAATGGCATCACTGCTACATACCATTTCATCCCGCATCATCCCCCCAACTTACCTCCAAACACCAATTGGCCGTTGGGATTTCATAAAGTGTATATGAAATTGCATTTGCTGTATCATGTATAGTGGCTGCTGTAAGCATCATATAAAAAATTCGTATCATTACATAGAACAAAGAGAACCAAAAATATATTTCATTCATAAAATTATCACGATGTCTGTGGAAATAAAGAAACAAAAATATTAAAAAACAAAAATATATATCGAGGGTGAATATTCAAAACTTGCTATCTGCAATATTCTCGAAAGAGAGTTTTCGTTAGAGAGCTTTCGATTTGCTGAATTAGTGGACAGCTGTTAAAATAATTTTTAACTGAAATATTATTTCAAAAACCATTGTTTTTAATTAAATTGTAGAAAAAAGATTAATAATACCAGGGATGAGATTTTTATGCACAAAAAAATCGAAAATATGCGCTAAAAAATTTAAAATATGCACTAAAAACCAAAAAATATGCACTAAAAAAAATCTTGTTTTCATACGAAAAACTTCTTAAAAAGCAAAAATTAACGCCAGATTTAAATACTAACATTTAATACTTTATATAAGCAAGATTTTTTTCGAAATTAAGACAATCTATAAAAAAATTAAAAAGAAAAAAAAAATTATTTCCTTATTTTCCAAAAAAAAAATTGAAAATTGAAAAAAGTTTTCGAAACAAATAAATTTCAATTTGTGTTTTATTTGCTAATTTATGCCAAAATGTGCAAAAATATGCACTTAAAAGTTGGAAAAAATAAGCATTTAAAACCAAAATATGCTAAAATATGCATTTTCACCAAAATATGCAAAAACAAATCGATGTCTTTTCAACGCAAATTTCCTGATTTGGAAAGATAACACAGTGCAACACCCAAAATCGGAATGGGATGAAACCAAAAGCAAACGAAAGTTGAGATATTCCATAACAAAACCCTCTAGGCATTTTTCTAGTTCAGAGCTAGATTTTTTTACACGCATTTAAAGTTAGTGATCTTTTATTATAATTATAATAATAAATGCTCTAAAACTGTATTAGTGGCGTATGATTAATATTGTTATTGCCTTTAAATAACAATCATACGCAACGGTGTCCAGTGGTTTATTTTAATAATTGTCTTTAAATAACAATCATACGCAACGGTGTCCAGTGGTTTATTTTGATAATTTGGCTATTCAGTAAATAGGGACTGGACCGATTGCAGCAAAATTCATACCAGTTATAGCTAAAGTAATTTTGAGCTTAAGTTGGGAAGCTGGACCCTACATGTCCAATAAGGGCACCACCAGGGGCCCTTAAAGTAGGACATATTTAGTGCACCAAAACTTTAAATGTTTTAAAATCACCAACTTTAAATGTGTGTAAAAAAAAATCTAGCTCTGACCTAAAAAAAGGCATTGAGTGTTTTGTTATTTAAAACGTCAGCTTTCATTTGCTTTTAGTTTCATCCCATTCCGATTCCAAAAGTTCGATTTTGTATCACTGTGTAATTGGTCGACATCGTTTTTTAGACTCTTGACAAAAAAAATCACTCGCATGGAAATAACATCCCTAATAACTCTTAGAATCACCTAAAAAAAACACTTTTTTTTATCTCCTTAAAAAATGTTGATAGCAAGTTTTGAATATTCACCCTCGACATGTATTTCCCATGAAATATGAAAATTTTGCAATAAAATTTATTTTCAAAGAATATTTAATTTATTCTTTAAGTGTCACTTAACTGGAAACTGTGAAAAATTTGTACTGCCAGAAAATATAAATTCTGTGCACAAGACAGCATTATCAATCCGGATAATTTATCATCATACTGCCAGAGTAAATCGGTTAAAGCTAAAAAATCTTGACGCATTTCCATCCAAAAATCACTTGACATATGCTGTATATACACAAGATTGGCACATGTCACAACAATTAGTGGAGAATACCAAGAAAAGAAATATTTAAAATATTATTAAATTATGTCATTCATATGAATAAACATGTAAAAAAAATTAATACAAACCTCTTTTAAATGACGTTGAATACGCCAATTGAATTGTTTAAAACGTATGGATAAGCCGTGACAGATCAAGATAAGAAATACATCAATAAAATTCCAAGTGAATGTCATTGATATGGTAATCCACTAGATTTTTGTTTGTAAATGATAAAAATATTTATTAAAAATAAAATATAAGAAAGATGGCCATATTTATAAGAGCAGCTATTTATAAATAAATTAGTAAAAATGTTTTTTTTTATATAGTATGGTTTTGAATTAAGAAAAGTGTGAAAGAAAAATTTATTTTTTCTAAAAATTTAAGACATCCTGTAGCGCAATTCACTAACTTTTTAACGACAAAAATCGGTAGTTATATTGTCAAAAATCGTAAATTATCGACAATTGTCTTTAAAAGCGATTCTATAACATTTTTCTACCGAATTTTGTCGTTATTGAAAATCGTTAACTTATCAACAAAAATTTTTTTCAAGTTAAAGTTAACGAAATTTTTCGGTTCTCAATACAATTTCAAAATAAACAAATTTCAAATTAACTATTTTTGTCGTTAATTCTTGTCGTTAATTGAAAAATTTATAGAATCACATATTCGTTAAAACAACCGACAATTCTCGTTAGTTAACGATATCGATAATTTCGTTAAAAAAGTTACTGAATCGCACTACTGCAGCGCAATCCACTAACTTTTTAACGACAAAAATCGGTAGTTTAATTGTCAAAAATAGTTAATTAACAATAATTGTCTTTAAAAGCGATTTTTTAACATTTTCTACCAATTTTGTCGTTATTGAAAATCGTTAACTTATCAACAAAACATTTTTTGAAGTTAAAGTTAACTACATTTTTCGGTTCTCAATACAATTTAAAAATAAACAAATTTCAAATTAACTATTTTTGTCGTTAATTTATAGAATCATATATTCGTTAAAACAGCCTATTGTTTTAACGTATTAACTGCCTCTTATACGGAGTTCACACTACCGACTTTAAACATCTCATGAGTGTTTAAGCGCTAAACAATCAAAATTTGACTTGTTCCCCCATACATTTGGTTGTTTAGCTAAACAATCAAATTCGACTTGTTTCCCTGTTGAACATTTCGCTAAACATTTCAAAGGCAGGGTTCGGTATATTTCCTTTTAATTTTTCTTTATTCTATGCCAAAAAAAAAGATTTCATAGCAACCAGCTTCTGTATCGGTCCGCCATTTTCGTAGCAAAACATTGGAAAATTAAGAAATTATAAATATTTAAAAAACTAATAAAAACTACTGAAAATAAAAAAAATGTGTGTGTTTTATTTATAATTATATTGAAAAAGCTGCACTGCAAACAGCTTCGGACAGGTCCGGAACAAAAAACAGAAAAATCTTCCTATTTACTTGGAATGAGTCAATAAAAAGGTGTTCCGTGTAGTGGTGTTATGTAAATGTTATAAAAAAATTAAATATCTTGTCTTCCGCCAAAGTTTAAAAGGATTTTAGAAATATTTTTGCAATTTTTTTCAGAATTAGGTTATGTGCGTTTGTTTACAAACGTTAAACACTCAGCGTTAAACGAGCAAAATGTAGTGTGAACGATTTTGTTTACTTTTTTAAACAAGTGGCTTAAACGAGTACAAATTCTCTAGTGTGAACTCCATATTAGATACGATCAAAATGAACAAGTAAGAAAAGTAAGATACGATCAACACTTTACAAAATGAAAAGTAAGAAAATTGTAGTCGTTACACCACTGTTTTTCGTAAAATGGGTCCGAAGTCCAACCATGGACCGAATGTATCGAAACCACAGATCACATAGACATGCAACACGAGTGCTTATTTTGGTACTTTCAATATGGACGCATACAAAATACTACTAAATTTACTTCTCTGCCTAGAATACGTGTGCCTGTACGTGTGAGCTTTTGCATTTGTATTTTCGTTGTTTGTTTACGTTTTATATGAAACGTCAAAAGTTACACGCGCGTGCCGTCACTAATACATACACATGTGCGAAACTTATTCGTTTCACCCCTATGATCGAAACACAAAAAAACCTTGTCAAATTACTAGAAAAAGTCTCGTAATCCCATTTTACCAATATTTGACAGTTTACCTTGTAAGTTTTATTGCGTTAAAAAAGTTGTAAATTTACAATTTAATTGGTAAAAATTTTGTAAAATTACGCAAAAGCTTGTAGTTTTTACCAGGAATTCTAGTAAAAAAGGAGATAGCAAAAAATCTTTTAAAAACACGAAACGTCCTTGTGAGTTTTATCGCGTCAATAAATTTTTAAATTTACCATTTTATTGGTAAAAAGCTTGTAAAATTACAAAAATTTGTTGTAAAATAGGAGGTAGGTATATGAGCAAATCCATGGGAAATTTAACTGACGGATCACCGATTTTGTTTATTTTTGGTTATTTAATAGAGCTTGGTGAATGATAAAAAACAATTTTAGTTTTTTTGTTTGATCGATACTTTAGAAAATATGGGCGTTTAAAAAAACGTTTTTTGACAGTATAGACTTTTAGGCAATTTTTTAACATTTTTGTGCTCGAAAACCGTAAGTCGTATGAAAAATGCCTGCAAATTTTGTACTCTAGCCCAAAACATTAAATCATGATAATGTTTTACTGAAGATTTGGGAATACTTGCCAAAGCAAAGTTTTTTTTTTTTTAAATAATGTTATTTGCCATTCCATGCAAACAAACTGAAGTTAAGTTTATAAGCTATTGGTCCATTTCTAAGACAATCAAGCTATATACAATGTATATTATACATCCGTCCATCTGTGTCTGTGGAAAGCAAGATGCAGTCTTAACCAAAAGAGCTGTAAATTTGGTTAATGTGTGCATTACTTAAGTGCAAAAAAATTGTTTTTTTACATTTTGGAGAGTATAAAACATTTTTTTGTCAAAATTTAAGACTAGGTGAAAAAAATAAGGAAAAAATGAAAAGAAACATTTTTAAAGGAAAATTTTTTTAAAAAATTTTATGAAAAAAAAAGTTTTGATGAAAAAAAAATATTGGTAAAAAACAGTTTTTGATGAAAAAAAAATTTTATGAAAAAAATATAATTTTATAAAAAAAAATTATGAAAAAAAATTTTTTTATGAAAAAAAAAAAAATTTGATGAATAAAAAAAAATGGAAGAAAAAAAATTGATGCAAAAAAAAAAAAATTTGTTGAAAAAAATAAATGTTATGAAAAAAAAAAATTGATGAAAAAAATTTTTGATAAAAATAAATATGATGAAAAAAAATTGTTGATAAAAAAAAAAATTTATGAAAAAAAAAAATAATATTTTTCAACATTTTTGCATAATGCATTAATCCATTAATGCAAAAAAGTTCTCAAAAATATTAGTTTTCAACCGTTTCCTGCATTTTTATCGTCATTTGTAAAATTATACAAATTGTTTAGTCGTCCTTATTCGCATGAACTGTTCAATTACAAATTTAATAGTGAAAACTACAAATTAAAATTAACATAACTCTTAATTAATACATATTATGTTAATTTCACATAATGTGTAAAATTACACATATTGTATAAATTACACATATTGTGTAAAATAACACATATTGTGTAAAATAACTCATATTGTGTAAAATTACACAAACGTATTGAGTAAAAGAACATATCGAGGGCCTATATTCAAAGCCCTCTATCTTCTATTTGCACGAAAATGACTTTTTGACTTCAAAATATTCAGTAAAACGGCCCTCATCTATGATGTAAAATTCAAAACAAAAATATTTTTTTTGCATTTTTGGTTTTCTCAATCTTACACACTTAATTTTTTTAAATGCAAAACCCTCTATATATTTTTAAATAATTATTTTATAAATACTTTTTGGAATAATTTTATCTTGCAATACATGTTTTCTTTATACTAATTTTTGCATGCTGGACTGAATTTGTGAACAAAATTCCAGAACAACGATTTTGGTACACTGATGCTAATTTTTGCTGAAAATTCTTGTTTAACTTTTTTTGAATGTCTTGTATAAATCCTGATCAGCATCTGTTGATCAAAAACGCGTTTTTATTTTTTTTACTATTTATACCCTACACCACTCTGTGGTACAGGGTATAATTAGTTTGTGATGATGTTTGTAACTACCCGAAATATTGGTCCTAGACCTACCTTCAAGTATACCGATTTACTCAGAATTACTATTTGAGTCGACTTAGCGATGTCCGTACGTCCGTCCATCTGTCCATTTATCGTTTTAAGCACGATACAGGTCGCAATTTTCAATCAATTTAAAACTTTTTTTGGCCCAAAGACGAAGCCTATTGAAATTGAAAAAAAAACGGTCCATGTTAAGACCTAGCCCCCATACAAACGCCCCCATTGAATTTCGCTTAAATGCCTCTAATAACCGTATTAAAGTAGATATCGTTTTGAAATTTAACAAATAATAAAATTTTATTTGCACAAACCACCATACCAAATTTCAAATGAATCGGTTCAGTCCTTCTGGTAGTCCCCATATAAACCATCCCGATATTCACATAATTTCCTCAAAATTTATAAAAATTAAAATATTTAATAAAAATTTTATTTTTAGGTGTTAAACATGTACTTTAGTAACCTAATCAAATTGGAATATAATTGGATCATTTTTGGACTTAGTCCCCCATATAAAAATTTGGATCGATATTCAGTTAAATCGGTCTATTGGCAAAAAAAAATAAACAAATTCCAATAAAATTTTATCTGTGTGTGTTTTCTACACTAAATAAAGATCAAACAAAAGATAGATCCTATTAAATGTTGGGATTTGGAACCCATTTTCCGGAAAACACTGGTGTAGGGTATCATATGGTGGGTCTTGACCGACTATAACTTTCTTACTTGTTTTTACATAACATACTCAACAGTTTGTCAACTTTTGAGATGAAATTTGGTAAAAAAATATAATTTTCTTAAAAATCAGCACCTGTGGATCAAAACCGCGATTTCGGAATTTTTTATAAGCCGTTATCATTAGCAAATCACTATAAAAATTTATCGATGTCGTAAATGAAATCATAATCATAATTCATTTTTATTAATATGCAAAACCCTCTTTCTGATCATTTTCATTCATGTGCTTTAAATATTTTTGAGAGACAAAACCCTCTATCATAAAATCCCCAATAGTGAAAAATTTTAAAAACGAATTATATGAGAGATTCAGTAGTTGACTAAAAAAATATTGTAGAATATCGAATTTTAATTACTATAACAACACTGTGGAACAAATTCAGGTTAGCAAAAGTTAGGTCGATTCTGAGAATGAGGGGTAAAAATAGAGGCTAAATTAGAAGACCCGTATCGCGGCGTTTGTTTATGTTAGTTCGACTTTTTTTTAATCGACCTTCGAACTTTGCTGTCAAATGCCGATTCTCAGCATATTGTTTATATGTTTTTTTGGCTAGAACTCCTCGACTAATAGATATCTTTCAATCTGCAAAAACCAAATTATTGCTATAGACCTGTCCAACAGATTGGAAATTATCAATTAGTCGACGAGTTATAGCCAAAAAGCCACATAAACAATATGCTGAAAATCGCATTTGACTGCAAAGTTCTAAGGTCGATTAAAAAAAAATTCAAACTTACATAAACAAACGCTGCGATACGGGTCTTCTAATTTAGCCCCTATTTTCACCCCTCACTCTCAGAATCGACCTAACTTTTGCTAACCTGAATTTGTTCCAAGTGCAATACACGAAATAAACAGTTTTTTTTGGCTCTCCTGAAAAATCGTGTTTTTTTAGATAGAGAGTATTGAATATAGGCCCTCGATATATTGTGCATACGTATTGTGTAAAATTACATATATTGTGTAATATTCGGCATATTGTTTAAAATTCCACATTTTCAGTTTATTACACACATTGTGTACAAAACACATATTGTGTAAAAAAACCTATTGTGTAAAAAAAACATATTGTGTAAAAAACACATATTATGTAAAATTACACATATTGTGTAAAATTACACATATTGTGTAAAATTACACATATTAGTGAATTTGTGTAGAATTCCACATTTAACTAATAGTTTATGTATAAATATCTTACCTGCAATACCGGTATTAACCATACAGTATAATTTACTATGGAAAATATCTGTAAACGTTCCCGCACATAATAGTTATGCCAGAAATCCACTGTCAAATTACATTGTTTAATTTGTAAATGATTACTGTAAATGCCGCTACCCACATAAAATGAATGCTCTACTAACTCGTAAACGAAACAAAGTAAGACAAAGAAAGACAAAAAAAAGTGGAAAATTTTTAAATTAAATTTAAATACTTAAAAGTTTAAATGTCCATGTTAAACATTTTAATAACATTTGAAAAAATAAAAAAAAACAGGCAGTAACAAACACTTACTCACTGAACCAACTAGAAATATAGATCCTATAATTCTTATACGTTCACTAAACTTTCGTGATTCTGGACAGGTGTAGGATTTTTTTAAAAAAAGATTTTCCAAATGGCGCGTTGACTTAATCAAATTTGGCCAATTACGTGAGAGCCATAGAAAAACAATAAAGGCAGTTAAACATTCTATGCTAAAACTTAAAGGTCCTTTAGCAATATGCCAACAAGGACGAAAATATAAACACACACACATACATAAAATTGGTAGGCAGCGAAATAAGGAAGACAAAGAAATAGACAAATTATTTAAAGTATTTGGCACATGATTTTTTTCTTTTTTTTTTTGTACGTTTTTGTTAAACTTTTTCACATAAAACCCACCTGTTGTTGATAACTTTAAGCCTATTTCTGAGACAACTTTAAATGTTAGAAAGAAATCCATTGTGCAAAATCCAATTAATATTATAGTCACTAGCACGGGTAATGTTATCCACTTGAATTCAACATGTTTTACATCACCACTTGGCCATACTCCCAAAACTGGTAAAATGCCAAAGAAACGAGACAATACTAAAACTATATAGAAAATGGAGTAAAAAAGTAAATAAGAACATCTTAGATATGTATTGTAAATAAAAGAACAAAAGAAGGATTCACTATGGCAATTGGAACAAGATAAAGTTAAAATGTTTAATACGAAATTGAT
This sequence comes from Pegoplata infirma, assembly GCA_963921195.1. Lineage (NCBI taxonomy): Eukaryota > Metazoa > Arthropoda > Insecta > Diptera > Anthomyiidae > Pegoplata > Pegoplata infirma. The sequence goes on from OY992539.1 coordinate 29,213,041, forward strand.
AACACAGTGCAACAATCAAAATCGGAATGGAATAAAACCAAAATCATATTAAAGTTGACATTTTCCATAACAGAACCCTCAAGGCTTTTTTTTAGTTTAGTAGTAGATTTTTTACACGCATTTGAAACTGGTGAACTATTATTATAATTATAATTACTTAAAAACTGTATAAGAGACGTATACTTAATTTTGTAAATGTAATAACAATAATACGCAACGGTGCACATTGGTGTATTTTTATAATTCGGCGATTCAGTATGTATTGGACCGATTGCAGCGAAATTCCCACCGGTTATAACTAACGTAATTTCGAGCTTAAATTTGGACCAACAAATATTTAATATCGCATATATGATAGCAATATTCCTGCCATGCTTAACGCTAATAAATTTTCTTTGTTTATTGCAAAAACACCATCGTAGCAGATAGTTGAGCAGGCGCGGATCCACGGGGGGAAATGAAATTTCTCCCCCCCCCCCCAAACCGAATTCGAAAGAAAAAAAGGGGGAAAAAAAGAAAAACAGGAAGGCAAAGAAAGAAGAGAAAAGGAGAGAGAAAAAAGAAAGTGAAAAGGAAAAGGAAAAAGGAAATAATCTGAGAATTGTGTCTATGAAAAACGTCTAAGAACTTTTCTAAAGGAAAAATATCGCTTACTCTTAGAATTTTCTTTATAAAAAAAATTTAGAATTTTTCTAGGAAAAATTTAAAAAAAATCCATATAAATAATTTGCGAACTTTTATATATGAAAAACCTTAGAATTTTTCTATATAAAACATCTGAGAATTTTTCTGTAGGAGAATTTTTTTTATAGAAATTCTTCTATAATAAATGTCTAAGAATCTTAAAATTTTTCTAAAGAACATTTTTCTTCGGAATGTTAAAAGTTTTCTGTATAAAATGAGTCTCAGAATATTGAAATTTTTCTTTAAAAATAGATGATAATTTTTCTCCACAAAAAAATTTGGAAAATTCCTACACAAAAAAATTGGAAATTTTTGTATACGAAAAATTTGAGATTTTTTTTTTCTTTAATTTTTCTTAAAATTTTTTAGAAAAAATCTGAAAATTTTCCTATTGGAATAATCTAAAAAATTTTTATAAAAAATCTAATAATTTTTCTATATGATAAATCTGAGAATTTACTAAAGGAAAAATCTGTGAATTTTTATTAGAAAAAATCTAATAATTCTTCTTTGGCAAAAAATCTGTGAAGAAGGTGGGTAAAAAGAAAGGAAAATTATGTGAAATTTGTCTATGAAAAATGTCCAAGAATCTCAATATTTTTCTATAAGACAACTGATTTTGAATCTTTGAATTTTTTATAGGAAAAATAATAAAATTTTGTTCAGGGAAAATTTGGGAAATTCAGGGAGAATTTTTCTATAAAAAAAATTATTAGAACCTGAGACTTTTTCAATAAATAAAATACACAGAATATGCGAATTCTTTTATAGGAAAAATATTTTAGAATCTCTGATTTTTTCTATTTAAAAAATGTCTCAGAATGCAAAAGTTTTTTTAAAGAAAATAGTCACAGATTCTGAGATAATGTCTCAGAATCTGTGATTATTTCTGTTTAAAAGATGTCTCAGAATCTAAGACCTTTTAATAGCAAAATCGTTACCTTTTCTGTAGGAAAAAAAAATCTTAGAATCCTAGAAAAAAAAAAATCAGGATAAATGTCTCAGAATTTCTCAGTTTTTATGTAGAAAAAATGTTCTAGAGTCTGAGACTTTTTTTTTAGAAAAAATGCCTTAGACTACTAAGATTTTAGGGAGAAGTATTCCGGAATCTGAGAAAATTTCTTAGATTGTTAATTTTTTTCTATTTGAAAAATGTTTTAGAATCTAAGACTTTTTCTGTAGGAAAATGTCTGAGACTCAGAATCTGACACTTTTTCTATAGGAAAAATGTCTCAGAATCTTAGACTTTTAGAAAACTTTTCTAAGTTTCTCAGAATTTTCGATAGGAAAAATGTTTCAGAATCTTAGACTTTTTCTAAGGAAGTAGCGAACAATTTTAAAAAGTATTAAAGTCTTCAATTTCTCTAATCTCAGGCACTTTCTAAAATCAGTAAACTTTTTTTGAAATCTGACATATTTTCTATTGGAAAAATAATTCAGAATCTGGGTCTTTTGCAATCAAAACAAGTAGAAAAGTTAAATTCGACTTTGCCGAATCTATGAATACACTCCACAATGCATTTTTTAAAGGATAGTACATTTTTTAACGTGAAAAAATTAACAATTTTGATTAGAAATATTTTATTTTGAGTAAAAAACTATTTTTATGTCATATAAAAAAAAAATTACTAATTTTATTTTTTGAGTGTAAAATTTTTTTCGAGTTTAATGTTTTTTTACTGTAAAAAAATTTCTGAGTGAATGCACGTACTTATGTACACAAAATATTGTAATTTTTGTAAAAAAAAAAAAAACATAACTTTTTTTTAAATGTAAAATTTTTTTGAGTGTAAAATTTTTTTTGAGTGTAAAATTTTTTTCGAGTGTTATTTTTAAGTTACCAATGCTTTAAAAACTAAACAAGTTTAAAAATCATTGCTTAAAACTAAACAAGTTTGAAAAGCATTGTTAAGTTACCACCAATGCTTTTAAAACTTGTTTAAACACGTGACATTTAAGATGAAACTAATCTGAAAATCAGGGGTTTGCTTATAACTTTTAAACCCCTGTACCGATTGAGCTGAAATTTAATACCAAACAGACCTAGGGTACGGCAAAGATACATGTTAAGCTTCAGCAGTCTCATTATTGTCTTTAGAAAGTTATCGTGTTTTTTATCTCGCAAATTCGCGAAACACACTTGCCGATATTTACTCTTTTGCTCATAACTTTTGAACCACTAAACCGATTTGGCTGGATTGCAATACCAATCTGACCAGGTAAATGACCAACATATATGCCAAACTTCAGTAGCCTCTGTAAAGTCTTTCAAAAGTTAGCGTGTTTTCTACGGACAGACAGACGGACAGACAGACAGACGGGCGGACGGACGGACGGACATCACTAGATCGACTTAAAATCGATCGAGGATCATGAATATATATACTTTATGGGGTCCTAAACCAATATTTCGGTGTGTTACAAACGGAATGACAACGTTAGGTTTGAGACGTTAGGGGCACCCTCCCCTTGCGATTTTGAACTTCTTTTGAGATCAGAATGTTGCTTTTGCTTAGCAAAAGTACAAAAAACCCTTCAAAAATGCGGTTTTTCTTAGGTTGGTTTAGTTCTCCGGGGGGGAACTTTTTTCCCCTAGGTCCGATTTTGCCCATTTCCGAATTTAACCTGCCTAGGAATATAAGACATATTCGTGCCAAACTTCGGAAGTCTAGCTCGTTTATTTTGGACTGTATCGTGTGTTCTACAGACGGACAGACGGACATCGCTATAATGTCTTAGAATTGATCACTGATCAATAAAATATATACTTTATGGGGTCCTAGACCGATATTTCGATGCGTTACACACGGAATGACAAAGTGAGTATACCCCCATACTGTGGTTGGAGGGTATAACAAATTGATGAAAAAACAAGAAGAAAAGTTAAATTCGACTTTGCCGAATCTATGAATACCCTTCACAATGCATTTTTTTAAAGGGTTGTACATTTTTTAACGTGAAAAAATTAACAATTTTGATTAGAAATATTTTATTTTGAGTAAAAAATTCATTTTTTTTTGTCATTTAAAAAAAAAAAATACTAATTTTTTTTTTAGTGTAAAATTTTTTTCGAGTGTAATGTTTTTTTACTGTAAAAATATTTCTGAGTGAATGCACGTAAGTATGTACACAAAATATTGTAATTTTTGTAAAAAAAAACTAAATTTTTTTTGTATAAAATTTTTTTTTGAGTGTAAAATTTTTTTGAGTGTAAAATTTTTTTTTAGTGTAAAATTTTTTTCGAGAGTATTTTTTAAGTTACCAATGCTTTTAAAACATAACAAGTTTAAAAAGCATTGCTTTAAAATTAAACAAGTTTGAAAGCATTGGTTAGTTACAACCAATGCTTTTAAAACTTGTTAAAACACGTGGCATTTTAGATGAAACTAATCTGAAATTCAGGGTTTCGCTTATAACATTTGAACCACTGGACCGATTGAGCTGAAATTTAAAACCAAACAGACCCGGGGAACGGCAAAGATACATGCCAAGCTTCAGTAGTCTCATTATTGTCTTTCGAAAGATATCGTGTTTTTTATCTCGTAAATTCGTGAAACACCCTTGCCGAAATTTCCTCTTTTGCTCATAACTTTTGAACCACTGGACCGATTAAACCAGGTAAATGACAAACATATATGCCAAACTGCAGTAGCCTCTGTAAAGTCTTTCAAAAGTTAGCGTGTTTTCTACGGACGGACAGACAGACAGACAGACAGACAGACGGACGGACGGACGGACGGACGGACATCGCTAGATCGACTTAAAATCGATCGAGGATCATAAATATATACACTTTATGGGGTCCTAGACCAATATTTCGA